>JAMPIV010007291.1:0-77303 GCA_024509875.1 Oreohelix idahoensis | reverse complement strand
ATCATAAAAATGATTACGACAAGTAAGTGTTTCGCCTCTAGATCCCCAGCCCTAGAGCAGGGTCTAGAGACATACAGGCAAAGATAATATATAGGAACGCCTAACTGAAACAATGAAAAAGGTTATATCTCGCCTGCTGAACTTTCACCAACGAAATTTTCAACTAAATTATCCCTAATTCACCATTAAAGAAAGCCATGACATTGGGGAAATTAAACTATATATATATTTAGTCCTTAAGTCAACGGACAATGTTTGGCAGTCATAGACTGGGAGTGATTACACCATCCCAACAGCATATCTAGTTATAAGTTCTCCTGTGACTATCTTAATATAATTACTATTAACCAGTCATTTGAAATAATTAATTATACATTTTCCATTTTATTATGTCATATGATTTTGCATTCCATTTATGACTCCATAATATTTCTTATGTTCTGACCAACTAAACATTTGGTTCAGAACAAAATAAATTTATCAAAAGATTTAACTGTAAAAAAACTAAAATAGCCTGAGTTAGTTCAGTGTGTTATAAATTTTATTAATATTATTAGACTTCTTAAATCTCTGTGTGTGTGTGTGTGTGTGTGTGTGTGTGTGTAAATTACCACTACACATTACATATCAGTACCCTAGATTTTTAACGTAGCCACATTCATTAGTAAAAAAGATATGTGTGAGGTCGTAAGTGGTAGTAAGAAGGGCCTTCTGTAATTCACATCTACATTTATCTCAGGAGCCTTCACAGCTGACCTCATACATCACACTAGGTGACATCAACCATACAATACCATCAAAATCCACTACATATATTGGGGTATTGTCCAGGGATAATTAGCTTATCAGTAATATTAGGATCTCCTGGTGGGAGAATTAAATCAGGGGAACAAATTGTAAAAATTAAAAGTGTCCCTTAAAATTGAAAGTGAAAATAAAAGTTGGTGAATCTTCACAGCCAGTGGTAATTAATTAGTTAACTGGCTAATTAGAATTACCTTAGTCTATAGTAATTAGAATTACTTTAGTTATTGATTGGTTAGATTTTTACCCTGATCATTGTTATTTTGTGTGATGGCTGAGCTAGCAAAGTTCAGATCAGCTGCTGTGCTAACGGCGAAGGATATGGGAATGGATGGTCAGGTTTTAATTCAGTATGTAACTGCTGAATGTGACAAGTATATTGAAAGGGAAGATAGGAGGTTAGCTGAAGATAAGAGGTTACAAATTGAGGCTGATAGAGAACTTAAGAGGCTGCAGATTGAGGCAGAAGAAAAACGACAGCAAATGGAGTCAGAAGAAAAAAGATTGACTGCCGAAAGGGAAGCAGAAGATAAAAGATTGACTGCCGAAAGGGAGGCAGAAGATAGAAGGTTGCAAAGGGAGCACGAATTACGACTAAGGGAGCTGGAGTTACAAGGCCAGGCTCCTGAAAATGGTGCCAGCCCTTTTGCCTCAGATGCTACGCCTAGTCAGGGTGCCTCAAACTCAGCTATGGGGTTTCATTTAGACCATTTTGTTGAAAAAGACGATGACATCGAGGGGTACCTCAGTCGTTTTGAATTATTAGCTACTACATATGGGCTAGAGAGAGAGAGGTGGAGTTTAAAGTTATCACAGGGACTGAGAAGTACTTCTTATGAAGTCTTCGCAAAAATGAACAGAGAAGACCAAGACAATTATGACATGTTAAAGCAGGCTTTGTTATTGAGGTACGAAAAAAATGGTGAATTTAATCGTAAGAAATTTAGAAATGCCAAACTGTTGTCTGGGGAGACATACCACCAATTCTCTGCCAGACTGGAAACCTATTTGGAGAAATGGACTGCTCTGGGGAAGACCCAAGATCTTAAAGAGATGATCATGATAGAGCAATTGAGAGAGTCCATGGCTGCAGACATGAGAAAATTTCTCATGGAACAAGGTGCAGAGAAGTTGGGGGAGATTTTAAATGTCGCTGAGAGGTATCAGGCAGCCCAGGCAGAGGTAAGTGGCACTAAAAAGAAGCACATAGAAACTTTTAAAGCTCCACAGCCATTTAATAAATTTGAAAATAGAGAACAGGGTAATAAGGGCAGGACAAACTTTGAACGGCCAAGAAATGACTATCGAGACAGAAACTCACAGTTCAATGACCAAAAATACAATGAAAGAAAACCGTTTAACCAAGGAAAAAGATGGTGTAAATGGTGCAAGAAAGATAACCATAACACCGAATTTTGTAGAAGGAAACCTTCAAACATTGCTGCAATGAAGTCGGGGACTCAAAGATTAAAGGTTAATCCTAATGGACAGCAGGAACCTTATCCCCCCCCCCCCCCAGTTTGTGAGGATGTTATTTGTAATGGGGTCACCATAAGGTGCCTTTATGATACAGGTTTGGATTATGATTCAGTTGTGAAGTCTAGCCTAGTGGACCCAAGTCAGTATACCACAGAAACAGTGGAAATACAAGGGGCAACTAAGGACATACCACTCATGACACTTCCCATCGCAAGGATAACGGTGAAAACTCGCTATGTGGAAGGAGAAATCAGAGCAGCAGTGATAGATGAACCAATCTACCCTCTGATATTGGGGTGTAGATACGTCTTCTTGGGGAATCCCGAGAGACCTGTGATCATGGCGACAGTGCAGACCAGGTCACAGAAAAAGGAGGAAGAAGGTGAACCTATAAATGCTCATCCAGAGGAGATGAGGAAGGCGCAGGCTGAGGATAGGACACTCAAGCCATGTTTTAAAAAATTGCCCAAATGCCACACACCTCCAAGCAAGGGGGAATATTTTATGAAGAACAAACTATTATACAGGAAGGCCGGAACTGGAACAAATGGTCACAACCAGCTGGTTCTTCCCACTTCATATAGGGATAAAGTGATGGAACTCGGGCATGCGATTCCCTTCAGTGGTCACATGGGGATCAGCGCCACAGGAAAGCGTATAGCTTGTCATTACTTCTGGCCAGGGATAACGGAGGATATAAAAAGATATGTCAAATCCTGTCCAGAATGTCAAAGGGTAGCTCCAAAGCACTGGACTGCTCCTGCAACTCTAGGGGAAATGCCCATAGTGGGAACACCTTTTGAGAGGGTTGCAGTGGATATTGTGGGACCTCTCACTCGGACCAAGAGGAGGAACAGTTACATCCTTACTCTGGTGGGCACTTGTTCTATGTGGGGAGAGGCGGTAGCCCTGCCATCAATTGATTCAAAACATGTAGCAGAGGCACTACTTACAATATTCACAAGATTAGGATTCCCGCATCAAATCTTGACTGATAATGGCTCTCAGTTCAAGGGGAAACTAACGGAAGAAGTTTTTAAGCTATTTCAAGCCAGACACTTTCATTGTAGTCCGTACCATCCGCAAGGGAACGGCCAGGTAGAGAGGTTTAATGGGACTCTCATTTCTATCATGAGGAAGCTGGCACACGAAAAACCGGATCTGTGGGATCAATTCCTACCCGCCGCATTGTTTGCGTATCGGGAGGTACCACATAGTTCAACCGAGATGGCTCCCGCAACTCTGCTATTTGGGAGGCCAATAAAAGGTCCATTAGAAGCGTTATTAAGGACCTGGACAGATGAGAAGGCAGAAGAGACTGTTACCTCATCTTATCAATACGTGAACGAACTGACCACTCGTCTGAAAGCTGGATGGAAACTGGCAAATGATAATTTGAGACAAGCCAGGAAGAAACATGCAGCGTATTTTAATAGGAAGGCAAAGGACAGAGAACTAGCTGTGGGAGAGAAGGTGCTTCTTCTACTACCCAGCAGCCAGAATAAATTACAAATTGGATGGCAAGGTCCATATACGGTTCTAGAGAAGGTGTCTAGAACAAACTATAAAATTGACAAAAAGGGGAAGGAGAAAGTTTATCATGTAAACCTTTTAAAGAAGTATCTGGACAGACCACTCCAGGAAAGCACCCCCTTACTGACCTTGGCTATCGCAACTCAAATGCAAAAGGAACCACTCACCTCGCATGAATACCCATTACATCCTTGTGAAACAGCCGCACAGGTAAAAGTCAGTAAGCACCTGACTAAAAATCAGAGGGAGAGAGTTCAACAGGTTCTGGAGGAACATACAGATGTATTAACAGATAAACCAGGACATACAAATTTGCTACAGTATGACATGAAACTGGTAGACTCAAACCCAATCTGTATGAGAGCCTATTCTATTCCGTTCGCGAAGGAGAAGGCATTGAAGGAAGAAATAGAGTATTTGTTGAAGGAGGGGATTATTTCACACAGTGAATCATCTTTTAGCTCCAGTGTCGTTTTGTTGAGAAAACCGTCTGGGGAACACAGACTGTGCATAGATTACGGGAAACTGAATGCTGTCACAGAAGGACAAGTGGATCCATTACCAGACACAAAACAGTTATTTGCCAGATTTAACAAGGCAAAATACTTTTCAAAGGTGGATCTTAGTAAAGGCTATTACCAGATTCCAGTGAAGCCTGAAGTGAGACCTTATTTAGCGTTTAGCACATCGGAAGTACATTATGAATTCAACATGCTACCATTCGGACTGAAAAATGCTCCGAGTGTACTTTCAAGGATGATGCGCAAATTGTTGGATCCCCTGAATAACCCATGTATCACGAATTTCATGGATGATATTCTCGTCGCCACAGAGACATTTGAAGAACACATTGACGCTCCAAAAATGTTATTTGATAGGCTTAGGGAGGCGAACTTAACTGCTAGGCCAACAAAATGTTGTATTGGATGCAAAGAGTTGGAATTCTTGGGACACACTGTATATCAGGGTAACATGACCCCTGATCCCAAGAACTTGGAGAAACTGCAGAGAGCACCTAGACCACAAACAAAAAAGGACGTGCGATCATTCGTGTCATTATGCGGATTCTATCAAAAATTTTAATTCTATTTGTGCTCCCCTGACTGATCTGACTCGCAAGGGACTTCCAGATAAAATTATTTGGACTGCGCAATGTGAATTAGCTTTCCAAGAATTAAAGGAAAAACTCACTAGCAAGCCCATTCTTAAATTGCCTGATTTGACACAGGACTTTGTGGTGAGAGCAGATGCAAGTAATGTAGGCCTCGGGGCGGCCTTGTTGCAGAGGTCATCTTCACCCGATGGGGAACTGAACCCAGTCGCTTATGCAAGCCGCAAATTGAATAAAGCGGAACAAGGATATTCTTCAAGCGAAAAGGAATGTTTAGCGTTAATCTGGGCAATAAAGAAGTTTCAAATCTATCTGTATGGTAGGACTTTTGTGGTCCAGACGGATCATCAGCCCCTCGTATTCTTATCTCAGGCTAAGCATGAGAATGCAAGACTGTTGAGGTGGTCTTTATTACTGCAACCTTATCAGTTTATTATCCAATATATCCCAGGGTCATTAAATGTCGGTGCAGATTTCCTCAGTCGGCACCCCTGTGATCAAAATTAGAGTAGTGGCAGGCGTGAGGAGAGATTTTATCTATGTGTATCACTGGTTTTGGAACTTGCCGTAGTGCATGTTCTCAGGTGGGGACATGTGTGATGATGTCACCATGATACAACGTTAAAATATCTCCAAAATTAACGATGAAATGTAGGGTTAAAAATAATGCGTAAGATACTAGGAGACATGCTCGCCCATGCCAGCTTTTCCCCCGCCATTTAAAACTAACAAGTTAGAAGTGCAGACGAAACGTTTACCCTTTGTAGACGGGAGAGAACGGAGGACACAAAAAAGGAAAAATATGACTGAACACGTGTTTGAAGTTCGAACGGCAAAAAGACGCAAGTGGGGGTGAAAGGAAAAAAAAAAATTCACGTCCCGAGTTGACATAAAGTAAGGAAATGGACAAGAAACGGACATTAGCTCTTGATCGAGACAGTCATTTCTTGGACGTTTTCGATACTTGGTCTTTATTTGAATGCCGCGGCAAAACACATGAGGGATGGTTCTCGAACAAATTTCAAAAATTAAACTTGAGAAAAAATATGTTTTTTCTTAATACTAGAGTTATGAAAATAAAACCTAGCTAGTTTGATAGCCCATCTTGAGCAGAGAAATAATATGCTTTCATTTATACAGACGGATAGATAATAAAGAAGATATTGACAAAAGACTGTATTGTTCATATCATACAAGCGACTGCACTGTTAACCCATGTCACTAAAAGCTTCCAAAATCTTGGCCTTGAGCCTGCAAACGTAAAAATCGAGCTGTAATTAAAGAGAGGGAATGTGGTGGAGCATTGTAGCTAAAAATAACTTAGGCAGCAGATTCGTGTAGGAAATGCATGTAAAACCAAGTGTGTTTTTATGAAAAAAAACAAGTAGAGGCAGACGGACTAACAGACCGTAATACATACTTGACTGAGATTTGACTGAAGTGACTTTTGGTTGTAGATTTGAAAATAAGGGGGGAAGTCGGCGATTGGTCAACGCATTTTATAGTAGCGGGATAGAGAGGTGAAAGTTTGCCATTCGACATAAGTCTGTTCAGAGACGCAGTTTGAATCCCTGATGGTGTTGATTCCACAAGAATATAACTATATAGTGGGACGCCATCATACGGCCAGCAGCTCAGCTGAGTTTTGCTAGTAAATTTAACTGTGTTCTCAATTCTGAATTCTGGTAAGAATGAACAATATTTATTCTGTATATTTTAATAATTCGAGTGATTGATACTGCCATATCATAAAAATGATTACGACAAGTAAGTGTTCGCTCTAGATCCCCAGCCCTAAATCAGGGTCTAGAGATATACATACAAAGAAAATATATAGGAACGCCTAACTGAAACTATGAAAAAGGCTCTAGTGTTGAGATCAGTGGAACATATCACCTATCTTATTTAATAGCAGGAAGCTATTGAACATATCTCAGATGCAATGTAGTCTTGGGGAACTAATACTATGTGAAACCAACTTGGTAAGATGTGCTGTGTGGTCAGAGAGATCTGACCCAGTCTATGTGGTGTTGTTGTTGTGTAGTGTTGTGTGCAGAAGTTGTTCAGGAAGTAGAGTTCTGACACACGACCAATACTTTTGTTTCAGAACTGTGAGTTTCTATTTGGCACCAAAGCGGTGTCAAATGCTGTAGTAATATATACAAGTGTGGACCAGAACAGTCTATCATTGTGTCAGAGCAGCCGTATATTGCCCCCAGCACGGAGAGGTGGGGCCACAAGACTTTTGTACAGGATCGACGCAGGCGAGATAAGTTATATCTGGCCTGCTGAACTTTCACCAACGAAATTTTCAACTAAATTATCCCTAATTCACCATTAAAGAAAGCCATGACATTGGGGAAATTAAACCATATATATATTTAGTCCTTAAGTCAACGGACAATGTTTTGCAGTCATAGACTGGGAGTGATTACACCATCCCAACAGCATATCTAGTTATAAGTTCTCCTGTGACTATCTTAATATAATTACTATTAACCAGTCATTTGAAATAATTAATTATACATTTTCCATTTTATTATGTCATATGATTTTGCATTCCATTTATGACTCCATAATATTTCTTATGTTCTGACCAACTAAACATTTGGTTCAGAACAAAATAAATTTATCAAAAGATTTAACTGTAAAAAAAACTAAAATAGCCTGAGTTAGTTCAGTGTGTTATAAATTTTATTAATATTATTAGACTTCTTAAATCTCTGTGTGTGTGTGTGTGTGTGTGTGTGTGTGTGTGTAAATTACCACTACACATTACATATCAGTACCCTAGATTTTTAACGTAGCCACATTCATTAGTAAAAAAGATATGTGTGAGGTCGTAAGTGGTAGTAAGAAGGGCCTTCTGTAATTCACATCTACATTTATCTCAGGAGCCTTCACAGCTGACCTCATACATCACACTAGGTGACATCAACCATACAATACCATCAAAATCCACTACATATATTGGGGTATTGTCCAGGGATAATTAGCTTATCAGTAATATTAGGATCTCCTGGTGGGAGAATTAAATCAGGGGAACAAATTGTAAAAATTAAAAGTGTCCCTTAAAATTGAAAGTGAAAATAAAAGTTGGTGAATCTTCACAGCCAGTGGTAATTAATTAGTTAACTGGCTAATTAGAATTACCTTAGTCTATAGTAATTAGAATTACTTTAGTTATTGATTGGTTAGATTTTTACCCTGATCATTGTTATTTTGTGTGATGGCTGAGCTAGCAAAGTTCAGATCAGCTGCTGTGCTAACGGCGAAGGATATGGGAATGGATGGTCAGGTTTTAATTCAGTATGTAACTGCTGAATGTGACAAGTATATTGAAAGGGAAGATAGGAGGTTAGCTGAAGATAAGAGGTTACAAATTGAGGCTGATAGAGAACTTAAGAGGCTGCAGATTGAGGCAGAAGAAAAACGACAGCAAATGGAGTCAGAAGAAAAAAGATTGACTGCCGAAAGGGAAGCAGAAGATAAAAGATTGACTGCCGAAAGGGAGGCAGAAGATAGAAGGTTGCAAAGGGAGCACGAATTACGACTAAGGGAGCTGGAGTTACAAGGCCAGGCTCCTGAAAATGGTGCCAGCCCTTTTGCCTCAGATGCTACGCCTAGTCAGGGTGCCTCAAACTCAGCTATGGGGTTTCATTTAGACCATTTTGTTGAAAAAGACGATGACATCGAGGGGTACCTCAGTCGTTTTGAATTATTAGCTACTACATATGGGCTAGAGAGAGAGAGGTGGAGTTTAAAGTTATCACAGGGACTGAGAAGTACTTCTTATGAAGTCTTCGCAAAAATGAACAGAGAAGACCAAGACAATTATGACATGTTAAAGCAGGCTTTGTTATTGAGGTACGAAAAAAATGGTGAATTTAATCGTAAGAAATTTAGAAATGCCAAACTGTTGTCTGGGGAGACATACCACCAATTCTCTGCCAGACTGGAAACCTATTTGGAGAAATGGACTGCTCTGGGGAAGACCCAAGATCTTAAAGAGATGATCATGATAGAGCAATTGAGAGAGTCCATGGCTGCAGACATGAGAAAATTTCTCATGGAACAAGGTGCAGAGAAGTTGGGGGAGATTTTAAATGTCGCTGAGAGGTATCAGGCAGCCCAGGCAGAGGTAAGTGGCACTAAAAAGAAGCACATAGAAACTTTTAAAGCTCCACAGCCATTTAATAAATTTGAAAATAGAGAACAGGGTAATAAGGGCAGGACAAACTTTGAACGGCCAAGAAATGACTATCGAGACAGAAACTCACAGTTCAATGACCAAAAATACAATGAAAGAAAACCGTTTAACCAAGGAAAAAGATGGTGTAAATGGTGCAAGAAAGATAACCATAACACCGAATTTTGTAGAAGGAAACCTTCAAACATTGCTGCAATGAAGTCGGGGACTCAAAGATTAAAGGTTAATCCTAATGGACAGCAGGAACCTTATCACCCCCCCCCCCAGTTTGTGAGGATGTTATTTGTAATGGGGTCACCATAAGGTGCCTTTATGATACAGGTTTGGATTATGATTCAGTTGTGAAGTCTAGCCTAGTGGACCCAAGTCAGTATACCACAGAAACAGTGGAAATACAAGGGGCAACTAAGGACATACCACTCATGACACTTCCCATCGCAAGGATAACGGTGAAAACTCGCTATGTGGAAGGAGAAATCAGAGCAGCAGTGATAGATGAACCAATCTACCCTCTGATATTGGGGTGTAGATACGTCTTCTTGGGGAATCCCGAGAGACCTGTGATCATGGCGACAGTGCAGACCAGGTCACAGAAAAAGGAGGAAGAAGGTGAACCTATAAATGCTCATCCAGAGGAGATGAGGAAGGCGCAGGCTGAGGATAGGACACTCAAGCCATGTTTTAAAAAAATTGCCCAAATGCCACACACCTCCAAGCAAGGGGGAATATTTTATGAAGAACAAACTATTATACAGGAAGGCCGGAACTGGAACAAATGGTCACAACCAGCTGGTTCTTCCCACTTCATATAGGGATAAAGTGATGGAACTCGGGCATGCGATTCCCTTCAGTGGTCACATGGGGATCAGCGCCACAGGAAAGCGTATAGCTTGTCATTACTTCTGGCCAGGGATAACGGAGGATATAAAAAGATATGTCAAATCCTGTCCAGAATGTCAAAGGGTAGCTCCAAAGCACTGGACTGCTCCTGCAACTCTAGGGGAAATGCCCATAGTGGGAACACCTTTTGAGAGGGTTGCAGTGGATATTGTGGGACCTCTCACTCGGACCAAGAGGAGGAACAGTTACATCCTTACTCTGGTGGGCACTTGTTCTATGTGGGGAGAGGCGGTAGCCCTGCCATCAATTGATTCAAAACATGTAGCAGAGGCACTACTTACAATATTCACAAGATTAGGATTCCCGCATCAAATCTTGACTGATAATGGCTCTCAGTTCAAGGGGAAACTAACGGAAGAAGTTTTTAAGCTATTTCAAGCCAGACACTTTCATTGTAGTCCGTACCATCCGCAAGGGAACGGCCAGGTAGAGAGGTTTAATGGGACTCTCATTTCTATCATGAGGAAGCTGGCACACGAAAAACCGGATCTGTGGGATCAATTCCTACCCGCCGCATTGTTTGCGTATCGGGAGGTACCACATAGTTCAACCGAGATGGCTCCCGCAACTCTGCTATTTGGGAGGCCAATAAAAGGTCCATTAGAAGCGTTATTAAGGACCTGGACAGATGAGAAGGCAGAAGAGACTGTTACCTCATCTTATCAATACGTGAACGAACTGACCACTCGTCTGAAAGCTGGATGGAAACTGGCAAATGATAATTTGAGACAAGCCAGGAAGAAACATGCAGCGTATTTTAATAGGAAGGCAAAGGACAGAGAACTAGCTGTGGGAGAGAAGGTGCTTCTTCTACTACCCAGCAGCCAGAATAAATTACAAATTGGATGGCAAGGTCCATATACGGTTCTAGAGAAGGTGTCTAGAACAAACTATAAAATTGACAAAAAGGGGAAGGAGAAAGTTTATCATGTAAACCTTTTAAAGAAGTATCTGGACAGACCACTCCAGGAAAGCACCCCCTTACTGACCTTGGCTATCGCAACTCAAATGCAAAAGGAACCACTCACCTCGCATGAATACCCATTACATCCTTGTGAAACAGCCGCACAGGTAAAAGTCAGTAAGCACCTGACTAAAAATCAGAGGGAGAGAGTTCAACAGGTTCTGGAGGAACATACAGATGTATTAACAGATAAACCAGGACATACAAATTTGCTACAGTATGACATGAAACTGGTAGACTCAAACCCAATCTGTATGAGAGCCTATTCTATTCCGTTCGCGAAGGAGAAGGCATTGAAGGAAGAAATAGAGTATTTGTTGAAGGAGGGGATTATTTCACACAGTGAATCATCTTTTAGCTCCAGTGTCGTTTTGTTGAGAAAACCGTCTGGGGAACACAGACTGTGCATAGATTACGGGAAACTGAATGCTGTCACAGAAGGACAAGTGGATCCATTACCAGACACAAAACAGTTATTTGCCAGATTAAACAAGGCAAAATACTTTTCAAAGGTGGATCTTAGTAAAGGCTATTACCAGATTCCAGTGAAGCCTGAAGTGAGACCTTATTTAGCGTTTAGCACATCGGAAGGACATTATGAATTCAACATGCTACCATTCGGACTGAAAAATGCTCCGAGTGTACTTTCAAGGATGATGCGCAAATTGTTGGATCCCCTGAATAACCCATGTATCACGAATTTCATGGATGATATTCTCGTCGCCACAGAGACATTTGAAGAACACATTGACGCTCTAAAAATGTTATTTGATAGGCTTAGGGAGGCGAACTTAACTGCTAGGCCAACAAAATGTTGTATTGGATGCAAAGAGTTGGAATTCTTGGGACACACTGTATATCAGGGTAACATGACCCCTGATCCCAAGAACTTGGAGAAACTGCAGAGAGCACCTAGACCACAAACAAAAAAGGACGTGCGATCATTCGTGTCATTATGCGGATTCTATCAAAAATTTTAACTCTATTTGTGCTCCTCTGACTGATCTGACTCGCAAGGGACTTCCAGATAAAATTATTTGGACTGCACAATGTGAATTAGCTTTCCAAGAATTAAAGGAAAAACTCACTAGCAAGCCCATTCTTAAATTGCCTGATTTGACACAGGACTTTGTGGTGAGAGCAGATGCAAGTAATGTAGGCCTCGGGGCGGCCTTGTTGCAGAGGTCATCTTCACCCGATGGGGAACTGAACCCAGTCGCTTATGCAAGCCGCAAATTGAATAAAGCGGAACAAGGATATTCTTCAAGCGAAAAGGAATGTTTAGCGTTAATCTGGGCAATAAAGAAGTTTCAAATCTATCTGTATGGTAGGACTTTTGTGGTCCAGACGGATCATCAGCCCCTCGTATTCTTATCTCAGGCTAAGCATGAGAATGCAAGACTGTTGAGGTGGTCTTTATTACTGCAACCTTATCAGTTTATTATCCAATATATCCCAGGGTCATTAAATGTCGGTGCAGATTTCCTCAGTCGGCACCCCTGTGATCAAAATTAGAGTAGTGGCAGGCGTGAGGAGAGATTTTATCTATGTGTATCACTGGTTTTGGAACTTGCCGTAGTGCATGTTCTCAGGTGGGGACATGTGTGATGATGTCACCATGATACAACGTTAAAATATCTCCAAAATTAACGATGAAATGTAGGGTTAAAAATAATGCGTAAGATACTAGGAGACATGCTCGCCCATGCCAGCTTTTCCCCCGCCATTTAAAACTAACAAGTTAGAAGTGCAGACGAAACGTTTACCCTTTGTAGACGGGAGAGAACGGAGGACACAAAAAAGGAAAAATATGACTGAACACGTGTTTGAAGTTCGAACGGCAAAAAGACGCAAGTGGGGGTGAAAGGAAAAAAAAAATTCACGTCCCGAGTTGACATAAAGTAAGGAAATGGACAAGAAACGGACATTAGCTCTTGATCGAGACAGTCATTTCTTGGACGTTTTCGATACTTGGTCTTTATTTGAATGCCGCGGCAAAACACATGAGGGATGGTTCTCGAACAAATTTCAAAAATTAAACTTGAGAAAAAATATGTTTTTTCTTAATACTAGAGTTATGAAAATAAAACCTAGCTAGTTTGATAGCCCATCTTGAGCAGAGAAATAATATGCTTTCATTTATACAGACGGATAGATAATAAAGAAGATATTGACAAAAGACTGTATTGTTCATATCATACAAGCGACTGCACTGTTAACCCATGTCACTAAAAGCTTCCAAAATCTTGGCCTTGAGCCTGCAAACGTAAAAATCGAGCTGTAATTAAAGAGAGGGAATGTGGTGGAGCATTGTAGCTAAAAATAACTTAGGCAGCAGATTCGTGTAGGAAATGCATGTAAAACCAAGTGTGTTTTTATGAAAAAAAAAAACAAGTAGAGGCAGACGGACTAACAGACCGTAATACATACTTGACTGAGATTTGACTGAAGTGACTTTTGGTTGTAGATTTGAAAATAAGGGGGGAAGTCGGCGATTGGTCAACGCATTTTATAGTAGCGGGATAGAGAGGTGAAAGTTTGCCATTCGACATAAGTCTGTTCAGAGACGCAGTTTGAATCCCTGATGGTGTTGATTCCACAAGAATATAACTATATAGTGGGACGCCATCATACGGCCAGCAGCTCAGCTGAGTTTTGCTAGTAAATTTAACTGTGTTCTCAATTCTGAATTCTGGTAAGAATGAACAATATTTATTCTGTATATTTTAATAATTCGAGTGATTGATACTGCCATATCATAAAAATGATTACGACAAGTAAGTGTTCGCTCTAGATCCCCAGCCCTAAATCAGGGTCTAGAGACATACATACAAAGAAAATATATAAGAACGCCTAACTGAAACTATGAAAAAGGCTCTAGTGTTGAGATCAGTGGAACATATCACCTATCTTATTTAATAGCCGGAAGCTATTGAACATATCTCAGATGCAATGTAGTCTTGGGGAACTAATACTATGTGAAACCAACTTGGTAAGATGTGCTGTGTGGTCAGAGAGATCTGACCCAGTCTATGTGGTGTTGTTGTTGTGTAGTGTTGTGTGCAGAAGTTGTTCAGGAAGTAGAGTTCTGACACACGACCAATACTTTTGTTTCAGAACTGTGAGTTTCTATTTGGCACCAAAGCGGTGTCAAATGCTGTAGTAATATATACAAGTGTGGACCAGAACAGTCTATCATTGTGTCAGAGCAGCCGTATATTGCCCCCAGCACGGAGAGGTGGGGCCACAAGACTTTTGTACAGGATCGACGCAGGCGAGATAAGTTATATCTGGCCTGCTGAACTTTCACCAACGAAATTTTCAACTAAATTATCCCTAATTCACCATTAAAGAAAGCCATGACATTGGGGAAATTAAACCATATATATATTTAGTCCTTAAGTCAACGGACAATGTTTGGCAGTCATAGACTGGGAGTGATTACACCATCCCAACAGCATATCTAGTTATAAGTTCTCCTGTGACTATCTTAATATAATTACTATTAACCAGTCATTTGAAATAATTAATTATACATTTTCCATTTTATTATGTCATATGATTTTGCATTCCATTTATGACTCCATAATATTTCTTATGTTCTGACCAACTAAACATTTGGTTCAGAACAAAATAAATTTATCAAAAGATTTAACTGTAAAAAAACTAAAATAGCCTGAGTTAGTTCAGTGTGTTATAAATTTTATTAATATTATTAGACTTCTTAAATCTGTCTGTGTGTGTGTGTGTGTGTGTAAATTACCACTACACATTACATATCACTACCCTAGATTTTTAACGTAGCCACATTCATTAGTAAAAAAGATATGTGTGAGGTCGTAAGTGGTAGTAAGAAGGGCCTTCTGTAATTCACATCTACATTTATCTCAGGAGCCTTCACAGCTGACCTCATACATCACACTAGGTGACATCAACCATACAATACCATCAAAATCCACTACACCTCTACACCTCACGGTAGAAGGGGAACGACTAAGTAAGTATCACTTTTCCTGCAGATTTCTGCGCCCTCGGCTTGTCAGGTGTTGGGGAGCCCGGGGTTTTCCATTGCTTGCTGGCAATTTTGGATTCGGGGTCATAATGGTGCACCCAAGTCTCATCTTCTGTCACCATGGTCTCCAAAAAATGTAGGTGTTTTTCCCTGAAACATCTGAAATTTTATCACAGCTCTGGCCTCCTTCTTTTCCATTGTTTTGTCAAATCTTTGGAGCAGCAGATTCGGTCAATAGGGTACATTGCGCCGTGCACTGTAGCGGGAAAACTCATTGAAGAAACAAACGCGTACTTTACACATTCAGTGCAAATATGATGAACTTTAAATGTGCCAAGTTTCATCTTCGTCCTGTGACTCCTTCATAGTCAGGCCCAAGACTTATGTCAATCCCCTTGTATAATACTGGAAACCACAAAGTCCTCAGAACCTAGATACAGGATAATAGTGGGATTAGAAATAATATTAATACCCTGACTACCTATAAGACGGCCTCATAACCAATGGCCCGACATCGTTCGGAAGTCTTCCTGTGCCAGACATCTGTAAATTATAACCCGATACGGGGTGAGTTATACGTCTTACAATTTTATATTTTACATTTCCCATGTTTAACCAGCTGGTGGTTGTACAAGTTCATACGAGGCTGGCAACCTCAGCATATGAAAATGATATATTAATGAACTCCCACAGCAAGCTTTGGTGACTTCTTCATGCAGGTTCTCTCGCAGGGAATCAAAAGCAGAGGTAGCCCGAGGCTCCATGTGGAGCAGGGATTGGATGATGATGACATGGTGTACATATTTATTATATGACCATTTAATAAGTTTATATGTATATTTAAACATGTGTAAATCAGGCAAAAGTCGTTTCCCGCTGTCCAGCCACATTTTTCATCAAATCATCTGAGAATAACGATGATTGTTCATCCAATCTACTGGGTTTATGATTAAGGCTCAGGGAGGGTACAATTACTGACCAAAAAAAAAAAAAAAAAGGAAAAGGGTCGGTGTAACTTACAGCGGGAAGGCGCATGACTAGTGTCTTTAAACCAATACTTAGCAGAGACATTTGTTTCTTCTGAAGTTTGCGGTTGTAGCGGGAGGTTATTAAAATTATTTATTTAGGTAAGAATAGGGTTGGTAGATGGATAACCAGGTATCTCATATGCTACCAGAATAGTATGCCAGTAAAGAGTTCTGGTCTTACAAGTAATACCCCAGTCTTAGAACTAAGCACTGGTATATTGATATCATAGGAATAGTCAGACTGTGAAAACCCTGGCCAGTTGGTAAGAAGTTGTACCAGAATTTAAGGTGTCTCCTCCCTGTGACTATCTTATGATTACTAAATGTCTAGGGGATAAATGAAATGAACATTCACTTTAACCACAAATGTAAGAAGTGAATAATTCCTCAGGTACAGTTAAAATATTTTAATAAGTACACTAATATTCTATTTCTTCTAGTTGGAAAAGAGCATTAAAATATATAAAAAAATATTCACACAATTACTATTATTGTCTGTTTTGACTTCAAGATCTTGAATAATAAAGTTACTGAAAACTAGAATCACTTTTACTGTATCACGGTTCTTAGTCCTCTGACTTTACAAATTACTGTCATCATGTGACTGAAGTTTATAATGATTTGAATCCACTATCGCTGTTGTTTCATATATATTGGTATTCAGTGTCATAACTGGACACTTATCTGTGACTCGTGATCCTGCTGACACGGACTGTCTGTTGTATATATATCAGTATTGGTAGACCCAGCCTGGGGATGCCAATGACCAGTTTAAGTTCACTCGTTGGGGTCTTGTACTCTTGTGGGATTGCCTCTGATGAACAACACAGGCTTCTGATACTGGACAGTCTGGTTTGAGTTATTTCATGGAACCTGAAACATCAGTTCAGCCTTGGCTAGTATCTGGCTAGACTTGTAACTGACTAGCACAGATGTCAGACCAGTCAGTCATCAGATGTCACCGTTATACAATCATAGTAAATAAGGACCTCATTTCAGTGATGCAGAAGTATTAACATTTCAATTATTTGTAACTGACTAGCACATATGTCAGACTAGTCAGTCATAAGATGTCACAGTTATACAGTCATAGCAAATAACATCATTTCAATGATACAGGATTAGTATTTACATTCTCAGTAATAATTATCATCTGGTTTATTCCTCTCCTGTTCATCCTGTAATTTTTTATAACTTGATCTTTCCAACTACATCAGGTACAAATTTAAATACTGATGCCACTCTTAGCATCTACACCAAATTAATACACAACTAGATAAAGTGAGTGACCAACTGACCAAGCGATCAAGTTGCTTTCTTCGGTAGTACAATTACATAGTTTTGGAATTGAGACCTGGCTGTGAAACACTCCAGTTTACCAGCTGTAAATGGGCACTCAGTTGTGCGCTCGAACTAGGGAAGGAAAAGGCAGCGAGGAAGGAGACTGGTCACCTAACCTCGTAAAAGCGATATCTTCCATGATGAAGCTTTTAACACTTCATTTGCCTATGACAATCTCTGCCATGGGACTGCCTTTCTCTTCGTAAGAGATACAGCAATTAATATGATAGACGTTATCTACATTTGACTGTGGGGCTAGTTGTGATTAATTTTTGTATAAGCAACAATCATCCGAAAATAAGAATCTTCAACTCAAATGTGAAGTCAGTCCTATTGTATGGCTCGGAGACATGGAGAACAACAAAGACAACAACCAAAAAGCTACAGACTTTCATAAATGGGTGCTTGCGTAGAATAGAGGGATTGAAATGGTATGACAAGGTTACCAACGTGGAACTGATGACAAGAACTAGACAAGTGCCGGTGGAACAAGAGATGAGAAGAAGACGATGGCGATGGATAGGACACACACTGAGGAAACCTGTTGATAGCATTACAAGGCAGTCCTTGTTCTGGAACCCCCAGGGCAAGAGAGGCAGAGGAAGACCAAGAAGTACATGGAGAAGAGAGTTGGAAACAGAGGTGAAAATGATGAGGAAAACGTGGAAAGAACTTGAGATGATGGCACGGGACAGAAGGACTTGGCATTTGTTTGTTGAAGGCCTATGCTCCTTTGGGAGTGGAGGGTTATGAATGAATGAACAATCATCCACAATGCACATGTTTAGATCATACTAAAATTAACATTATATATATCAATGAATATTCTACGTGCATATATTTTGTGAAGTCTTTACGAACCTGAAATAACAACAACAACAAAAAATTATTATACATGATAGTTTCATAATTTCGCTTACCCTCAGACTCCAGACACTTGACAGAAACTTCTGGCGATTCGCTCACAATTCAGATGGTATTAGCGTAGTGGCGATCTCTGCCGTCAGTATGTCTCAAACCTAATTTCAGTGTGCGTCCTTTCTTCTTCTTCTTCTTCTTCATTTTGAGTCGACTATAGTGTTTTTATACCCCGTTCAACCTGGAAATTGGTTATAATTGGGGCATATTGTGTGTTAGGTTCTTCGATGTTGGCCGGTTGTTAGTCCTGAAAAGGACTGGTCCTAAAAAGGACCACTAGATGACTGTCCGGATTCCTCTCCGTTGCTTGCCTGTCCGTGGTGTGTTCATTGTGTTTTTCTTATCCTGCCTCCCTATCTGGCTTGTGTGGTTGTGTGTGTTTTTGTCCTCTTCGTTTCTGTTTCTTGTGTCTTCCTTTTCTCCTGTATCTGGGAAAGCGCTTTTTCTATAATTGTTGGGAGTAGCTCTTCTAGCGTTTCCTCGATGACTTCTTCGACTGATTGGTCGTTCGTTTTAGTGTCTTTTGTGTTTGATGTAATTACTTCAATGGTCATTCTTTCTGCCTCTATTCTTTTCAGTAGTTGTTCATTTCCATCTTTCAGTTCTATCAGCTTCCTGACATCTTCTTCTACCTGCTGCTGAATTCTTTTCATGTCTTGGTGTATTATTTTCATGTCGTTTATGAATTGTTGTTGTTTCGCGCTTTCCGAGCTGTCATGGATTTCTTCACATCTGTCAGTTGAGGTTCTGTTTTTATGTGTCTGGCGGTTTTCTCTCTCCTTTCGCAGTTGTTGTTTCAAATCTCTCACTTCAGTCGTGAGCCGTCTGACTTGTTCCGTTAGGCTGTCTTGGCGCGTATTACCTAGCTAGAGTACTTGCCTTCAGTGTGTTTTTTGCCTCTTGGTACGATACCCCCTTTCCAATGGCAACTGTAATTATTTGCCTTGTTTGTTGGTATTCGGGACACCCGCGGTATCGTGCTCCGTGCTTTCCGAGGCAGTTGGTACATTTTCTATTGTTGTTTGGCGCTTTGTAGTCGCTGTATTTTTTTTGCCTTAGGGCAGTCTTTGTACTCGTGGCTGCCCGCACAGTATCTACAGACCGTCTCTTTTCTGCACGTATTCTTTGTGTGAGAAAATCCCTGGCACTTTGAACACTGCATCACTGGCGGGATGTAGGCATGTGTTCTTCGAGGTCTGTTCTGGATAGTGATGTTTTCCGGGACTGTTTTTCCTTGTACAGTCACTATTATGAGTCTGGTGTCTTATTTGTTCCAGGACTTAAGCCTTTCGGCGTGTGTGATTCTGTACAGAGGGTTTTCGGCCTGGATGTAGCTGAGGGCCTCTGTGTCTGACAAGCTGGTGTCTATCCCTTTGATGACTACTCTCTTGGTTTCAGTGTAGATTTCTGCTTGGATTTTGATCCGGTGTGGTAGCTGAAATTCTTTAGGCCCGGATGCCAGAGCAGTCATCAGCGCTTTAGTCTTTTCTGTATCATTCAGGGCAAGTGTCACTCCCTGTTGATGCCTTCTGATATTTATTATGCCTCTTTTGCCTACTACTTTCTCCAGGACATTGATTACTTTGTCGTCCGGGAGTGCCCCGAGTGTGGCTTCTCCTCCGGACAACTGCGTAATTTTTATTTTGCGCTCTTGATCCTGTTCTTTCTGAATGCTATTTCGTACTTCGCCTGGGCGGCATCTCCCATCTGCCACCACTGGCTGTGTATCTGTCTTTGGGGTCGGTACCCTGTCCTCTTCTGTCTGCTCGTGATTCTGCTTCTCTTGATCACCGCAGGAGACTTGGCTGTTCTCCGTTGAATTCCGGCGTATCTCGATGTCTGACTCTGGAGCCACCTCAAATAGTGCTTCTTTCAATGTTGGAGAGAGACTAAGGAACTCGTCTCCGTCTTCACGCATTCTGTATAGTGCGTCCATAATGGTCTCTGCGATAGCTTTTGGGTCTACTTCGTTTAGTTCCGATGATATTGTCCCCACATCAGCAGCAGGCTGTGAGGTGACGTCTTGTTGTGCCGGTCTGTGTTGAAGAGTTGTCTCTTCCATCTCCTTCATAGTGTTAGAAGGTGGGTCGGCTGTTTTTTCCGGCTGGCTGTTTTTGCTTTTGTTCAGTGCTGGTGGGCTGGTGTAAACCTTCCTCTTTTTTGCGTGTGGTTTATTTCGAGCCATTTTGACTATTACGATCGCTGTGTACGTCCTGAAAAGGACGCTGGTTATATATAGTGCGGTTGAAAAGGCGTTGGGTCGTGTGCGTCGTTTTTTTTTTTTTTTTTTCCTTGCGTCTGATTATTTGGCTGTGATACCCTGTTCAACCAAAACCCATTGAAGGGTTATAAACGGTTATATTGGGGTATATAGGGTGTTATCGTCTTCATTGGTATCTCGTTCGTAGTCCTGGAGGTGATTGGTCCTGAAAAAAACCACTAGCTGGCTGTCTGGATGCCTCTTTGTCCATTTGTGGTGCCGTGTCGCGTTCATGGTGTTTTTTATGTCCTGCTTCACTATCTGGCTTGTTTGGTTTTGTGCTTTTCTACTCTCCTAGTTTCGGCTGCTTTGGTCTTCTTGCTCTCCTGTATCTGTGACAGTGCTTTTTCAATTATCGTTGGTATTAGCTGTTCTAGCGTTTCTTGGATGATTTCTTTTACTGCTTGGTTGTTCGTTTTAGTTTCTTGCGTGCCGTTTGATGATATTTTCTCAATGGCTATTCTTTCTGCTTCTATTCTTTTGAGTATCTTTGTGTTTTCTTCTGTCAGCTCTGTCAGCCTCGTGACATCTGCTTCTACTTGCTGCTGGATTCTTTTCATTTCTTCCATCCTGTGTTCTATGTTCTGTATACCTATTACATCTTCTCCACTGTCGGTTGGTTCTTCGGGGGCCTGCTTGCTGTTGCTTTCGATTCGCCGCTTCATTTTCATTTCTCTGACTTCAGCGGTCAGCTTGTGTAACTGTCGTCTGTCTATCGTGCGTTGTTTTTCTGCAATATCTGCAGCCACTCTGTGTTTAGTCTCCTTGAAGGGGATGTTTTTGGAAACCGCTTCCTTTAGGATGCTCTTGGTTTCCTGAAACATCGGGCAGCCTCGGTATCTAGCCCCATGGTTTCCGAGGCAGTTTGCACAGGTGCGGTTTGAGTTTATTGCTTTGTAGTTGTTGTCCTCCTTCGCCTTGGGACAATCGCAGTATAGGTGGCCACCCGCACAATATCGACAGATTGCATCTCTCCTACACGTTTTCTTTGTGTGCGAGAACTGCTGGCAGTTGGAGCACTGCATCACCGGAGGGATATAGGCTTCTGTCTTTTTGGTTGTTGTTTCGAATGTCAGTCTCTCGGGTCTTGTCGATCTTTCTACCGTAACTATCATTAGATTGGTATCTTTCTTGGCCCAGGTTTTTAGTCTTTCGACCTGCGTGATTTTTAGATTTGCGTTTTCAACCTGAAGGCGTCTGTGGACCTCGGCTTCGGAACAACTGGTATCCACCCCTCTGATGACCAACTTCTTTGTTGTTATGTACTTCTCCACCACCACTTTTATTTGGTGGGGCAACTGGACTTCTTTTGGACCGGATTCCAGTTCGATCATCAGCGAGGTGGTTTTGTCTGTTTTGTTGAGTGAAAGCACGACTCTCTTTTCGTGCCTCCCTACTTTGGCGATACCTCTCCTTCCAGTTAGCACCTCGAGGATGTTGATAACTTTGTTGTCGGGGAGGGCCCTGAGTGAGGCCTCACTTCCTGACGTCTGGGTGATCTTTACGATCCTCTCCTGTATCGTTTCTGAGTTGTTTGTCTTGTTAGTGTTTGGTCTTTGTTTCCTTCTACAGGCTTGGTTCGAATCTTGTTCCTGTTCTTTGTTATAAGGTGTTATATCTTGCTTCTGGGCCCTTGAGTTGTCGGCTGTTGTTTCCTTAGGACCAGGAATGGTAGCTTGCTTCTCAGTGTTTTCGATGTTCAGCACTTCTGGGGCTACTTCTATTATCGCTTCTTGTAGATCGAGCCTAAGGAACTCGTCTCCGTCGTCAATTCTTTGAAGTGCATCTATATTGATCTCTGCGATACCTTCCTCTTGTACCTGTCTGTGCTGAGGAGCTGTCTCTATCAGTTCTTTCATAGTGCTTGCAGGTGGGTTGGCTGTCATCTCGGTATCGTGTGGTGGTGTCAACGGTGTTTGGTGCAGCATCTCTGTGGTAGATAGGGTTTCTTTTGACGAGTCTGGTACGTGTGGTGGAGGCAACATGGATCTAAGCTCCTGTTTTCTTTTCTCTTTCCTTTCCAGCGTCTGTTCTATCCCCTGTATCAGTCTCTTCACCCTCTCACGCTCAGGGTCTAGGCCGCGGACGTTTGCAGCTGCCATTTTCTCTCTTCTTTCCAACCATCTCCTCATCTTCTCCAGGTAGTGTAGCAATCTCATCGTTTCCTCATCCTCTGGATCTACATCATCTAGGCCAGGGACGCCTGCATCTGCCCTCTCCTCTGTCTCGCAAGGAGGCGGGCCCCTCAGCCTCTCAGAGGTGTCGACACACGTCGCAGCTAACTCCGTCGTCGTGTCTAGAATTGGAGGAAGACCGGTCTCAGCACGAGTACTTGGGGCAGTCTTGCTCTCCTGCTGACGCTTCTTGTTCTGTGTAGTTTCTTGTTTGCTGCTGCTGACAAGTGTTTGAGGGCTTCTATAGACCTTCCTCCTCTTCACTTGTGGCTTGTTACGAACCATTTTAGTTAATTCCGACGGCTGCGTTCGCCCTGACAAGGACGCTCGTTTTAGTATAGGGCTGTAAAACCAACGTATCTTGAAACGATGGAAAACCTGTTGTGTTGGCGCTGTGTACGTCCTGAAAAGGACGCTAGTTATAGTGCTTTGCCGCGTCCAGACATGTTGTACGAAGATAATGTCCGTGCGTCCTTTCAGTTTACGATCCGCTCTTTATAAGACTCTGGCGGACGTATCGGAGAGCACTGACGTCACAGCCTATACTCCGGCTGAAATTTTTTTTCATGAGGCAGCGATTTCACATGATTTGTGCGTTGTCTGAAACTTTCCCTTGTTCATCCTTGGCTTATATATTATCCATACTGTTCCCTCCTATCTTGTTTTATACAGCCGATATATTTCTATCTTCCTATCCATGTACTTTCACAATCTGTTACTTGTTGATTTAAATATTTAGAACAGAAGTGGGTTTATAGGCTTTCAGCTTAACTGTGAACAGCCGTAATACGCATTGTTCTCCGTAACTGATAACTTCCTACAGTTTTTCCTTACATAAAGTTATGCCCAATCCTCTCCTGGAATAAAAGGTGAAATCCTTTTCCTAATAATTCCGTTTAGCTCCTATTTATCATTGCCAATTGCCGAGGTCTCCTCGACATTTTGTCGATACATCGCCATTTTGTAAGCGGCCGGCCCTGTGACAATCGATCGGTGAATGGTCTGTAAACTACACGAAGCCACGTTTGCAATGCATTGGAACCAATTTTGCGACAGCGGTACAAGCTCAAGATACCAGTGTATGGTACCAACTTGAAACGAGTCTGTAGTCTAGATGCCTGTCTTTGACGGGTAATGAAGTTCCTTGCCTTGATGTTCGGAGCGATTACCCCAGCAACTACGCCTGGGACATGCAGTCACCACAGAAGTCGATAATTGACGGAGCAGTCAGCAAACCAGTTTCAGCATCTGGCCAGTTAAGTTATTTTAATCAGGCCATAGTAAAAATAATACTCACCACCACATCAAACCACCTTATTGATTTTTCTGTGAAGAAAAACTCCACATTTTTAAATTCACCAGCTTCACTTATTTATTTACTCGTGTTAAACGATAATTGATTATTAAATTTGTTGTATATATATATATATGACCCGGGGTCGGGTTAGTTGAATGTGTGCTTGTGGCTTTCTTGTAGATATATTCGTTGATTATAAGTTAGTTGCTTATCCTTTACAGGACGTGGCAATTAATCCCAGCTTTTATTGGCTGTTTTATGATTTTTCTTGGCAATTTTTTTTCATTCAGTAGTTTGCCATTGCTTTCTGAACGGTACGGCGCTTATACCATTGTTAAAAATCCACACAAAGCGATTTGCTACCAAACCGCCTGCAGCAGGTTTCGAACCTGGTATATCTGGATTATGAAACTGCGTTCATATCCATTAGGCCACATTAATTTGGACACTGTTTTAGAGCAAGTGTCGCTAGGAGTATGACCTTTTCAGTCCCCGCCCGAACACCGTAACTTTAAAAATACGAATCACTTCTCAAGGCCAGGTTGGACAATTCACAGAATACTTTATTTAACATCTTGACAGCTCCAATATACTTCAGAGAGAATATGTTCATGCATATAAGGCATCAATAGGACGGTCTATAACGTCGTAGTACAGTCCCGTACTAAGAAACATGTCCAAGACATTTTCACACAGTTTATTTATTAGAAAGTAACTCACGTACTTCACAGCATCCTCTTCAGATCATTCATAAAATAACTAGACATACCACACGGAGGTTTATGGGTAAGCTAGTGATGGTACAATGTAATGAAGATCGAGGAAAATCATATATCTCTCAGGAGCAAATACACAGGCGTCCAACCCCTTGAGATGCCACACACAGAATCCTTAGCAGGGCACGCTTTGGTTAGCCGACTTAAAAAATTCACGTCTGCAAAGGTGGCCAGCAGACGTAATGACGTCACTTCCTGAAACCACGACAACGATCTCCAAACAAATCAACAAGGAAGTCGAACAGCGACAACCAATGTTATGAAATTTACACACAACAATATATATATATATATAGATAGGGCTCGTGATCCTTGGCTGGTAGCTTATCTAAGAGAAGGAACTCTGAATTCAAACCACCGCTGCCTTGCGGGAATATCCATTTATGGAATTGGCTTCGGGAGTAAACCCTGAGGATAAATCCGGAGTCGGAGTCCCTAAGGCAGTCTAATGTCGATTCGACATTATTCTGGCAACTCCTGCGACATGGCTGGTACCAAACTGTATCGGCTACTGCCGTTCCTTTGGATCTACCGGCTGTGTGGAGAGGGGGAACATGCTGCATGGGCAACAGCTTGATCTCCATATAACTGTGCCCAAGCTCGCGCCCTGGAGAGGACACTCCAGCTTCACCCTATAGGTGTCGGCAAAACACGGAAGTAGCAGTTACCGGTTATAAGCATTTTGCCCAATTGGCGTAGGGCGTGGCGCCAGGGGCTACTTCCGACAGTGGGAGAGGTTCTAGGATCTCACTGGACAGCTACCGCCCGCTTCAAACTGGGCAGCCCCCAGTCAATAAGGTGTTGTCCCGCCACTGTCTGCTTTCCCCATTGGGTGCATGGGGATTAGGGTCAAACCCGAACTGTGGACAGAAAATTTTGCACCAAGCAATTATCGAAAAAATAGAAATAAGCAAACTCTCAGATTGGGATGCTGGAACGTCCGGACTATGTTGACTGGACTATCCGAAAACCTACAGGATGTAAACGATGTAAGGAAGACAGCCATAATTAATGATGAGCTTAAACGACTTCAGGTGGATATAGCTGCACTTCAAGAAACGCGCCTGGCAGGCTCTGGAACGGTGAGCGAGAAGGACTACACATTTTATTGGCAAGGGAAAGATCTTAATAAAGCTAGAGAACACGGAGTAGGTTTTGCGGTCAAAAAATCGCTAACTAAAATGGTTGGACCAGGCGAGAATGGATCAGAACGCCTGTTAACGCTCCGCCTGCAAACTAGCACAGGTCCCATCACCCTTGTCAGTGTGTATGCTCCTACTCTGTACTCTGCCTCAGAAGCTAAAGATGAGTTCTACGAGAATCTAACAGCAATTATCAAAAGCATACCTAGGCAAGAACAGCTTGTTCTCCTTGGTGACTTTAACGCTAGAGTGGGTGCCGATAATGTTTCATGGCCTTCATGTCTGGGCAGGTTTGGTATTGGCAAGATGAATGAAAATGGACAACGGCTCTTAGAGTTGTGCGTCCACCATGACCTCTGCGTGACCAACACCTACTTTCAGACAAAGCCCCAGCATAAGGTGTCATGGAGACACCCGCGATCCAAGCACTGGCACCAACTTGACCTGATTCTCGTCAGAAGGCCACTACTCAGGTCTGTGCTCTCCACGCGCTCGTACCATAGTGCAGACTGTGATACAGATCACTCCTTGGTTTGCTGCAAAATCAGAGCACAACCAAGAAAACTCTATCGTGTCAGACATGAAGGGAAACAATGCATTGATACCAGCAAGATGTCAGACCCTTTCATGATCGCTCAATTCACTGCGACCTTCGAGAAAGTGCTCAGTAGCCCTCAGCATGGTGATACTATTACAGAGAACTGGGAGCATCTACGGAACACCATTCAAAGTACTGCACTTGCCACCTTTGGTAAGAAAACAGCAAAGTCAAATGACTGGTTTGATGCTTCATCAGATGTGATGGCACCTGTCATTGAAGCTAAGCGCAGTGCTATGAATGAATACAAACGTTCACCGAGTGCCAGAACCCTACAGATCCTGAGGGCTACGAGAAGCAAAGTTCAACAAACTGCTCGACGCTGTGCAAATGACTACTGGCTCCAGCTCAGTGAGAGCATCCAGATCGCAGCGCAAACAGGCAACATTAGACAAATGTATGACGGTATAAAGAAAGCACTTGGCCCCCATAAAAGTAAGATGGCACCGCTAAAAACCATCAGCGGAGAGAAGCTAACCGATAAGGGTAAGCAGATGGAGAGGTGGGTCGAGCACTACTCTGAGCTTTACGCTAGAGACAATACCGTTACGCCTGCAGCCCTTGATGGTGTCAACAGTCTGCCAACTATGGAGGAGCTGGATGCCGAACCAACATTAGAGGAACTCAGCAAGGCCATTGATAGCTTGGCCTCTGGCAAAGCACCAGGCAGTGATGGGATTCCTCCTGATTTAATCAAATGCTGTAAGAGCACGCTATTACATCCCCTGCATAGGATGCTGTGCCAGTGCTGGGAAGAGACAACTATTCCTCAAGACATGCGAGATGCCAAGATTGTAACACTGTATAAAAAATAAAGGAGACAGAAGTGATTGCAATAACTACAGAGGCATCTCTCTTCTTAGTATTGTTGGTAAGGTTTTTGCCAAAGTCATCTTAATGCGACTACACAAGTTAGCTGAGCGCATATATCCAGAGTCACAGTGTGGATTCCGAGCTGGCAGATCAACAACAGACATGATCTTCTCTCTCCGCCAGCTTCAGGAAAAATCAAGAGAGCAGAAAAGACCATTATATATCGCCTTTATAGACCTCACAAAAGCATTCGACCTGGTTAGTAGGGATGGACTCTTTAAAATCCTCCTGAAAATAGGCTGCCCTTCTAAAATGCTGGAAATGATAAAGTCATTCCATGACGGCATGAAGGGAACAGTCCAATATGCTGGAAGCACGTCACAGCCCTTTGATATACGAAGTGGCGTTAAACAAGGCTGTGTTCTGGCTCCGACCCTCTTTGGAATCTTCTTTGCCTTACTCTTGAAACATGCATTCAGAGATGCAACTGAAGGAATATGCCTTCACACTAGGTCAGATGGCCGTCTGTTTAATCTTTCAAGGCTGAAGGCAAAAACAAAAATCAGAAGGGTCACTATAAGAGACTTGTTGTTCGCTGATGATGCTGCAGTCGTCACTCAAAGCCAACAGGAGCTTCAGAGCTTGATGAATCGCTTCACTAAAGCATGCAAGGACTTTGGCCTCACAATAAGTCTAAAGAAAACGAATGTGCTGAGTCAGGATGTGGGTGCTGCACCAGTTATCACTATCGATAACTATGAATTGGCAGTGGTGCACCACTTCACATACCTAGGGTCTACCATCAATGACAAACTCTCACTGGATACAGAAATCGACAGCCGCATTGGCAAAGCTGCAGCTACCTTTGCCCGCCTCACATCGCGTGTTTGGGGAAACTCTAAACTCACAATGAAGACCAAAGCTGCGGTATATAATGCCTGCGTCACCAGCACACTCCTATATGGCAGCGAGACCTGGACGACCTATGCTAAGCAAGAAAGAAGGCTCAATACCTTCCATTTGCGGTGTCTACGCCGCATCCTCGGCATCTCGTGGAAAGATAAAGTGACAAATGTCGAGGTGTTGTCACGTGCTGGCCTTCAAAGTATGTATACGCTTCTTAGACAGCGCAGACTTCGCTGGCTTGGCCATGTTCGCCGCATGGAAGATGGTCGCATCCCAAAAGATATCTTCTACGGACAATTAGCAGATGGCAAGAGAACAGTTGGGCGACCACAGCTGAGGTTCAAAGATGTGTGCAAGAGAGATATGAGGGCACTGGACATGGATCCAGCAACATGGGAGGATGAAGCTGCCGATCGCACTAAGTGGCGATGCTATTTACGGCGCCACCCCAGATTGGGCGAAGAGAGGCTCACACAAGAAGCAGAGGTGAGGAGAAAACGTCGAAAGGAGCACCAGGAAAATAAGCAGCTGAGGGCTGTCACCTCAGGGGCGCATTCCCATAGTCAGTTATGACTGAAGGGGCTATTATTATATATATATATATATATATATATATATATATATATATATATATATATATATATATATATATATATATATATATATATATATATATATATATATATATATATATATATTGATAGTTGATTTGATTATTACGTATGAAGTGCACACGTATGAATCCGGTATCTTAAATACATAATACAACAGAGCTACTTAAGTAATATTTTACTGGATAACTCAGTTGGGGGCTCAGAAACGGGAGCTAAGATATCTTTATCTTTATAGAAAGGGCGCGCTGATACACAATTCATGACAGCTTTGATACATTCAGCGTTGAGCTTGATTTCTGGAATATCCTATGAAGACTCCCTAAAATTGAAGCATCATCCTTCTATTTACAACTCTGACAAGAATAATCGTGTGCGAACCTTTAAAACCCTCATTGGATACTCCAATCTTTAGCCATTGTTGGACCATAAAGCAGAGCAGGGAAGACAATCCCGTGACAGAGCTGCATAATATAGTGAAACAGTATTTAACAAGAACAAAAGTTAATCTATAGTGCTTGATGGGTAAGCGGCAGGGAAAATGAAGATCTGGTGATGTTCTTATAAAACAATTGACGTATAACAAATCAAAGTCAATTAAATACCTAACTAAACACCCAGATCTTTACGCCCCACCCCCTGTTTATTACTTGTGTTTGATATGTTTTGTTTGTCTTTTTATGTGTGGTTTTTGTTTTGCTTTATCTCTTTTTTTGTGTTTGCTTGTTTTTTTTTTTTTTTTTAAACATCCTGACACATTTGGTCATTTTGATTTATCACAATTGCAATGATGTGATGCCACTTTTACATATCGGCGATTATTCATATTATTTGGAATTTAAAACAATATATATCCTAATTATAACCCATCAGAGGTTGAACGGGATATTTTTCATCATCACAAAAAGAAAAAAAAAATCAATAAAGTAGAATAAGTATAATATTACACTGCATCATTAAACTCACTTCCATTGCTAGAGATTTGTTATTAAAATATTCTGAGGCATGCGCAATTAAGGTTTGTGTTTTTATTTTGCGTCTTCAATTTAAAAAAAAAATTAATTACAGGCTTACCTGTGGTCGAGGGGCCCTTTTGGGGCTCCACGAATGAGATCTAGAAGATCTGTGTATATAACCTAAATATGTTAATTTTATTTTCACCAAAATTGTTATTCAATGAATTATCATAGATAACCTAAGTACTGGACTGGGAACCAGGCCAAAAGGAATGTAACCGGAACGTTAGGATAGTTTAAGACATCATTAGATTAGTTTAAAAGATAAATAAATTAATTTCATAAATCATGCTTCATATGACAACAAATGACACTGACCACTGTGTTCCCTTAACGAAGAGACCGTTAGCAACCAACGTAGTGACCATTGACGTCATAGCTATCTGAGTACGCAGCCTAAGAGTAGTGCCTCTTCCAATCAGAATTGAGAGATTTTCCAAACCCTACGAATATATTGTCGAAACAGACAGAAACAAATTCAGTATTGCAAATTACTTCGTAGAGTGATCCTGTGTTAAAATTAGGCATATTCAAGATCTTCATTGCGGACCAAATGAGATTATCTCTATTTCAGACTAGTCAATTGTTATTGACTAATAGATTATAAAGACCTTTATGATCAGGTTAGTATTATCTCGACTTTGTACGTCAGCATTTTTCGTAAATACTTGTAAAAAACCCCAGACGATCTAAGAACGATTGATTTAACAAAGAAACCTATGAAACCATGTACCATTGATTTCTACTTGGAAGTGACTTTGTCCACTTCGACAAAGAGTTGAAGTTATACCAGAATAAAATCTCACTTTGGAGTTTAAATTGTTCACCTGGACTTTGTTAGTAAATACTATTGGAACTGAATGAAAGAATAACACAACTGGATCTAAAGGATAAATACTTAACATTCTACCACTTCATACGATATAGGAATAAACCACTGAATCGAACATGGTTCAAATAGATACATATCAAGGAATCAACATCTCTGGCAGCTAGCCAGTAGCCTAATTCCATTTGATCAGAATTAAAGTTCGGCTTTATCCATAAAGCAACCTACCCACGGTGACAGGAAGACATCATATAGGATAGCATGCGCATTCTCTGGCTTCATCCTAAGGTAGAAGGGGAACGACTAAGTAAGTAAGTAAATAAGTAAGCGAGAGTTATCATAGGTTTCTGGAGTTAAAGAAATATCACTCTTTTTTACAGATTGATTTAATGTTTCACTTTTTATAGATTGATTTTATATTTATGTTTCCCTTTTTATAGAATGATTTAATGGTTCCCTTTTTATAGATTGATTTAATGTTTCACTTTTTATAGATTGATTTAATGTTTCACTTTTTATAGATTGATTTTATATTTATGTTTCCCTTTTTATAGAATGATTTAATGGTTCCCTTTTTATAGATTGATTTAATGTTTCACTTTTTATAGATTGATTTAATGTTTCACTTTTTATAGATTGATTTTATATTTATGTTTCCCTTTTTATAGAATGATTTAATGGTTCCCTTTTTATAGATTGATTTAATGTTTCACTTTTTATAGATTGATTTAATATTTTAAAATGACTATATAAGCCTGCTCCGTGTTGTTGCCAGGGGCTTCTAATGAGACTAAGAACAAATAGGACGTATGCTTCCTCAAGCATGTCGTACATGGCTACCATATGAGGTTGTACATGGGGGGGACTGGCATACTCATCATGTACAACAAATTGCTTTAGAAACTACTGTTGCAAGAGCGTGTGGCTGCTTTGTGCAGGCTTCTTGAGAGGGGGTCAGCTGCAGTGGTGGCACCATGCCCCATAGGGAGCACACAGGAAAAACGATCGTGATAATGATATATGAGCTTAATACATTTTTGTGTGCAATAAAATGAACGGGGTCCATGGCACACAAAATAGTTAAAAAAAGAAGCCCTGTTTTATTAGGATAGGAGGTGTATTAATATCTTCTACTACATTAATATCGTTGCCTTTTCCGTGATCTTTAATTTAACTAATGTCTTATTTTATAGATATAAATAACATGTATTTATAGATGTTTAACAGTAAGATGAAGTGTTGCCTCAACATTGAAGCTGTAAATTGAGCCCCCATATTTCTGTCTCTAATATTGATAGTACACTCTGATAACTTATTTTCGATCTGGGACTGGGAGAGTAATTTTGGTAAGAGAGATAAAAAATATTTAAGGGAAGTAAATGTATGTTTCTATTAATTATAGACATTGTCTGTGTTTCTATTATTAATAGAGGAACAGGTAGTAGGTCCTATTATAGAAAAAAAAATTTACAATAAGGGGAAAAATAGCACGACGTCCTTTGTGGACAACCCTTAAACCAGTGTTTATTAATCAGAGGTGTATGCGCCCCCTAGGGGTCGCGACTGGACTTCTGGGGGTGCGAAACATGCTAAATAATGTAGAAGGTGAATCATCATCATAAACAGTTTAACACACAGAACTCAAATGCTTACTTATTTACTTACTTAGTCGTTCCTCATCTACCGTGAGTTGTAGAGATTTGGAAGAGAGAGCGCCATACTATCCTATCAGCTGTCTTCTTCCTGGCCTGGTTCCATTCTAATCCTCGGTCCTTCAAAGATTGTCTAATGTTCTCATCCCAGCGGACTCTGGGTCGTCCTGGAGGTCTGGATCTCTGGCTTTTAGTTTCCCATGCTTGTAATGGTGGCCGATCTTCTCCCATTCTGCAGACATGGCCAAACCCTCTTAGTTGGGACTGTTCTACTTGGATCTGCAGGGGTTGGGTTCTTAAGCCTTGACGTATCGTCTGGTTGCGGACCATGTGTCACGAGTTACCTCCACTTTGCTCTGCAGTGATGGTCCAACAATGGCCAAAACTAGAGTATATAATGTGGGTCTTCAAAGGTATCTACCTTCGCACAAGAGTACTTGTACAGAGACACAGATAGAAGTGTGATGGGGCCGGGAAGACACCCCTGAGGCCCCACCCCCACTTCAGTTCAAAGCATGTTTGTCGCCCATATATTTTCGGTCGGCCAACGTGACTGTCAGCTCACGTGACGGCGCGAGCCTGGGTTGTGAAAAATCCCATAATAATGCCTAGAAATTAATTGTGGTGTATAGTTGTGAGTCATATTTGATATTCGTGGGTTATATTAAATAGCTGTAGGTTTTATTTGTGTTTTCGCTATTCCTAAAGCGATAATCGCGTGTGATATTTAATTAGCCAAGATTAATACGCCCAGCGCGCAGTAAGTGAGTGATGCGCCATAGGGCCTATATAAGAAGCGCCTAGCCGGCGAATGAGCGATTTTTGCAAGAACCGCCCAGAGAGAGAAAAGAGGCGCCCTGTGTGGGTAAGCAGAAGAACACAAAGACATGACACGTGAGTTAATTTAAATTAGCATTAGTTTTATATAATTCTGAAATAATATCGATGTGGCTATTTTAATGTTTAGTGAATTAGGTCTAAATAAATAGATAGATGTGTTCCCAAAGGAAATGTCTTTTTAGGGCATTATGATTTAGTCTCGAAATGATAGATGAGTGAAAATAATGGTTGATAGGTTTTATGAGGCACGCTAAGCCTAAATCCAGATGTGAGAATTTAGTATCAAGTATTTCAGTCATCAGGCCGGGCAAATTTAGTAGGAGAGTGTTTTATACATGAAACTGGACAGAGAAGCATCTATTACTTGAATTTAGATGATATTAGAAAATATCAAGATGGCGGCAACGTGGTCATGAAGGGCGGCGCGGTGAATAAAGAAGGCGCCAAGTGGTCTGCGGTAACACTCTTAGCTTGTTATAAGCCTGTATGTTACGTGAATTGACACGTGGGTGGAAGCAGATTAAGATAATTTTCCCCAGTAAAGGAAAGAGATAGTTTTCGTGTTAATTCCAGTGTTGTTAAAGTCAAGAGTAATTATACTTTATTTCTGTTATGTAAAAGTAATTGAGCGTATTTCACGATGATTGATTATTCTACTGTATATATTTATGGGTTACTTTGAAGTGAGAATATGTATTTAGATTTCTGGAGAGCGTGCGTAAGGCGTAAGGCACGTTGAGACAGGTGTTTCTCTGTTTGCTCCCGGCGGAGCATGGAAACACCAATGTGGCTGGTGTCCATCACAAGCCGACAAGAAGCATTTATATGCTATGGCAGTGATTTGTTTCGGTAACGATGTGTTTCATGTGATGAGATTCCCAGTCTCATCAGTTTTCATATACGTCATGCTTCAGAGGGCAGTGACGAATATTGAGATGGATCAGTTCGAGGTGGTGGTTTACTCTTATTATTGAGAGTATTTGATGTACATGTAGTTGAAGAATATTATTTTATGTCCAGTTGATTATTATTTAATTATGGTTATGTGAAGAATGGTTTGTGAGAGCACGTGGGCTCACTTGGAGATATATATTTCTCTTCTCCGCTCCAGTGGGAGCATGGGGCCACCAGTGTGGTTTCATCCGTATGAAGCATTCAGATGCTCGTGCGGTAGTAGTTTCGGTAGCAATCTGTGTTACACGATGAGGTTGCCAGCCTCATGCACAACACCATACTAGTCTCATTGGACGACATGCATGTGTGTGTGTGTGTGTGTGATAGCTGAGAGTGTGCCCTTACAGTAGTGGTTTCGGTAGCAATCTGTGTTACATGGTGAGGTTGCCAGCCTCATGCACAACACCATACTAGTCGCACTGGACGACACGCATGAGTGTGTGCGTGTGTGATAGTTGAGGGTGTCAGGTGGCGTGGAAGGATGAGAGTATCATTATTTAACTATGATTTTAACCAGCCGTTGCTTTGTTTGCGTCTTCAGAGTAGCAATCGGGCACATGCTGGGTGTTTTGTTTTGTTATGTTCCTTGGTTTATTTGTTTAATGTTTGTTGAGTCACTGAATGGGTTGTAAAAATAAATACAGCCCCTGCCTCTAGAATCAAGAGTTTTATTGTGGTTCGGGTCGGTGCGAGTGTGAAAAGAGAGTGATCAAACATCACAACATCAATATCATCATCTCGCCCACCCTACCACAGAAGGATGATGATGCATCTACCTCGAGGGAGTTCCATAAGATAATTCGTAAATCAAGAACAATGCTGAATTGGACTGAGCAATTGTTAACTTTCTATCTGCCCGACACCGTTTATGAAGAATTATTATGTACTTTAGCTCGTTCAAGCCTCTAACTGATTTATTTCAGTGAAGTCTTAATTAGGAGCTCTGTTTTATGTGTATTTAAGGCGACTGAGACATACGGCTGCAGTACACTCAAAAGGATTAAATCAACTATAAATGTGTATATATGCAAATAATAAATTTAATAATTAATTATATTTAACAGTGTAAAATGAATAATTATCTTTTGAAAAAAAAAAACGTTTATCATCACAGGGTGATGTTATGGATATTCAGGGGAGTTTTTGAAAAGTTCACTTAGCAGCTTTTAAGTTTGTACTTAGCTGCCAGTAAATTTGATTTCTGCTCCAGCCGACGGTTGGTTCTTTGCAGGTTATGGACTGGTTCACTCGCGTCACTGGTCAAGTCGGGAGGTTGTGACATGTTCCAAGATATATCAGGGAGTAATCACGAAGCTGGTCCAGCGTTTTTCAGGACCCGTCTGATGACTGTGTCTATCGTTGACAGCAGGTCATGTATACCACACACTTTGTTACAGAGATGGTACCATCAACTGGTACCAACGATTATTATAATGAAAGAACAGAAACAAATACCCTCTTGAGAATTGGGTTTCCTGACACAAATTCTTATCTCCCCCCCCCCCCTCCCATTTCGTTTCACCATCCCCATCTAACCCAGAACTTTACCCTCTCTGAGCATCAATATTAATCCCAGTGAGCGGAAAACATTCATTATATTTATATTGCATATCTTTACATTTGCACTGGTTGACAAGGTGAATAATATAAAAAGTATCTACATCAGTTCTATCATCATTCACTTCCTGCTAAATATGTATCTTGAGACTACCTCTGCTTTGGTTCTCTATGAGAAACCCGCATAAAGCAGTCACCAGCTCTTGCAGTGGTAGTTCATGAAACCATCATTCTATATGCTGAGGTTGCCAGCCTCAGATGATTTGGACATCCATTAGCAATTTTCACATGTTAATAAATGCAAAATATTGAATTTTAAAATGTACAACTCACCCTAAAATCTCTTTAGGAATACTGACTCCTGGACAAGAGAAATAGTAAAGACAACTTGTTTAAGGTGCCTTTTACACTCGCTCTGAGGTATTACTTTACACTAGTCTCCCACTCTGACTTTGTGTTTCAGATTCCTAGGATTCCGGCTTTCTGTATTAATGTAGGTAGAGTTTTCCTGGGATGTAAGTCCACAAGATGCTCAAACACGGTCCGGTCCGATAAATGGAATTCTGATCCTATTCCTTACTCTGGCTATCTGGTTGTCCTCTTGACGAGGTGAATTTTACAGTGCTCTAAACTCGCGAAAGTGTCAGATTATATTGCAACTTTCGTCGTACGTACTTGGATGTTACAATCTGACCGGGCTCCAATCATAAGTGTTGTTTATAACATCTAGAATTGCCCAGTTAATTGAATGAAACCATGCATGTTATGATGGAGTTTATCCCAACAATTTCCTCCGCGTATTTTAAATATCAATTTAAAATTTAAACACGATCTCATCTTCCATATATGGCCCGACTTCTTCCGTCCTCTTAAGTAACCTTTCAAATTACGATGTGTAACATCGCCTACCGATAGTGTCATCGCTAATTTGTCTGCCCAGACGGGTTTATCTGTATGAATTACACAGATAATGTCTGGATGGAAGCAATTAACCGTTTATCACCCGTACTTGAATTCGTTCACCAGACGGATAATTGCTGACGTATAGCTTGCCCAGACTTTTCCTCACAGACAGTATTTGTCCTTCTTTTGTAGTCTGACTCGGTATTGTCGCTATAACATCCAACGCTACCTGTGTCAACAATCATTTTTACGCTGACCGTATGAATTCAAATCTCGTTTAACAACTTAAGCGATTTTACTTAATTCTTAAGGATGGTCAATTAGCCATGAAATAGTAAATAAATATTAGACAAACATAAAGGTATGTTTTCAGGCACTCGTAAGAAATAAAGAAGTAGAACACTAGACAACAGAAAAACAACAGACGTGAGTGGCTTACCCAGGACTCGAACCCAGGACCTTCCATGCGACAACCCCGCCTAGCTATGCAAGCAAATGTCACTATCCTCCCTGCCATCAAGGCATAACCAGATCCACTGTTGTAAGAGGCCACGCGTGTATAGCCATGAATTAACACTTTCGCAGTATTAACAGAGGTCAACAAATCTAAGGCGCTGCGATGGGCAGATCTAAGTGCGTAAAATGAAGATATAAATGGATATTTGCAGAGAGAGAGAGAGAGAGAGAGAGAGAGAGAGAGAGAGAGAGAGCCCCGAAGGAAGTAATGGAAAGATGGAAAGAATATTTCTCAGAACTCCTGGATGGTGAGCATGGTGAAGCATCAGAAATGATAACCACTAGCACAGAAGAGAAAACCAATGATGGTGAAGATGACATAAAAATGGAAGAACTGAGGGCAGCACTAGAGAAAATCAAGATGGGCAAAGCAGCAGGGCATGATGGTATAACACCAGAAATGGTTAAGTACATGGGAGCATCAGGCGACCTATTACTCCTAAAGGTCCTACAGGCAGCATGGTGCAACAAGACCATACCAAAGGATTGGGAGATTGCCATCATAACACCAGTTTTCAAAAAGGGTGACAATCGACAATGTGGAAACCATAGAGGCATATCCCTTCTCAGTGTCCCTGGTAAAATCTACTCTAGAATCCTAGAGCAGAGACTCCGACGCCTAGCTGAGCCACAATTGGATGAGGTCCAGTGCGGATTCAGAGCAAACCGAAGTACTCAAGACCTAATCTTCACACTCAGACAGCTGAGTGAAAAGGCCCTTGAGTATAAGAGTGAGATCCATCTTTGTTTCATAGATCTGGAAAAGGCGTTTGACAGGGTCCCCTGGAGCAAACTTTGGGACTGTTTGGCAAGGAAGAATATTCCAGCACCTCTGATTCATGCTATACATAGCTTCTACAAGTCTTGCAGAAATTATGTGAGGACAGCAAACCATAAGTCAGAAGAGTTCAGGACCACCACTGGTGTAAGACAAGGTGATATCCTATCACCTTACCTCTTCATACTCCTTATGGACGATGTCATCAAGGCATGTATAAAGAGAACAAGAAAGTATTCAGTGGGGTACTGGAAGATGAGACAGGTCTATATTTCGGAGCTGGCATTTGCTGATGATGTTGCCCTGATTGCTAAATCAGAGGCACATCAATCCAACCTGCAAGTCTGGAAGGAAGAGGTGGAGAAGAGAGGGATGGTCATAAGCAGCTCTAAAACAAAATCCATGGTGATATCACGAGAAGAAAGAAAACATCAGATTAAGTTGGGAGAACAGGTCCTGGAGCAGGTCGACCACTTTAAATATCTCTGAGCTATTATAGACCGAAAGGGAGGCATCAAAGAAGAGTTGGCCACTCGAAAAGCAGCGGCTGGGAGACTTTTTCAGGCCATAAATCGTGGATTCCTCAGCAAGAAAGAGGTTGGTAAGAAAACGAAGATGGCTGTATACCGCTCCACCTATGTCCCAGTCTTGACATATGGATGCGAGTCATGGGCAATGACTACAACCCACAAAAGCCAGNTCCAAACCTCAGAAATGAGGTATCTGAGGAAAGTGGTTGAAGTAACAAGAAGAGACATGGTCCGCAACCAGACGATCCGTCAAGGCCTAAAATCCCATCCGCTGCAGACCCAAATAGAACAGTCCCAACTAAGATGGTTTGGCCATGTCTGCAGAATGGGAGAAGATCGGCTACCACGACAAGCATGGGAAACAAAGAGCCAGGGATCCAGACCTCCAGGACGACCCAGAGTCCGCTGGGAGGACAACATTAGACAATCTTTGAAGGACCGAGGACTAGAATGGAACCAGGCCAGGAAGAAGACAGCTGATAGAATGGTCTGGCGCTCTCTCTTCCAAAGCGCTACACCTCACGGTAGAAGGGGAACGACTAAGTAAGTAAGTAAAGAGAGAGAGAGAGAGAGAGAGAGAGAGAAAGAGAGAGAAAAGAGAGAAAGAGAGAATAAGAAACAACGAACGGTGAATTAGGTGACCCCATATCTCTTCTTGTTATTTCAACCACTTTCCTCAGATATCTCATTTCTGAGGTTTGGATCTGGCTTTTGTGGGTTGTAGTCATTGCCCATGACTCGCATCCATACGTCAAGACTGGGACATAGGTGGGGTGGTATATAGCCATATTTGTCTTCAAACCAACTTCTCTTTTGCTGAGGAATCCTCAATTTATGGCCTGAAAAAGTCTCTCATCTACTGCTCTTCGTGTAGTCAACTCTTCTTTGTTGCCTCCCTTCCGGTCTGTGTCAGCTTAGAGGTATTTAAAGTGGTTGACCTGCTCCAGGATCTGGTCTCCCAGGTTAATCTGATGCCTTCTTTCCTCTCGTGATATCGCCATGATTTTTGTCTTACAGCTGCATATGACCATCTCTCTCTTCTCCAGCTCTTCCTTCCAGACGTGCAGGTTGTATTGAAGATATGCCTCTGATTAAGCAATTAGGGCAACATCATGAGCAAATGCCAGCTCTGAAAAACAGACCTGTCTAATCTTCCAGTACTCCACTGAATATTTTCTTGTCCTCTCCTTACATGCCTTGATGACATCGTTCACGAGGAGTATGAAAACAAGATATTACCTTGTCTTAGACCATTGGTGGTCCTGAACTCCTCTGACTTATGGATTGCCGTCCTGACATAATTTCTACAAGACTTGTAGAAGCTCTGTATAGCATGAATCAGAGGTACTGGAATGTTCTTCCTTGTCAAACAGTCCCAAAGTTTGCTCCAGGGGACCCTGTCAAACGCCTTTTCCAGATCTATGAAACAAAGATGGATCTCGCTCTAATCCTCAAAGACCTTTTTCACTCAGCTGTCTGAGTGTGAAGATTAGGTCTTGAGTACTTCGGTTTGCTCGGAATCCACACTGGATCTCATCCAATTGTGGCTCAGCTAGGGGTCGGAGTCTCTGCTCTAGGATTCTAGAGTAGATTTTACCAGGGACGCTGAGAAGGGATATGCCTCTGTGGTTTCCACATTGTCGATTGTCACCTTTTTTGAAAATTGGTGTTATGATTGCAATCTCCCAATCCTTTGGTATGGTCTTGTTGCACCAAGCTGTCTGTAGGACCCTCAGAACTAAAATGCATTTGTACAAAATTGAACATTGTCAACGTGGATTCAATAAATATATTGTGCTTAAACATCTTTTAAAAAGTTTCAAATATTGGTGCGGATTATATTCTGTGACGAAATGGCTGTCCCTGTCCTTTTGTGTGATCTCTCACACCTTCAGCCCTCCTGCAGTAAACTTATTTTCTTTATATTTCTTCATTATTCACTTGTTATTTGGCATTTCCTTTTGCCCTTTCATTCATTTTACTCTTTATGCTGCTATAGGTGATGTCTCTAACACACCACTCCCCTGTGGCAGTATTTGCTACGGGAGTCAGTCGTATTTTATTGTTTACCACTCCTCAGACGTATTTACGTTCCGCCAGCTGAACCGTGGTATTATCGTAACAATATCCAGTCATCAGACCGGTCACTCGCTTATCTCTTTGAATCCGTCTGACCACCTGTGGAAACGTGTCGGTCCAATATTTGACCTCATTGAAAAGCTGCTAATCGTGTTGACGCAAGCTTGTATTGTGCGTACGATGAAAGAAGACAACACTGTCTGACCTGACATCTGTCTGGCGGAGGCACGCAGATAAAGGCGATAATTAGAAAATCTGACGGGGTAGATATCTGGGCGGAAGACATTACGTCTGGAAAACACGGTCACAATATTGTGCGAGACAGAGGTGCGGCCGGAAGTCTTATGTAACGATATGACATCACTGTTGTAAGAGGCCACGCGTGTATATTAAATTTAATATTTTTCAAATACGCGTCGGATGAGTAATGAAAAAGAAACCGACCCCTCTAAGTGCTAGAGAGCGATTGATTCGCCAGAATCTGCAATGAATTTGATTGGAACATTCAGCGGAAACCCAGCTGGATTTGAACTGGAAACTGTACAATATAATGTAGTGAAATCCTAGACACAGAACACACAGACAGCTTCGCATTGTACCGCGAACAGCTCCCAAGAAGCCAGTGAGATATTGAACCTAGTATTCTATACTTCCAACGGGCTGATCACCCGTTTGCCAGTCACTTTGATTACGGAAACAACAACAAACGGATTGATTTGTCGTTGCCCTAAAGACGCCATTAGGCGTGATGGGAACAGCGGCAAAGAAAATCTATTCGCTGTTGCCCTTAAGACGCCACTAGGCGTAATGGCCACTGACTGCTTTGCCGGTCGTTGGCTAAGGACGGAAGAAGAAGAAGATTCCATACTTATAAGTGACAGTTCAACGTATCTGGGCAACTCTGAAAACTTAAGAGTAAACCAGCACATTAAAATACAAGACTGAAAACTTAAGGGACCAGGACTTTAATATAACAAGACTGGATTACCTAAGAATCAGATTCACCAGTCATAAGAGGACTTTAACTCAAGTTTTCACAGGTAGTGATTTCGCAGAGACACTCGTCGTCAGAGGAATTAACTCTAATTTCCCAGTTGTAGTGGATTTGATGGTATTGTATGGTTGATGTTACCTAGTGTGATGTATGAGGTCAGCTGTGAAGGCTCCTGAGATAAATGTAGCTGTGAATTTACAGAAGGCCCTTCTTGCTACCACTTACGACCTCACACAAATCTTTTTTACTAATGAATGTGGCTACGTTAAAAATCTAGGGTACTGATATGTAATGTGTTGTGGTAGATTACATACACACACACACAGATATTTAATAAGTCTAATAATATTAATAAAATTTATAATACACTGAACTAACTCAAGCTGTTTAATTTTTTGATATTAAATTTTCTTTAAGTTTATTTGTTCTGAACCAAGGTTTTATTTTGGTCAGAACATATGAAAAATTTTGAAATTATGAATGAAATGCATGAATATATGTCATAATAAAATAGAAAATGTGTACATATGTATTTCAAATGACTGGTTAATAGTAATTATCTTAAGATAGTCCCAGGAGAACTTATTTCTAGATATGCTGTTGGGGTGATATCATCACTCCCTGTCTATGACTACCAAACATTGTCCATTCACTGATGGGAGTAATACAAGTTTTATTTCCCAAAATTTTTGTGTGTTCTAGTGATGGTAATATAGTTGGTATGTTATTTAGTAAATAAGTTGGTGAAGGTCCAGCAGGCCAGACGCTCACGTATCTTGACTGAGTAGTTCTGGTGCTGGAATCTGGTGGCCCCACCTCTCCGTGCTTGGGGGCAATATAAGGCTGCTCTGACAAAATACTAGACTGCACTGGTCCACACTTGTATATATCCACACAGCATTTGACACCACTTTGGTGCCAAACCGAAACTCACACTTCTGCAACAAAAGTATTGGGTCGTGTGTCAGAACTCTACCTCCTGAGCCACTTCTGCACACAACACTACACAACAACACCACATAGACGGGGTCAGATCTCTCTGACCATACAGCACATCTTACCAAGTTGGTTTCACATAGAACTAGTTCCCCAAGACTACATATTCTGAAATATGTTCATTAGCTTCTGGGAACTACACCACTGAAGAATTACTGTGTCTACTACTGGACAATTTATGTTGAATGGCAAAAAAGCGCGTCTGTGCGCCGATAATATGATTATCTGTGGCCAATCACCGACTTCCCCCCTTTCAAATTTCAAACCTCCAACCAAAAGTCAATTCAGTGATACCTCAGTCAAGTATGTATTATTGTCTGTTGGTCCGTCTGTCTCTACTTGCTTTTTCATAAAAAAAAACACGCTTGGTTCTACATGCCTTTCTACACGAATCGGTCTCTAGAGTTATTTTTAGCCACAATTTTCCACTATTTCCCCCTCTCTTTCATTCCAACTAGATTTTAGCACTTGAGTCTCAAGGCCGCAATTTTTGAAAATTAGTGACATTTTTTTAACAGTGCAGTCGCTCGTCTGTTATGAACAACGCAGTCTTTTGTCAATATCTTCATTATTATCTATCCGTCTGTATAAATGAAAGCATATTATTTCTCTGCTCAAGATGGGCCATCAGACTAGCTAGGTTTTATATTCCTAACATTATTATTAAGAAAAAGTTACTTTTTCAAGGTTAATTGTTTTTTTGAAATATGTTCGAGCATCTTCTGTAATGCGTTTGCCGCTGAATTCAAATAAAAGGACTAAGTATCGTAAAAGCGTCCAAGAAATTACTGTTGCGTATAATAGCTAAGGTCCCTTTTGTCCATTTCTTTACATTGTGTCAACTTGGGGACGTGAATTTTTTTTTTCCTTTCCCCACCAATTGCGTCTTGTTAGCCTTGCTAGTTTCAAGCACGTGTTCAGTCATATTTTTTCTTTTTGATCTCCGTTCCCTCCCGTCTCCAAGGGTAAACGTTTTGTCTTCACGTCTAACAAGTTAGTTTCCATGGCGGGTAGTGAACCGCGGCATGGGCGATCATGTCTTCTAGTAGCTTACGCATTATTTTTATCCCTACATTTTATCTTTGGAGATATTTTAACGTTGTACCACGGTTAAATTTATCACACCAGTCGTAAGAGGAATTTAACTCAAGTTTTCCTAGGTAGTGATTTCGCAGAGACACCCGCCGTCAGAGGAATTAACTCTAATTTCCCAGACCAAAATGATTCGAACAGTATCTAACTAAAGGGCTGTGTGTCCATTCTAAGCTGTGCAGGGAGAGTTGTAGATTCCCAATTTTGGGTTTGTGTTTAAGCCACCAGACGACTGTGGTAATAACGCCGCTAGTTTGAGAGAAGAGCATCAACACCAACCGCCGAAATCGGACAAATTGAGTGAAGAAGTTCCTTCATCACCAAGAAGTGACGAAAACCACGGCTGTAGGACTTATCTGGAGCTAAGTTTGTAGTGAAAAAAGGGTACAGCAAAAATCAAAGACATTCTAAACTCCATTCTAAACCTCAGTGAGGAAACTTTAATTTCAATTTTCACTCAATTTTCCATATTTATTTTCCCATGTTAAAGACTAATTGACTATTACATTTGTTGTATGTTATTTTAAACTAAACAAATAATTGTTTATTCAGTCATTAGAAGTTTGAAAGCAAACGTATGAGCAAAAATATTTAATAATCATATATACCTTGTATATAGAGCCATTACTTATAAGAGGGCATTCGTTGGATTACTCCAACTGGAGGCTTGACCGAGCCAGAACCATTGCATAAACCCTTCACAATAGGCGACGGACCAGATAATAAGTTAACAAATTTGCTCAGCCCTAAGCATCGTTTGTTCTTGACTTCTGGGAATATCTTGTGAACGCTCCCCTAAGGTAGAAGCGCCATTCATCTTCTATCTACATCTTTGCCAAGAGTGATCTTGCGCGAAGATAGATACCTTGGACGTCCTACTTTTAGATACGCTTGCGTTGTGACCATTAGTGGACCACTACTGCAAAGCTAGGGGAGGCAATCCGTGACATATTCTAACGATTATTGTCTCTGTGTCTATAGTTGTATGAATAAAAGCTAATAATTACTCATAAAAGCACTCATAATTCATGTGCCTCTAACGACCAGTTTCCCATTTTTCTGGGCTCAACTACATGCACTAAATACACAAATAAATGTTAAGATGCTGTAAAGAGGTGGGAGGCTTCTCAAGATGCGGTAAAGGGGTGCGAGGCTTCTCGAGATGCTGTAAAGGGGTGCGAAGCTTCTCAAGATGCTGTAAAGGTGTGCGGGACATCTAAAAGGGTAAGATGCACTGCCCAAAACAGTTTTGATGTAAATTTTTTGTCTGAAGTGCTTGCCATACCCTGAAAATAGGGGCGAGATACATCTTTTTTACTACAGGGGTCAGGGGTCAATGAAGAGACAAAGAAAGAATTGGACTACTGAGCCCTCAAGCATGTCGTACAAGGCGACTAATGTGAGGTTGGGCATGGGACTTGTAACGTCATCACGTGCAACAATAAAGAGGGCATAGAAAAGCTAGGAATGAAAAGAGAAGTAATGAACTTCTTCGTACACTCTCAGACGACGTCCACTCGAATGTTCTCAAAGAAAGCAGTAGTTAGTTTGAGGCTATTTGAATCCCCGTAAAGCTTTTCCACGAAAGGAGCTGGCGTCGGCCATATGCGCTTTCTCTGTACCGCATATAAGGGGCAACTTTGAAGCAGATGTTCAGCAGTCATTTTATCAGTGCTACAGTTACACTGATCGGTAGTTCCTATCTTTAGCTTGTTGAATAGATGGTATTTCAATCTATTGTGGCCAGTGCGTAGTCTGAAGATTACCACTTGTTCTCTTCTGTTGAGCTGCTAGTAAGCATCGTTCTGTGTGTGACCTGGATGTTCTACATTCCATTTGTTTCTGTATCTGATTCTGATAATACTCTTTGAAGTAATTAACGAGATCAAAGTTAGATAACATGTTTTGGTCATATTAAAAAACATAACACGTTGCCGAGAGCCACAATGGAAGGAATAGTTGAAGGCAAACGTTCAAATGGTTCAAAGTTGACAGGGAGGATATTCACGATTCAATCCTATAATGAGGCGGAGTTGTCGTTCGAATGGTCCTGGGTTCGAGTCTCCGGTAAGCCTATCACTGCCTTTGTGTTTCTGTTGTCTAGTTTTCTATTTCTTTATTTCTCACGAGTGCCTGAAACATACCTTTATGTGTATTTTTTATTTGCTATTTACAGGCTTCGGGTTTCCCTCCAGGAAGATAACATCAAGAAATGGACAGGAAAGAGTCTATCCGCGCACCATCAAGACAAGAGACAGGTCAGAGCGCACCATCAAGACAAGAGACAGAAGACGTTGGAGATCCACCGCAGCCGACCTTCGATGCGGAGATGGCACCTGGTCTGTTCTGATATTCAGCCATGTCGATGAGTTGCAGTTGCTTTAGCTTTTTCTTCTGGCGATCATTTCCAGATTATCTTCGGCATCCTTATTCTTCACTTGCACTGTGTGCTCCAGTCAAGGGCATTACTTGTTATTCTGACTAGTTGTTTCCTTAGGATGTTTCTTATTCGTTGCCACTCTCTCGGTTTAATCTTGTGGCGAGACGGATATTTGGGAGGTCACAGAGAGTCGAGATGACGAATAGTGCAAATAGCTAATAACTGATGATCTGAATTAGGGGATTGCACATGACAGATAGGTAATTAACTTCACTGGTCCAGGTGACAGATGTAGAGATAAAGCCGTGAAGAAAGTCACATTCTCGCTATCTCTATCTTATACTCTAGGAGTGCTAGCGATGCTATCTACGGCGCCACCTCAGATTGGTCGAAAAGAAGCTCTCACGGCAAACAGAAGAGAGGAGAAAACGTCGAAAGGAACACCAGGAAAATAAGCAGCTGAGGGCTGTCACCTCAGGGGCGCACTCCCATAGTCAGATAAGACTGAAGGGGCTATTATTATTATTAGCATATCATATGTGTGAGTTATGAATGCCGCTCGTTTTTAACTAGTTCCACTGACTATAATGAATCATAAAAACAAAATTAATGCCATTAGAAACTTTCTCCATTAAATAGACTGAATAACTTTCTTTATAAGACACATTCATAGAACTTTAATAATTATATATAGTTGCTATACAGTGTAAATACAAGGTGCATATATTACAAAGAAATATGCTATCTGTCAGTGTCTTTCTCATCACGTTGCCGGAAATGGTACTGGTTGCTTGGTAATTTACTTCTCCACTTATTGAAGTACTTAGTTTAATTGAAAGTTCAGTCACAAAGATGAATCTTTCTTCTTGCTGTGACCTCCCAAATTAAGGCGAGGCTATGTCCACGCTTTTGTGACCATGGCAGTCTCTTGTGAAATCGCATCACAAGGCAGTGCTTCTGCTGTTAAGTGCCGGCCTATTCACTGCTGTGCGAATGAATTCGGTCGTGGATTTCTATATACGAGTATATGGAACCCTCAGACAGGACTCTACTTTCGATAGCTGTGTGGCTATTACATCAGCAAGATTTCAAGTAAATCGCCTACTCGTCTGAGCTCAGTGTGATTCGATGTGATTTCCGGAAGGTATTTGAGTTTGTTTGTTTGTTTTTAAAAAAGGTGACGAGGAAGATGAGATGGCACTTAACAGCTGACCATTATTGCCTCTGCTCTTCCACCATCTTGGTCTACCCTGTTCAACCTAAGATTTGGTTATAATTAGGGTATTTAATGTAACTTTATTTTTAGTTGTGCATTTAGCTAACTACTGTCTTTTGCAGTTGATGGTTTTAATTTATATTAGCATTTCTTCTTTTTAAGTCTTGTTTTTTTTGTTTGTTTGATACTTCTTTGTCTTTCCTTGCACTATGAGTAGTCAATAATTTTGTTTTTCTTTAATGGTTTTTTAGTATTTGTTGATTAATTTCTATTTGGTTGAATTTCTTTTCTGAAGTATTTTCACCAAGAGCTGACGCTCAGTGACAGTGGATCAAAGTAAAGTCAAGTCGGAAGTATTATTGTTGTTATTATTACTAATATGTAAATGTTATTAACCTTATATGTTTTCTCTTGTTTTGTGTATATATCGTTTAAGTATTGATTGGGCTTCCCCTGGGGCATCTATACTTAAAATCGTATCACCTGTCATGTCTATATTGTGATTTCTAAAGTGTTTTTAATTCTAGCCTCTGTTGCTCGTACTTTTTACATTGGATCAGGTAGTGTTCTATGTCATTTTCATCCTTACATTTTTGGCAGTGTGGTTCCTCTATAATAAAGTACGCTGCACCGAAAAGGAGACGCCACAGCTTTTTGTTCGAGGGTACCTTTAGTTCTTCTATGGCCTGGCACGTCCTTATTGGTTCTTTCAGAAGTTTGAATGCATGTCTGCCTTTACTACTGTCCTTCCATGTTGTCTTCCATTCCTCGTTTATGGTTAGCTTCACCTGGCTCTTAATCTCTGATTTTCCAATTCCTGCTCTTATATTGTTTTTACTTAGTCTTCCATATTTGGCAGTCTGGTCTGCCAACTCGTTACCAGCTATACCTATGTGTGCTGGAAAGATATTTGAGTCAGGCCTGAACGAAATTTTATAACACTTTGATCTCTTCTTCTTCTTCTTCCTCGTTCACCCTGAAAAGGACGGTGGTTGCGTTGTGTCTGTTTACGCCTAAGCTGTGATATCTGCACCTTTCGGTCGACACATCCGACTTCAGCACGGCATTTTTTAGGGACCGGGTTTGCCTTCCCATTGCGATCCGCACTCGCTCAGCCAGACTGCACTGCTGCAGACTGTTTCCAGGACCACCACGTGGAGGTGGAGTGCGGTCTTGACCAGCTCTGGTTCGCTGGTCCTGATGCAAGCAGTACAGCTATGGGTCGCTGACTGCATTCACTATTGCTGCATCTTGGGGTCCCACTTTGATCTCGACTTGGTTAGTGATCTGACTGGCTGTGGCCTTTTTCGTCCTCTACTCTGTACTATGGCCTGTACTTAACCAATCGGTTACTGTAGATCCTTCCTTGTTTTATCAGACCTACGAGTAGTTTCGGCCGTATTTTCTCAGACGTACGCGTAGTTTTCATCCTATCGCCGTGCACCATATGTTTTGCTGGCTTCCCAAGCCGATTTCTCTTCAATGTGAACATAATACTAAAGTAATCTGAGAGTTGGGCCGGTTTTGCTACAAATCTGTTGCTTTATCTATTGTTGACTGGTCCTCTTCTTTATGTCTGTGTTAGTTTTTGCATCTGGCCACCTGATATGGAGTTTATGGCTCGGGCATCGTTTTAATAGAATATGTTTACGGCTTTTGGGAGACCCCGATGCCATCACAAGAACAGCTTTGCCATGGACCCCTGAAGGAAAGCGAAAGAGAGGCCGACCAAAAACAACTTGGCGAAGAGCTGTAGAGGCCGAGATGCAAAGAATGAACCAGAGCTGGGGCACTGTACGAATGATGGCCACCGACTGAACAAAGTGGAAGCAGTTTGTTGCTGCCCTACAAGACGCCGCCATGCGTGATGGCCACTGACTGCTTTGACAGTTGGCAGCTAATGGATCAAAGAAGGATCAAAGAAGAAGAAGAAGAATATACGGATGTTGAAAGACATCTTGAATATATATAGTAACAATGATGTAAATGAAGTGCTTTGTTTTGAACATATCGTCAGAATCATTAACACGCCTGACCAAATGGATGCTCATTACAGTCATTCAACATTGTACGAAACATACGCAAAGTACCCTCAGCATTATGTCAAAATGTCTTTATTTGACTCTATTCACATCTGAGATAGTTGCGAATTATTTTTAAATAATAGTAATAATAGCCCCTTCAGTCATAACTAACTATGGGAATGTGCCCTTGAGGTAACAGCTCTCAGCTGTGTTACGGATGATATTTTCTTCTAGCAGTAATCAATTGAGCATATGAAGTTCAATGAAAGTACAAGCATCGTACTAACAACACGAATGGAGACGGGTAAAACGAACATGACATCAATCGTGACGAATCCAAGTCGTGAGGTGGAGGGAACACAAAAATATGGTTGACGTTTAATAACACTTGAAGACAATGACATCATGGAATTGGCATGGCATATTATACATATACATCGTCATGTCCTTCAACAGTTCCTATGTGTGTTCAGGATACAAAAATACATTAATATTCTGTGTTTAACAAGCTGCTTATTCGGGCAACTGTTCTTTTGCCATCTGCCAGTTGTCCGTAAAAATATCTTTCGGTATGCGACCATCTTCCATGCGGCGGACATGGCCAAGCCAGCGCAGTCTGAGCAGTGTAAACATGCTCTGAAGGCCAGCACGTGACAACATCACGATATTTGTCACTTTTGTCTTTTTAAAATAAAGTGTGCTATATCATTTATTCAATAAATCAATCAATCAATACCCTTTAGCTCCTCAGGGAGCATAGACCTTTAACAAACACGTGTCAAGTCCTCCTGGCACGTGCCATCAGCTCAAGTTCTTTCCACCTCTTCCTCATCATTTTCTCTTCCATGTCCAGTACTGCTCCATGTGTTTTTTTTAGTCTATCTCTGTCTCTATTACCCGGGGGATTCCAGAACAAGGACTGCCTTGTCATGCTATCAACAGGTTTACTCAATATGTGTCTTATCCATCGCCAGTGTCTTCTTTTCATCTCTTGTTCCACTGACACTTGTCTGGTTCTTGTCGTCAGTTTCACATTTGTGACTTTGTCATGGTGAATAGCTGTTTAAATAATGTATGCTGTATCACCTCACCTTACGATGGTGATTGCGGTTTAAATATTGTGTGACATATCACCTAACCTTATCATGGTGTATTCTTTTTAAATAATGTATGCTATATCACCTAACCTTTTGGTGGTGTATTGTCGTTTAAATAATGAATGCTATATCACCTAAACTCCGCCTAGGCCGGTCCCAAGCCCGGCTAAAAAAGGAGGGCGGCATGTATGGAGGCCGTAAGGAGGAAGCCCCTCCACCATGCAAAGGCACAACAGGCCAATCGCCTGGTTGCTTTAAATCATGATTACACGAACTACAAGAGAGAAAACCGGACTGATTCTAAAGGCGACGAACTGGAACGGACTACGACTTATGGAACTTGGAACACAAGAAGTATAAATGGGAAAGAAGAGGAGCTGGTGGAAGAGATGAGGAAAGCAAAACTAGAAATCCTGGCTATAACGGAATCAAAGAAAAAAGGACAAGGAACCATGGATCTCGATGGCAACACGCTGCTCTACAGTGGTGTACCTGTGACCGTGGGGTGTGTAGATTGATTCTTTTATAAGGTATATATGTTCAAGTTTCTTGTGTGTTTGTTTATTGTATCACCCAAGTCAAGATACTGGTATACTGCCAGAGATAGTTATTCTTGATGATGTTTGTACCCAAGTTCGTTCCAGAATTCCTCTGTGGTGTTTAATGTTTTGTGACAATCATTAGCATACTTTATGTTCACTATTTACTGCAAAAACCTTCAACAGGAGGTAGTCAAGAAAGTCTTCAGGATCCAGTAAAACAGTTTATTATCTTATATATACAATCCAGAAAAAGTCACTTGCATGCATTCACAAAATCCTCATAAAAATGCGTCTTTGTGGTTATTTATTATTTCTCCCTGATTTGATATCCAAGTTGGGGTAAGTATTTTTTGCTTAATTCCTTTGCGTTTGCTTCTTAGATTTATCTGACTCAGGGGTAAATGACAGTTTAGCCTCTACCTCTTCTATGATTTGAGCTAATTTAACATTAAAGAGCTCCGTTTCATTTCTTATACGTTCAGCTCGTTCTCCCGACATTTAGGAATTTCTGGCCTAACTAGGTTTTATTCTGAAAAATGAAAAAGTCACACGAAGCTGTACTTACAGGTAATATGAATTCCCAACTCTATAAAAATTATCTGCTTCACACAGAGTTGATATCTTGATAACTTCAAGACCTGCAGTTATATGGACTAGGGCTACGTCCGTACAAACTGACTTCTGTAGATCAACTGATTTCGGATATCGAAATCTTCCATCGCAGCGTGGTGCGCGCTTTTACCCCCTTTCTGGTTGGTTAATCTAATAATTCGTTATTTATTTTATTGGGTCTCATATGCCTCCCGATGGAGGGTCTCGGCTATTCCGATTTACGTCATCGGTTGCTAAGCAACTCCCGCCAAAAAATAGCGTCGAGTCGCTATTTAACCTAGTTTCAGTTTCAATCTGATACTAGCGTAACTCGAGTCTTTATTTCAATAAAACTTCGTAACTATTCTTCCTAATCTAACTGATAACTATTAGCACGAATGATGCTATGGTATCAGTAGTAGGCCTTTCGGTAACATACCCACATCTGAAAGAGCTAAAGGGGGCGTGGGTTGCATTGTGGCCAAAAACCAAAAAGATAGTATCAAGGGATGGAACTTTGTCTCGGAGCGCATTATGGTTGTAAAACTAAAAGAAGGAGAAACCATAGTCAACCTGGTCATAGTGTATGAGCCAAATGAGGATGAGAGAGCAGAGGTCAAGGAGGAATTCTTCGAGCTGCTTCAAAGGACAGTTGATGACTGCCTAGATGAAATATCATGCTCGGAGATTTCAATGCCAGAGTTGGAAATGACCATGATAGATGGGGTGGAGTTATCGGACGATATGGAGCAGATACTCTCAATGACAATGGAAAGCGACTCCTTAGATTCTGCAGTGAGCAGAATCTGATCATTACAAACACAAAGTTCCCCCATAAGCGCATACATGCATACACTAGATGTGAACCAACAAAGAATGAGAAGTCAGTGATCGACTATGCCATTGTTAGGAGGAGCTCATTCAAATATGCCCGGGATGCTAGAGTCTAGAGAGGGCCAGAGATTGGAAGTGATCACTACCTGCTTACAATCAAAAGAACAACTGAAAGAGTTGCTTAGCCTAGGAACTGCCCAACATCACGCAAGAAACTAAGTAAACGAACGGGAGAAATGAGCATTAAGACCTACAAGCTGAGAGAGCCAGAAATTAAGACCAGATATCAGGGGCTTATTGCTGCAGCGGTGAGCAACACAGAAGAACAACTTGATGACTTGGAAACCCTCTGGCTTAAATTCAAGGACATCATAAAGACAGCTGCTGCAGAAGCATGTGGTGAAGTCCGACTTGGGAACAAGAGAAAGAGGACACCTTGGTGGACAGCGGAAGTCAAAGAGAAAATAAGAGATAAGAAAATGGCATGGAAACAATACTTAGGAGCTAAAAACACAACAGGACAAATGGAGAAATATAGAGAATATGTGACACTCAGAACAGAAGCAAAGAACAAGGTGCTAGCAGCAAAACAGAAGTCCTGGGAAGAATTTGGAGAAAAGCTAGAAAAAGATGCGCAAAAAACCCAGAAATTGTTCTATAAGACCCTAAAGAACATGAGGAAGGAAAAACAATGCCCTTCAAATTTATAAAGGACAAGCAAGGTAAATTGCTTACTGCCCCGAAGGAAGTAATGGAAAGATGGAAAGAATATTTCTCAGAACTCTTGGATGGTGAGCAAGGTCAAGCATCAGAAATGATAACCACTAGCACAGAAGAGAAAACCAATGATGGTGAAGATGACATAAAAATGGAACTGAAGGCAGCACTGGAGAAAATCAAGATGGGCAAAGCAGCAGGGCATGATGGTATAACACCAGAAATGGTTAAGTACATGGGAGCATCATTACTCATTGTTACTCTTAAGGGTCCTACAGGCAGCGTGGTGCAACAAGACCATACCAAAGGATTGGGAGATTGCCATCATAACACCAACTTTCAAAAAAGGGGGACAATCGACAATGTGGAAACCATAGAGGCATATCCCTTTTCAGTGTCCCTGGTAAAATCTACTCTAGAATCCTAGAGCAGAGACTCCGACGCCTAGCTGAGCCACAATTGGATGAGGTCCAGTGCGGATTCCGAGCAAACCGAAGTACTCAAGACCTAATCTTCACACTCAGACAGCTGAGTGAAAAGGCCCTTGAGTATAAGAGTGAGATCCATCTTTGTTTCATAGATCTGGAAAAGGCGTTTGACAGGGTCCCCTGGAGCAAACTTTGGGACTGTTTTTGGCAAGGAAGAACATTCCAGCACCTCTGATTCATGCTATACAGAGCTTCCACAAGTCTTGCCAAAATTATGTGAGGACAGCAAACCATAAGTCAGACGAGTTCAGGACCACCAATGGTGTAAGACAGGGTGATATCCTGTTACCTTATCTTTTCATACTCTTCATGGATGATATCATCAAGGTATCAAGGAGAAAACAAGAAAGTATTCAGTGGAGTACTGGAAGATGAGACAGGTCTGTATTTCAGAGCTGGCATTTGCTGATGATGTTGCCCTGATTGCTAAATCAGAGGCACATCAATCCAACCTGCAAGTCTGGAAGGAAGAGCTGGAGAAGAGAGGGATGGTCATAAGCAGCTCTAAAACAAAATCCATGGTGATATCACGAGAAGAAAGAAGACATCAGATTAAGCTGGGAGAACAGGTCTTGGAGCCGATCGACCACTTTAAATACCTCGGAGCTATTATGGACCGAAAGAGAGGCATCAAAGAAGAGTTGGCTACTCAAAAAGCAGCAGCTGGGAGACTTTTTCAGGCCATAAATCGAGGATTCCTCAGCGGGAGAGAGGTTGGTAAGAAAACGAAGATGGCTGTATACCGCTCCACCTATGTCCCATTCTTGACATATGGATGCGAGTCATGGGCAATGACTACAACCCACAAAAGCCAGATCCAAACCTCAGAAATGAGGTATCCGAGGAAGGTGGTTGAAGTAACAAGAAGAAAAATGGTCCGCAACCAGACGATACGTCAAGGCCTAAAATCCCACCCCCTGCAGACCCAAGTAGAACAGTCCCAACTAAGATGGTTTGGCCATGTCTGCAGAATGGGAGAAGATCGGCTACCACGACAAGCATGGGAAACAAAATGCCAGGGATCCAGACCCCCAGGACGACCCAGAATCCGCTGGGAGGACAACATTAGACAATCTTTGAAGGACCGAGGACAAGAATGGAACCAGGCCAGGAGGAAGACAGCCGATAGGATAGTCTGGCGCTCTCTCTTCCAAACCTCTACACCTCACGATAGAAGGGTAAGGACTAAGTAAGTAAGTAATATCACCTAACCTTATAGGGGTGTATTGTTGTTTAAATAATGTATGCTATATCATCTAACCTTATGGTGTTGCATTGTTGTTTAATTAATGTATGTTATATCACCTAACCTTATGGTGGTGTATTGTCATTTAAATAATGAATGCTATATCACCTAACCTCATGGTGGTGTGGTGTCGTTTAAATAATGTGTGCTATATCATCTAACCGTATAGTGATGTATTCTTTAACAAATAATAATCTCATCTCTCATAATCGGAACCTCTTCTACCCCGTGGAACGAGGTGTAGAGGGTACCCAAGTGCACAAGGCCCATGGGCGGGACATGTAATCAAAGTGACTTGGCAAACAGGTGATTAGCCCATTGTTCCCGGACTTGCCCTCAAGTGTACTCATATACGCTATAAAACCTCCGAACCATCGAGACGTCATTCCAGCCAAAATGGACAGAGCCTCATATACCCGAAGGTTTCGAGGGGTGTCCTTCCTCATCTGCACAATGGCATTTATAGAGGAACTCTCAGGACCCGTAGGTCTGAGGAAAGGAGCAAATCTGAAGACAGGCACAGCAGTCTTTGGTACTGGGAGGTCTCCACTCAGAGTGGTTTACCACACACAGTCAATAAAGACATAGGTCGCCTGCGGGACACAAATAATAATAATAATAATAAATTCTTTAAGCACCAAACACGGCGCATAAGGCAGAAACCAGTGCTCTCCAGGTTGTACGTTGTGACGCCACTCCTCTTAGCTTTTGCACATTGTTTAATCCCAACGTTCTTCCTTCTCTTATTATTGTTCTTCTGAGTGTTTCTTTTGGCCTTCCTTTTTTCCTCTTACCCTCAGGAACCCAAGTGAGTGCCTGCAATGGTATTCTGTTGTTTTGCATTCGTAGGACATGACCGATATATGACCATCGTCTTTTCCTTATATAGTTGGAGACATATTTCTGCCTAGAGTCTTCTCTTATTTAACAAATAGTGTATGCTATATCACCTAACCTTTTGGTGTTGTATTCTTTAATAAATAATGTATGCTATGTTACCTATCCTAATGGTGGTGTATTCTTTTTAAATAATGTATGCTATATCACCTAACTTTATGGTGGTGTATTGTTTTAAATAATGTATGCTGTATCACCTAACCTTATGGTGGTGTATTGTTGTGTAAATAATGTATGCTACATCACCTAACCTTATGGTGGTGTACTGTTTTAAATAAATTATGCTGTATCACCTAACCTTATGGTGGTGTACTGTCGTTTAAATAATGTATGCAATATCACCTAACTTTATGGTGGTGTAATGTCGTTTAAATAATGTATGATGTATCACCTAACCTTATGGTGGTGTATTGTTGTATAAATAATGTATGCTGTATCATCTAACCTTATGGTGGTGTATTGTCGTTTAAATAATGTATGCTGTATCACCTAACCTTGTGGTGGTGTAATGTCGTTTAAATAATGTATGCTTTATCACCTAACCTTATGATGGTGTATTGTCGTTTAAATAATGTATGCTATATCACCTAACCTTATGGTGGTGTATTGTCGTTTAAATAATGTATGCTGTATCACCTAACCTTATGGTGGTGCATTGTTTTATAAATAATGTATGCTGTATCACCTAACCTTATGGTGGTATATTGTTGTATAAATAATGTATGCTATATGACCTAACTTTATGGTGGTGTACTGTTTTAAATAATGCATGCTATATCACCTAACCTTATGGTGGTGTATTGTCGTTTAAATAATGTACTATACATCAATTAACCTTATGCTGGCAAATCGCTGTTTAAATAATATACGATATATCAATTAACCTTATGGTGGTGAATTGTTTAAATAATGTACGATATATCAATAAACCTTATGGTGGTGAATTGTTGTTTAAATAATATACGGTATATCAGTTAACCTTATGGTGGTGAATTGTTTAAATAATATACGATATATCAATTAACCGTATAGTGGTGAATTGTTGTTTAAATAATGTACGATATATCAACTAACCTTATGGTGGCGAATTGTTTAAATAATGTACGATATATCAACTAACCTTATGGTGGTGAATTGTTGTTTAAATAATTTTTTTTTTTTGGGTGTTGTTTTTAAGGACTATTTTCATTGCACACGGACAACGCCATCAGTTCTCCAATCTTCTCCTTTAAATCACACAAGGATGATCTCAGCACAGTGCCCGAACTCTGTAGCACCGACGAGAATCCCAATGTGTGAATACAGGAATCACACGTTCTATAATTACTTTTGTGGTGGGTAGGTTTCTTCATTTTTAAATGTTGCCAGAGCACACGGCCGTATGGTCTACTCTTTATGATGTCCAACTGCCGAGGGATTTTTAATGTGTGCAACTTGCACGCGGGACCTCTTATTTTCGTCCTTATCCGATAAGGCTAGGCATCCAATCTCACTAACCAGCAGATCCGGAAGGGGGTCGGGGAGGAATGAGATCAATAGGAACCACTGGTTTTGATAAAAAATGTTCAACAATTATATTCCCTGTGCTCGGAGCAAACCTGATTGCTGTTTAAATAGCCTTAAGTGGAGGTTTAAGTAAGATTTCATTATCCTCGACATTTCCTTTTTTCCTCGATATGGAACATGGAGCTACGAAACCCCCACAACGAAACAACAAACAATTAATAAATGTTAAATCAACAGTTTATAAACATCAAAATGCAAGAAACTTTCTAATCTGAAAAATGATTCACTCTCGATTGGCTAAACGTATGGTAGGACATATTTTCAATCTTAAACGAGGTCTTCAAGAATAAATATTGTCTTTCTCACAACTGCTGAACTCCTCACTAATAACACTAGTCGTTTGCTGCTCCAAGTAGTCATGAAGAAAATAATAAAAGCTAATTATAAACTCAACAATATGAAGTAGTTTTTAATCTAAAAGACTCAAACATAACACTCATTCACACACAGAAATTAAACTGAGAATCATCAAATGTTATCAGTAATGTTCATAATGTTAAGGTGAGACAGGAGTGAACTGACAATGCTCGGAGTCTCTGAGCGAAAAAGGAACCATAGGCACCTGATTACTGACTCTACGTTGATTACTGGTTCTAAATGTCTAAATACCAGCTGCGGACTCTCAGGCAGCGCTCGAAATGCTCAACGCTCACTCCGCTGCAGTGGTTAGGAAACACGGACACGAAGAAACATAGCCGCGGCCACTACCACGTCTACTACAGCTGCTGTAAATCATCAGGATACACAGGCATTGGAAATGAGGATATCTTGTCTTCCACTTTATACGAAGGATACAGTCCTTCCGTTGACGTTCGCGCATTCGTTCCCTTGGAAAATCCATTCCAGTGGTTACCAGCTACAGAAATCGTGTCACCTTTCTCCAAATCGATCGTACCTTGCCAGTTAGGGTTAGCCGTGTATGACTCCATGACTGTCATTTTGTGACTAGCTTGCCCACCGAAATAGTAAATATCATCTAAAGAGCGGAACTTCTGCGAGGCGTCTCCATGAAGCGTCTGCATGAGCTCATACGCCAACCGACATACCTGAGAGGAGAAGGTGCACACAAGGAAGTCTGACCGCGACAGAAAATAGATATCAGTAGCCACGCCCTTCACTGCGTACAGAAGTTCACGATCTAGCATAGAAACTTTGGAGGCGTTGTTGTCACTAATGAACGTGTAGTTGGGGTATTTCATTTGAGCTTCGAACAAGAGACTGACATCGTCCGTGGCCAAGAATACCCTGCGGGCGACTAACGGCATCGATCTCTGAAGCTGGTCAAAGTAGTCCTCTACGTGGATCATGTATTCTTCCAGAGAGTGATAATCCGCCTCAGCTGAAATTTTGTCAGTTCTTCTAACGTGTACGCCTACGATTGGCTTTTGGAAACCCAGTGTACTTCGCACTAACTTTATATGGCTCTGGGGAGAAAAATAATCAGTAACGTTTTATTTAACATTCGTATTCATTTTATTTAAAAATTAAAACCATAATGGAAGGAAGAATTGAAGAAAAACGTGCAAGAGGAAGACAGTGCTATAAGTGGGAAGATAACATCAAGAGATGGACAGGAAAGAGCCTATCAGAGTGCACCATCAAGAGATGGACAGGAAAGAGTCTATCAGAGTGCATCAAGACAAGAGACGGAAGACGTTGGAGATCCTTTGCGTGCGACTTTCGATGTGAATATGACAGTTAATGATAATTTATTTTATAATTGCAGTAAATTATGTCATGTTTTAAAGTGGTGTGAGCTTATCGCATTATGCAACTGGTCTGTAGAAGACGCTTTGTTACCAGTACTTTGGGCACGAAGTTGTAGCAGTACTATGGGCACGAAATCGTGGCCAGACATAATTGCTTACGCGTCAGTTGGCATAGAACTTCCTTTTTAGTTAGTACCTTCAGATGTCAACATGAGTATGCTTGAAAAAGGTAGTGGTTAGCCTCAGGTTGCTGATATTCCATAGAGTTTCTCCTAGACATGTACTGTTGACGGCCGTGTGCGCGTTTCTTGTTTTCATATGTGGGACGCTCCTGCAGAAGTTTCTGAACAGTCATTTTATCATTGCCGCAGATTCACTCATCGGTAGTTCTTATCCTTATCTCACTGAATAGATGGGTTATCAGTCTGTTGTGGCTTGTATGAAACCTGAACACTATTACTTCAGTGGAGCCGGTGAAAAGCGACATTTTTTTTTCTTCTGGTGGCTTAGATGTTCTGTTTCTCACGTGTTTCAGAATCGGCTCTTGGCTGTGTCATAACTCATATGTTACACTTGCACCACAATGATACAGTAGTCTTTCAACCTCTTCATTCCCAGAGATATTGCAATGAGATGGTATCAGTTGTGTCATATGTTACACTTGCACCAGAATGATACAGTCTTCTATTAACCTCTTCTTTCCCAGAGGTATTGCGGTAAAACGGTATCAGCTGTGTCACAACGTTTTTGAATTGGCGGCATAGTCTGCAAGTTGGTTTCTCTGTAGACATTTAGGTCTTTTTTTTTTCTTTGACTAATGAGTGTTTTTATTAATGACAGTGCTTATGTCTTTCAATTCCTTATTCTGTCATTAGGACTTCTGTTGCAGCTTTCAGTTTGTCCGCCTGTTAAGTCCTTTTTCGCGTGGGAGTTAAGTGTGTGAGATTCTCACATGCCTGTCTAGTATTTATAGACACACATGTGAGCGCATCTGAAATAAATGTATATTTTAAATATTTATGCGTACTTTTCTGCATTGTCATTGAATGCAGATGACGCACTTTGTTGCCATACAAATCAGACCCTTGAGGCATTGTACTATTTTAGTCGTCTGTGATACATGCATTTTCGATGTTCTTGCTCTAATGTGAAGAGAAGACACATACGTGTTAAAATAATTATGTACCGAAAGACGATGAAGTTTGTTCCTGTTGGATTGTCTCAGGAATCCGTCTTGATTTATGATTGTTCCCAGATAACGGCTCATTTTTGATGTGTCACGCCCCAGAGACTTACAGCCCTGCTTGCCACGGCAGACCTTCCATTGTATTCGTTGTAATCAATGGCTAGTGCGTCCCTCTGGCATGAGGAGCGATATTAGATGTCAGAATTATATATATATATATATATATATATATATATATATATATATATATATATATATATATATATATATATATATATATATATATATATATATATATATATAATCTTCAATCGACGAAATCTTCGAAGTTGGTCAAGACGTTGACCATGTTATTATAATGATCAGCGTAATCAATCAAAGGTCATCCTAACGTTTGCCTTAACGATGTTTGATGCCCACTACATTATCATTATATGAACTGTCCCTGACATGCTACTATGTTGATGCCGCTTTGCCTAACCATGATGTCATGCTATTCAATCGTTGTTGCTGTCTATGTACAATAAAATATATTGTCGATGTTCTACATGGGTCCAGTCTGCTTCCTGACATTGCCTGTTACGTTGGTATTTTCTTCATTGGCCAGTCATACGGCCCACATTCACGTTATCAAATAATACGTCGGCCACCCTTGTAAGCCCGACGCTTCTGACAACACCCTTGGTCAGCAGTGACAGCAATTAGTACCTTGCTAGCCTCATTAACAACCCATAGAACGGAGGTTGTAACACCGCCTTTGCTCTGAAGTGAAGCATTTGAAACAAAAGAAGAAAGCTGGTCTAATTCTGAATACACAATACTCTTTCATATCTCTAATCAGACAACGTTTTTGCATTTCTGTAATCGTTTCTAATCGTAGCAAGTTACTCAGTAGTTTTAATATTGTCTAATTGTAACACATTATTTAATGTCCTTCATTTTCTCGAATCCGCTCCATTATCTGGAATCCCCAAGGAAAGAGAGGTAGTGGCAGAAGAGTAACACACAGAGAATAGAGCTGCAAACAGAAATAAAAATGAGGTGAAGACGTAGAAAGACCTTGAGCTGATAGCTTGCGACAGTAGGAATCGAGATGTCTTTGCTGAAGGCCTATGCTCCTTGGGAAGCTAAGTGGTATTGAATGACTGATTTTGAATAATCCTTAAATATTCGTAAATGTTCTTCAACTTGGCTAATCGTTAAACATTATATGACGTACTCCATCTTTTACGAGGGACGGTCAAAAAGTAAAGCCTCGTAATTTTAAATTTCATTCAATAGGCAAGAAAACAGAAAAAATTCACATTGAAATGTAGCCCCAAGTCTTTAAGGGTCTCGATACCCTCAAAGTGATGTCCGCGAAGACCTACTTTCAGTGGTCCAAACAGTTGGAAGTCAGAAGCTGCAAGATTGGGACCGTAAGGGGGATGTGGTAATAATGTCCAGCCAAATTCTGCAATCGCTTCAATGGTGCGTTTAGCAGTGTGTGGCGTGACATTATCGTGTAACAGTAGTGCAGTTCTCTGATATTTTAATGGGTAAATTCACCGAAGACGACCTCTAAGCTTTTTCAAAGTTTCAATGTAACGGTCTGCATTCACCGTGTTTCCCTGTTCCAAGAAGTCGAGAAGAATCACACCCTTCTCATCCCAAAACACGGAGGCCATAGCTTTCCCTACAGATGGTGAACTTTTGAACTTCTTTCTTGTCGACGATGTTGTGTGATGCCATTCCATTGACTGCCTCTTGGATTCTGGTTAAAAAAAAATGATCCCAAGTCTCATCACCTGTCACAATATTCGATAAAAACTCTTCTCCTTCAGTTTCGTAACGGTGCAGGAGGTTGATGACTATGGTTTTCCTTGTTTCTTTATGTCTGTCTGTCAACGTTCTATGACATAACGTTGTTTTAACGGAACGTCTTTGGCAGCCATTTTAAAACTGTTCAGTGGTGCCACCTGTTACTGAAACAGGTTGATAATGCTATACAATGCAGAAGAGTGTTTGAGGAATCCTGCTAAATTTACAAATTGCACATCGATGCAGTATTTACATACATAAAAAATAGGAGGCATTACTTTTTGACCTTCCCTCGTATAATAGTGCATTCAATTCCGTTTTCGCTCCCAATGGATGGTGAAACCACCACTGCAGATGGTGCCCTTGCAGGAAGCCTGCATCAAAACATTCATGAGCTCGTGCAGTCGTAACGCATCTTTTAATGTCCTTCATGTTGTCTAACCGTAGCATACTATTTCATATCCTTCATCTCGGCTAGTACTATATTCTAACGTGTCCTTCATCTTGTCTAATCATTAAACATTATTTAGTGCCCCCCATCTCGTCTAATCACTAAATATTATTTATTGTCCTTCATCTTGCATAATCATTAAACATTATTTATTTTCCTCCATCTTGTCTAAACATTATTTATTGGCCTCCATCTTGTTGTCGTAACTGTATCCTGGTGCAGCTACAACAGTAGTTGTCGCTGGGGATGGCTGTCGTAAATTAAATGTGAATCGATGTCAATTCACTGAGTGTTCCGCCTCTGTCTTATTCTCTATTTCATATTCTCCTATTTTTTTCTTTGTAATAGCTCCCACTGCTCTATTTCTGGACTTCGTCATGTCAACCTAACTTTGGACAGGCTAAATTCCACCCCTTTGCACGTGTTCATCGGCACCCAGCTAAAGATTTTTCTTGTCTCCTTTCTTGTGGGTGACGACAAAGTTCCCTAATTCTTTGATTCAGAGAGAAGCCGGACACACAGCAAAGGCGACCTTAGCCTTTCGTGTATCTGAGCGCGTCTAGAATCGCGAACTCTGGTCGTTCAAATGACAACTAGAAAGTCACTATAGCTTATGCAACTTTCCTTTATCACGGTACGCAAGGGAAACAACTCCCCATGTCTTACGCCATGGTTGCGCTGATATCAATGCACGTGCAAACCCCATGCTTAAACACCTGCAGACTTTATCTAACTATGTAAGCTGGACGTCTCTAATACTCCTTGCCATTGTCTTCAGAGAATTCTGCTACCTTACATAGTGATGTTCTGCGCCAGAGTAATTAACAGTTGTATTGTGTTTAGAAATATTCTTTCATTTGGTAAGCACACTTACTTATTTATTGCAGTAGTATATGTCGTTAGGTGTTTTAAATTAATTACATAGAATAGAGATCCCTCGTTACTTTGTTTCATCTTAAATATGTCTATACATTTTTCCTTAATTAATTTTTCTTCGAGACGGAAACTCTGAATTTTAAATAAGTGTGCCACAATTCAAAATCACAGAGGTGTTAATGTAAGAGTAGTTTTCTTAAGACGGAAGGTGTCAGTCTGTGTATAATATTAATTTAGTGACGCCGAGGAGGTAAATGTTACAACAATTTTTTCACTTGGTCTGTGTTTAGTAATTACTGTAAAGAGTAATGCTATTTTGTAAATACTGAGAATAATAGCATGGCCATGTTTATAACTAATCGGGGTTTATTACTTACCTGAATACTTATCAATCGGCAACTTTCGGTTACCTTAGGATGTGTGTAGTAGCTAATTTTTTTTTCAAACATAACTATCTTGTTCATAAACTCTGTGTGTGTGTGTGGAATAATGAGGTCAGTCCGACACCTCAGATGGAAATAGTCGCTTCACAATACAACCCTCAACGCAGCGAGCGAGCGGCGAAAAGGCTTTTGATCGATAAGAGGGCGGGACTTTATTTAGGAGCCCGACGCTTTAGGCTAAACAATGCAAGAAGTAAAGGGAAGTGTAAAGGGTGAGGGTTTGTTTTGTTTCGTATGTGAGAGAGTTAAGTAAATATGTCTGTCTGATACGTGGTATTGATTACTTGTTTGTTAACAGGGGCATTTGGACCGTCCCCTGTACCTGCTTCCAGCATTATCTACCACCGCAGCAGCTGTTGCAGCACCTGCAATTACCCATTACCACAGCATATACGGCGCTACTTGCAATTACTCATTATCACAGCATATACGGCGGCTTCCTGCCTAAACCATTACTACAGCATAAATCATAGCAGACTGCTACTTCTACACATCAGTGCAGAAAGTCAGAGGGGTCGTGGTTTGCCTGTTGTAACCCTGCGAAGTCGTCTCTTTACATCACTACTTTGCCCCGGGTAGTCCGTCATTGACCTCTCCTTTGGGTATTAATTTTTTTTGTCCTTGTACAAATCAAAGTTACTTCCAGCAGCTGGAGTCTCTCAATCGGGACTTAATCGTCGATCTCAACTGAATTGTTATTTTGTCAACTTCATGCCTAGAGCACTAGTAATACATCAACAGGCTGCAGAGTGCCCTACACTGAGAGCCGTAATGTTTACCGCTGTCGTAAAGTAGGTCTATCTTTATCACTCTCTATCTTTTCCAACATCTTTCTTATTTAATTTTCTCCCACATTTTACTCTTTCATCGTGGTTAAAGTAATCTTTCTGAAGCACGACTTGTATCTAACTTTACACTCCTTTTATTCATGTCCTCATCTTGTTAAACACACATGGGCAAAGAACAAATTCTTTGATACCTAATTCTCCGTGTAAACATCACGAGACATGCCACATTGAGTATTGCTTAACCTTGGGAAACGCCTGGCTTGGACATAGAGAGAACTCTTTTCATTGCTAATCCCCTGTTTAAACAAACCGGAGTCGAACTACATTGGGGCAACGGCGCTGGCGCGGGCGATGGACAGCAAAGGACGGCCGATGGACAAAAAAGACTCGGAAGCCGGCATACTGATTACCAAGCGTCTTGAATGTGTACAAGGAGATTTCAGAAAACCGTCTCACAAAGGATAACAAGAAAGACACGAGAAGCAACCAAAGAACAGAAAGCTTTGTGACAGAGGAAGCGTAGATTTCTGCATTAGCCAGCCAAACACCTGTTTGTCTTGCAAAACGGACATGCAACACGGCATTGAAAGTTGGTTGCGAGAGCTCACCCCCTTTTCTCCAGTGACATGCACTGACAGGGGACAAGAGAAAGCCAAGGCCTAAGACGACCAGATAGACTTTTGGCGATTGGTTTATGGGCGGAGTTAGACGACTTCTAATACATAGGGTAAGTAGAAATATAATGTACCGCGAAGTTCACCAGATGGGAGTAGAGAGTTTTTCATCACCTCGTGGCGTAGAAGAGTTTTCCCCGAGAGCTTAGCCTGAGTAAACTTGTTCATTCCTGTGAAGATATTTAATTCATATATGTGGTTGATGTTTATAGTGTTCTTACGGAATTTGCGAAGGGAAAATAAGGTTAGTAATTTTTTTAAAAACTATTAATAATTATCTTTAGTCTTTAATCAAGATTTACTTTTTCACTTAACATCACAGTTTTCAGTTAATCCTTCTCGTAAATGGTTAGTTAAATCAAAGATTTTCCTGTAAGATAATAGGAGGTAATTAATAGTTCATACTTCACCTTCACCTAGATTGTTAGATCATCATTACAGACTTACATGTGCACACACTCACATGCGCAAAATATTTAACACTTATCTTGTCCGCCTCATAATTACTAGAGAATTAAACTCAGAGAGATTAGTCGCAAGGGGCATTATAAAAGAAAATAAACCATTGATATTAGATGTGAAACATACGAAGCCACTTTGTGTGTCTTCAGTCCAAAAGAAGTCTGAGTCTATATCTTATGTGTTTGGCGTCTAACTGGAAAGAAGCTTGCAAAGTGTACGTCCACATTGCAGAATTCACAATTTAGGACATCCTTCACTTCCTCAGTTACAAGGAAGATTTACGTTTTACACGTTGATTGCGCGGTATTTTATTCACCTGCTTATCAAGTGCTCACTAGTTGATTACATATACAAATATCAAGTTCAACTCACTTAGTCATAAGTTGAGTCGCATATACAGATGTCAAGTGCCAGTCACTACAAAGAATATTTTATGAATCAAGAGTACATACTCAAGTTGATGAGTCTCCATACCAAGATCATTTCGTTAAGGTCTCCAGTCCAGCCAGTACCTTTCAGAGATTAGACAGTAGACATTTTCCTAAGGCAACTGTCAACAGTTTTTCAAAACTACAGAGATATTGCCAAACTTTGAAGGATTATATATCGTGAAAGTTCTCATTACAATAAACATTTTCACCAGTACGTCCTCCTCTTGGAGATAACCCATACAACATACCTTACACCTACATTGGACTGTCTACGGATACCTGTGTATCATCATACAGGGAGGAGCATTGAGAGACGCACAGACAGTGTACATTGGACATCAGTGTGGTAACATTTAATATATCACATTATCACTTCACTCTTCACATAGTTTCATTCTCATATTTAACTGACTACATATCTCATCGGTGTGTATGTATGTTAATTATCTTTCACAATCATCCCTTTTTATTTTTCTACTAACCCTATATGTGTAGATATTTAATTAATAAACCCAATATCCGTTTTAATCATTATCTAGTTCGTTAATGTACCACTCTTGCTGTCGGTATTAAATAATTACATCTATGTAAAATTCTACATTTAGATGAGACTGGGGGGTCTTTCTTTCTAGAGACTTAAGGGCAGAAGCTAAGGTCGTGGGGAAATAGAACACTCTCCATAATTTACTAGAAAATACTATCTAGTGTAGAGCATTCGCATTCTCTTCTTCTTGTCCGTATCTCGAATATGTCTCTTTCTTTCTTAACAAGTCAATTTCTGGAGACCTTGATAACATTTCATAGGCCTTCCCCAGCGACAACTACTGTCGTAGTTGCACCATTATAAACTTACGACAACCACCATACCATTAGCGGCCTTTGGGATAGTTTGTTTTTCTTTCTACAGCTTACAGATAGACCATACAGTGAAGGAATATAATTTTTCCCCAAGTGTGGGGATAATTTACGTTGAACTGTGGTATAATACTTCGGCTGACCAGAGTTCTGTTTGTTAGTGGGCTCTCAAGCATAAGAGATACATCTTTCTGGATTAATTTAACGAAGCAGTAGCAGCCGTCTTCATTCAAAAAGACTGGAGGCCGCCCCTGTTAGTTAGATTTTCTTGGTTTTATATTTGTACGCGTAGTGATGGTTTGGGATCAATGCGATTCGCTGGTGTTTTTTATTGTATTTTGTTGTGATAGAAAATCACTAGCCCATCAGAGCTAGTGAGGAAATTATTTTATTTTTATGTGGATTTCATTAATAAATATAATTATATGTTCTAAGCTGTCAGAATTCACTTTCTACTTGTCACTTGATGTTAACTGGTGCGATCCTTACTGTAATATTTAGCAGAGAGGCTGGTGTCACGAGTTGCCTCTCCTTTTCTCGGCAGTGATGGTTCAACAATGGCCAAAACCTAGAGCATCTAATGTGAGTATTCAAAAGTGTCTACCTTCGCACAAGATTACATTTGGCAGAGATACAGATAGAAAGATGCTGATGCTTCCACCTCGAGGGAGTATTCACAAGATATTTCAGAAGTCAAGAACAATGCTGAATGTGTCTTAGCAATGTTAACTTTTATCTGCCCGACAACTTTTGTGAAGAAGTATTCTATAATTTAATTTAGCTCGTACAAGCCCCCAACTGAATTAACAGTAAAATTCTTCTTACTATTATTATTGGCTCTCTCTCTCTCTCTCTCTCTCTCTCTCTATATATATATATATATATATATATATATATATATATATATATATATATATATATATATATATATATATATATATATATATATATATAAAAGAGATAGATTCATACGTGTGCACTCCTATCTACAATAACTGACTCAACTAGGAATTTGTAACACAACATATAACACATTTAATGATCAATTATTATGTTACATTTAAAAATAAACAAGGTTATGTTTCGATGGGATGCAAAAAAATTATGTTATCGTCATCCATACTTGATGGAAAATAAATGTTCGTTGCTGTAGTCTGTTTAATAAGCTGTTAGCTGAAAATCGACGAGCACTGCTGCTGTTGTTCGTCAATTTGTCTCTCTGCGATAAGGGGCACATCTCGAGCGAAGGACGCAGGGATTAATTTCTCCTTTTGTCAGTGCTGAATATCTTCACTGGCACGTCAAATGTAGCCGTCTAGTGTCGACAACCAGTTTTCTGAATCACAGACTCGTAGCACGAATGGTCTTGTAGACTTGAACCACAAACTGGTCTCGTACCACGAACTTTAGAGGAAAATAAAAAGAACAAATGCCTTTGCTAACAATATTGTGGTAGGAAGATTAATCAGGCGCCTTTCCCGCTGTCTGTCCATCAGTTTTTGTCTCTCATAAATTTTATTCTCCCTGAGCATATAAAGCATAACACAGAGAATATGATGAGAAATAACCATTATCATTTTGGTTAATTTAATATAGAAAATGTGTCTGGACAGCGCGAGTGCAATGGCTTGTGCCTGGAGGAGCATTGTTATATAAATAACATATATCTCACAAAATGATAATATACACACTGTGCACATGTAACCATCACTCACTCACTGCTCCATTCGGAGTATGAGGTTACCTCTGCTTTTCGTTCTCTGTATGAACTAGCATGAAGCAATTGCCAGCGCTTGCTGTGGGGGTTTGTGACTATACTCTTTTTATATCCTGAGGTTGCCAGCCTCGTATGGACGTTTACAACCATTAGCAAGTACAAACATGTCAAATTCAAAGTATAAAATATATGTTACAACTTACCCCAATTAGTTGGGAACTATAAACTTCTTGCTCAGCAGAATAGTCTTGGTGAACTTGATAAAGATGCCCCGAAAACACGTCTGGTGTATTATTTCTAGTTATAGTCCCTCTGTGACTTTTGTGAGTAGGTTCTGTAGGAGCCTGGTTTTCGTATTAATAGGTAAATCTTCCTTGCTATAGTGTTCATAGGGAGTTACGATACGTGTTTTGTCTGGTCCTATAAGATCAGAACCCAAACTAGATTCTTTCCTGGCTTCAGTCCTAGCTGTCACTTTGACGATTCTGGAATGCAGTGTGTTTTAGCCTCCGAATAGGCTAGGTTATATTTCTATTTTCCTCCAAGTCTTGGCGTTTTCTGACAAATCTTCCAATCTAAGCGATGGTCTATTTCATGCTCACAATTGATCCAATCCCTGAACTAGAACGTAGTGGGTCGGGGCTGTAAATATTACTTTCACCCGCATAATGTAAGATATTCTAAGAATTTCATGTCATACAATGAAACATAACCACATATGGCTATGTTCCTTCCGTTTACTCTTATACACACTGGCGAACCCATCTGTAAACGTATCCCCCAAACCTTGCCATCGCTTATCTGTGTCCCCATACTGGCTTTAATCTATAATTATCATTACCAAAATTGGGGCGGAAATGCTAACGCAATTCTCACCTGCCCTGATTTCAGTCAGCAGACGTATAAATTGGCGACATATCACTGACCACATACTTTTTTTTTTACAGACAAACAATCTGGTCTTCCTTTGTAGTCTGACTCAGTACTGTCGCGATAAGTTTTCCCCACCGCACGTGTTTAATCTCTACTTCTAGGTAGGGCGGAAATAGTTACGTGAAAAGGCCACAGTCATTTTCCCGTTGACTTTATGAAGTGAAATCTGGTTCAACAACTTAAGCGATTACCATTAGTCATTAAGCATATTCAATTATCCGTGAAGTAACACTCTCTTAGTATGAACCGAGGTTAACCGATGACTGATGGCCGACGGGGCACAGGTTAATGTGCGTAAAGTAAAGAAATAAATGGAGAGAGAGAGAGAGAGAGAAAGAGAGAGAGAGAGAGAGAGAGGAGGAATAAAAGGGCACAAAATGGTCACAGCTGGAGGAAGTATATGATATTCTAGACACTGTCTAGAGTATGGCTGAAGAAGACAGTAGATACCTAATTACATATCTCTTCTCTCCAGAAGTCATACATCCCTTCTTATTTTACATTAGTGACTCTATCCATATCTACGTTCATACTACTCATTCATACTCTGTCTAAACTCAGACATAATCTACTTCCATACTCGTGACAATGGCCTATGGAATGTTATCCAGAAGGTCTCCAGAAATTGGCTCGTTAAGAAAGAAGGAGACCTATTCGAGATAAGGACAAGAAGAAGAGAATGCAAATGCTCTCCACTAGATAGTGTTTTCTAGTAAATTATGGAAAGTGTTCTATTTCCCCATGACCTCAGCTTCTGCCCTCAGATCATGAATAAAGAAAGAGCCCCAACCTGATCTAAATTTAGGTTTTACCTATATGTATATACCTATCACAGACAACCTGAGTGATTGTAACTGTCTTTTTCTCTTGTTGAGGTGATCACTGGCCCAAGACAGTATACATGTTGTTAGGTGTGTAGTGCGAGCGTATGATGAACTGAGTGTGGGTGCGAATGAAGGCGCGAATGTGTTTAGGCTCGTATATATGTAGACCCTGCAACCCATACACTCACATGCAGTAGTCAAGGATGCTTGGACACTGCAGGCACGTTTCAAAACATTTATTGACGAGAACACACATGGTATCAACAGGAACAGTCAGTGTAACAAGGTCATGCTGACCGGAAATTGATAGGTATACATTAGGCATTCAACAAGCTGGTAAACATTTGAATATTCGTGCATGGTCAATACAATGTTCTTCAATAATGACAGTTCGTGGCGTCGCCCTGGTATCACTGACTAAACGCGTCAGATACCTTAATCACTTTGACACATAGGTGCAACTTGGCATTCCCCGCCAATTGCACTGTATTAGGCTGTAGTACATTAGCCGAAAACACAGTCCTCGTTCTGACGTCAGCTGTGTACTTCTGATAAGCAGGTTACCATCAACCCTGCAGTAATGCTTATTGTAGACATAAATACCGCCAATCTGCGGTTCCCACAATATATCTTCGTCACTGGATTTCTGGACAATATAAAGACTAATAGTCTTGGATGGCTACCTCGAGCACAAAATATAAGTTCTGAAATGGAGGATCGGTGAGCTGCAGTTCACAGACTAGGCAATCTTCTAACATGTTCTGCCACCGAAAGCATAGTAATGGAAAAAGTCGGTATTACCTGTAACCGAATCCACAGAACATAATAAGGAACTCTGCTGTCATTCCAACGCACAGAGATTCACTGGGGAAAACTGCCATCGCAGTCACTTCGAAGATTCTCCCCGAAAAACACAATGGACCCTTGGTCCCTTCAGAAAAACCCAGCACACTTCACGGCTTGCCGGAAGTCTAACTCAACTCCTGCTTAAAAAACCCTGCCTATGGGAATACGCCAGAACTGTCTACCTTTGACCCTAAAGGTCAAACACAATGAATGAATAAACAAGGGAAGACAACCCCTAATCAACCTGACATCGCAGGTAAAGACACAATTATTCTTATGATAAAAACATAAGCAAATAACTTGACAGATGACTCCGTCAAAAATGACAGCAACATATTACTACAACCCCCCTGAAAAAAAAAATGAAATTTTTTTTTTTTTAAATATGTCCATGAGCAAGATTGCACAAGTATCACTTATGTGCTCATGAAAAAAATGAACCTAATATCAGGTACAATAGACGCATAAACAAAGCGTCTGAAGAGGATACAAATCATCTCCCAACATAGGAGAAAATATTTCCTTTAAGCAAAACAAACTAAGGGGGTACCATTAAAGAAACCTAAGTTGCTGGCAATACCAATCATATATCAAACATTACTAAATACTATAATTATAGCAATATACAAATGTCATGAATTACAATGCTATATTAGCAACATATCACTGATGGATGGACAAAATGAAATTTGTTAAATTATCTAAATACATTTGTATTACAACATATTAGGATATTAAGGACAGACCTAAGTCCGAAAGTGTATCAGGAAAAACTAGGACACAAGATTTAACTGGAATCATGTGGGCATATGGACAATATGTCCGCCATCACATTATCCGAACCACGGATAGCTCGCACCGTGAAATGGAAAGGCTGAAGAGCAATAGCATAACGAGTAGATCTCGAGCTCTTCAAATCCTTACTTTGCATAGCCGTAAGAGCTTTTTGGTCGGTTTCCATAAAGAAATGCGCGCCCAGAAGGAACCTTTGTAGCTTAAGAATGGACCAAACCATAGCCAACAATTCACGGTCTAAAACCGAGTAATTCCTTTCTGCCGCATTTAGCTTCCTAGAAATATACATTACAGGATGCAGAGTTCCTGAATATTCCTGCATTAGTGCCGCTCCAATCCCAGTGGAAGAGGCATCACTACGAAGAACAAAAGTCTTATCAATCGTTGGTAGTCTTAAGATAGGATGAGATGAGAACAAATTCTTAACCTGATCCAATGAAGATTGGCATTCCTGGGACCAACGCACCATATTAGGAGAACCTTTTTTCAATAACGATGAAAGTGGTGCCATAATGGAGGACAGATTCTCAATGAATCTTCCATAGAATTGTATCAATCCCAAGAGACTACGCACTTGCTTTTTTTGTCTTCGGAACCGAGATATTTAATATCTTCGAAATGTTTTGGTCCTCTGTCTTCAACAGACCATGACCAACTCGATGACCTAGGAAGGAAATTTCACTAAACCCAAAAAATCTTTAGAGGTTTTGCAGTCAAACTATGCTCACGTAGAGTAGATAGCAATTCCTTTAGACCCAAATAGTGTTCTTCCCAAGTATCGCTGAAAAGACAGATGTCGTCTAAATATGCGATGACATCTGCACGATCTGATAGAATTCGTCGCATCATGCGCACGAAAGTCGCTGGGGCGTTCATAAGCCCGAAAGGCATACAATTCCATTGAAACAGACCCCTAGGTGTCGAAAAAGCAGTGAGAGGTTTGGCGTGTTCCGTCAGTGGGACTTGCCAATAACCTTTCGACAAGTCTAGTTTAGTAAAGAATTTAGCTTTAGAAAGTCTAATAAGTAGATCATCTAATAATGGCATAGGTTCAGCATCGAACTTCGTAACTTGATTTAATTTGCGATAGTCAACGCAAAGACGTATGTTATTGTCTTTCTTTCGAACAATAACTATCGACGAAGAATAAGCTGAAGTGGATGGTTAAATTATTTGCAGTTGAATCATTTCATCCAATTCTTTCTCGACTTGTGCTTGAAAATGAATAGGTATTGGGTATGGTCTTACTCTGATCGGATTACGATCAGTAAGTATGATGTCATGTTCTATGACATCTGTGTGTCCAGGAATGTCGGTAAGGACATCCTGATATGATTGTAGCGTAGAGGATACTTGACGTTGCTCCTCAAAAGACAAGTTCGAAGAGATTGTAACGTCCCTCCACGATTCCGTTGAATTCAGTGGAATCGCAGGAAGAGGTAAGTTAACGTCAGAAAAAATAGTTTCCTCATCCTGTATAACGGACAGGGATGAGATGTGACCATGTTGGACTGGAGAGTCGTCCATCGCCTGGAAAATAGGCTGCAAATAGTCTGGACGTTCAATAAACTCTGTTAGCATATTTATATGGAAGGTTTTATGCCTTCCATCCACATCGACAATATAGTCGACATCTGAAATTTTGGAGACTATAGTGTATGGACCTTTCCATGAAATGAGAAGTCTATTCTCTCTTGAGGGAAGTAAGACATATGCTTTGTCTCCAGGACAAAGTTGACGTAGGCGTCTTTTCTTGTTAGCAAATCGCCTAGCTTTTTCTTTCGCAAATTCGGAAGATGAAGTTGCTAACCTGCACGATTCGATAATCTTTTCTCTAAGAGCAATGACATATTCATATGACGATTGTGTATCATCGTCAATATTATCAGAAGTTATCAAATCGTGTAACAAGGACATCGGACCGCGCGGTTGCGCACCAAAGACAAGTTCGAAAGGAGAAAACCCTGTATGCTCGTTGGGAACTTCTCTATAGGCAAAGAGGACTGCAGGTAAAACCCTGTCCCAATCTTCAGGATGATCCTCCGTTATCTTGCCAAGTAAGTTCTTTAGTGTCCTGTTAAGACGTTCTACCAATCCATTGGACATTGGATGATAAATACTACTGAGAGACCTTTTAATGTCTAGCGTAGCCATTACCTGAGACATAACGTCCGAAATTAACTGAGTGCCGTGGTCCGACAGTATTTCTCCGGGGAATCCCAGACGAGAAAATATGAGCCAAAGAGCATCAGCGATATCGACAGTTGATATGCTCTTCAGAGGAATAGCCTCTGGCCAACGCGTGCACATGTCCACGCAAGTGAGGATAAATTGGTGTCCTCTGGCTGACTTAATCTTGAACGGACCAATGATGTCTATAGCCATTTTCTGAAACGGCCGAATCGGAATATCTGCAGCCTGAATAGGAGCAGCATGTCTCGGACCTCTAGACTTGACCTCTTGACAAATTTTGCAAGATCGGCAATAAATTCGGATGTCTTTATTCACGAATGGCCAAAAGAAGGACGCAAGGACTCTAGTTTTAGTTCTGGAAAACCCCATGTGTCCAGCACACTGAGAATCGTGTGCATGCTGAAGAATTAAGGCTCTCATACACTTAGGCACAAGAATTTGCGAGTGCATAGACTTGTCCGAGTGTTGTACCATCCGTACCAATATACCATTCTTCATAGTAATATACGATTTGTGATTAGTATTTTGATTGGGATCCCCTTTCTTTGCAAGAAGGAAGAATTTCTTCAAAGAAGGATCCTCTTCTTGACGTTTAACAAACGAGTCATGGGAAATCACCAAGTGCTCGTCTTGGCTATCAACTTCATTACTATTATCCGATGAAGTTGGGGGATTAAGAGCTTGAGCTCTTGTCACCACTGCATTGACCGTTTGAATGTTTTTTTCCTCCCAATTAGAAATTTGTTGCGGGGTGCATTCCTTAACCCCATGAATACGACCGATTATAAGATCCGCAATAGGATTAGGCAGAAGACATGTATGGACATCTCCTGTGAAGAAGGGAGTGTCAATCCTAATAATAGCAGTAGGATAACTTTCCATAGTACCACCAAATGTAACACATTTGATTGTTTTTCCAGTGGCACAGCAAGGATCTATCAGAGACTCCCTAACCCCGACGGTAGTACATCCCGAATCGAAAAGTACTGAGACTAGCCTATCATTTATTAGACCTTTATGTAAGATGAGAGATCCTCTCCCATCATGCGCAACTGTAGCAGGTAGAGCAGGAAGAGGGTGACCACAACTTAGAGTAGATACAGTCGATGAGTCGAACAATGTTAAGCATTGGGGGCATTCAGTTGCTCTCCCAAAATCGAAAGCACAACCAGTGATACCACTATCATTTACTGTATTACAGGCTCCATCAAACTCTTGTTGTGCAGAGTTTGCCTGTTGGAAAGGTCTTTTTTTGTTAAATCTAGGTCTGCCTCGATTATCATTTCCCCTGTAATTATTTCGACTATCATTTCCCCTGTAATTGTTATCATATTGCCTATTGTAATCATCATTCCGGTTTGAATCCCGGTTTCTAAATTCACCATCGTCATAATCTTGACGTTGAGAATGATTACCTCGAAAGTTCGAATAGTTATTATTTGGATAGCCTTTGCGAAAGTGTCTCAAATTATTACCACTAAAATTACGAGAACTACCATCTTGTCTCCAATTCATAGACGAAGAACCATCATGTGTTGGATTACTCCGCTTCTGAGTGTAATTCTGATTACTTCCCCTATTCCAGTTTTGTTGAGAACCCTGAAATTTTTTTTTGAAATTAGGGCCATATGGTGTTGCCGAAGCAGCTGGCAACCCTTCTTTCACTTTAGAATTGCTAACTGTAGCATGGGGATGCGCGGTGGCATACTGACAACAGTATTCCTCCATATCTTTTAAGTTTTTAGGCTTACGCTCATGAAGGAATGCAAGAAAAGAATCATTAACAGATGACAAAACCTTATCTCACAATAATAAGTCCATTAGACCTTCATATGTTTTCTCAGTCTGAGACAACTCAACCCATCGTGTAAATGTACGACGTATTTTTGTAACAAAATCAGAGAAATCTACTCCATTTTCTGGCAACATTGTCCTAAAACGAAGACGATAGTCTTCTTCTTTTAGTTGGTATTTTTTTTAGCAATGCTGCTCTGACAACATCATAATTAGTCCTGTCATGTTCGTCTATTGTCATAAGAGTAGTCACTGTGTCACCTGTAAAAAATTCCATCAGTTGTTCAACATATTTTTCCTTTTTTATGTTATGCGTATCGCATAAAAATTGGAATCTATCTAGATAATCTGCTACGTTATCCTTTAAAGGATTGAAATGAGGCAATTTAATCCTATTAACAAACTCCTTTGTCGTACTCGAAGTTGTTTGCTGAGCACCCGTACTCGCCAATTTCAATTTCTCTAACTCCAAAGTTGCGAGTCTTTCATCAAGTTCCATCTTCTGTTTTCTTTCCTCATGTTCCATTTTTCTAATTTCAGCCTCAGCAGCAGCTTGAAGTTTTCTCTCCTCTGCAGCAGCTTGAAGTTTTCTCTCCTCTGCAGCAGCTTGAAGTTTTCTCTCCTCTGCAGCAGCTTGAAGTTTTTTGTCTTCCATTTCCATCTGGAATTTTCTTTCATCAGCAGCAGCTTGAAGTTTTTTCTCCTCAGCAGCAGCTTCTCTTTGATACTTTTTTTCTTCAAGTTCTAATCTTCTATTCTCAGCTTCTAGCTTCTTTAGTTCAGCTTCTGCTCTCCTTTGTTCAGCTTCTGCTTTGAATTTAATTTCCTCTTTTTTGTTTCTTTTCTTCTGACTTTAATGCAATGGCGAATTGAGCAGATGAATATTCTTCCAATTCTTTACCAGACTTACCAAGGGTCAACCCTTGCTGGATGAATAAATCCAAATTAGACATTCTGTCTAAAGAGATCAGTAACCTGAAAAATTCAACAATTACCTTATCGCACTTCAATGGGAGACAAGTCTGAAATGCTAGACTTGTATACTCACTTCACTTTATTTCACTCTCTTAGTCTTAGACAAAGACCTTGTATGGTCCTCTTGTTTATAATGTAACAAAAAATCACTTGAGTACCTGTGGAAAATAATTCCTTTATATCCCACTCACTATGGGCACAAGTCTTTTTTATAAAGAACTTGAATATGTATTTCACCTTGTCTCAATCTTTGTGGATAACAAGTCTTTTATCAAAGAACTTGTATAAATATCTTATATAATAAAATATTTTATTAATAACAATCTCTATATGAAGAGTG
>JAMPIV010007289.1:35000-186435 GCA_024509875.1 Oreohelix idahoensis | reverse complement strand
AGTTTTCTTTGAGAATTTTGGCTAGATTATTGTTGGGGGGTACGAGAAGCTTGTCAAGGGGATACGAGAAATATTAGGTACATAACTATACCTATCCTATGGAAATATTCCAAAAGTAGTGTTACTAGTGAAAAAAAAAAAGTTGTGAATTGAAGAGCTAAGAACCGGCGAGTCGTATTCTACAATCTAATCCAGGGGCTCTTAACCTTTCTTGTACCATGGGGCCCTTTGATTGTCGGTGAATGATACGGACCCCTTGGATTGTCCCGCTGATGCTACTATGTTTAGAATCCCTGATCTAAACCCAAAGCAAGTAACAAAAATGGCAGCTCGACCATGGATAGGCGGCTATTTCTTTTAATAAAAACTGTAGCAAGAATAAATCTGTTGGCATAAAATAAAAAAATAATCCAGGGGTCTCACTAATTTATTTGACTGTGTTCTGGTAAACATTTTAACAACTTTATTATACTTGATTTAAAAACAATAAATACAAGTTTCCTTGCGGAAAATTAAATAATCTTTTTATTTATTTTCTTACGTGCATATGCATGGCAAACTCTAGTACTTACTTTCATCTCGTGTCAGAAAAGGGGGTACTGGAATGTTTACTAAAAGCCAAGAGGCCACTGGTACCAAAAGGTTGCGGCCCCCTCTTCCCCCCCCCCCCCCCCCCCCCCCCCAATTATATACATACAGACGAAAAGACCAGCAAGGGGGATACACAAATATTCACAGTTTACCATTTCTCTCATTCCTTATTCCCTAAAAAAAGTAAGCATCCTATCTCACTGAAATTGAACTGTCTCTCTAAGCTTGACTGATAGACGATCTACTTTGATGAACCTCGACCTGACGTAGACGCATCCGGGTCACATATCTCTGCGCGATATCTCTCCAGGGATGACATATGAGAGATAGACTTATCGGGGAAGGGTGATTTTTTTTTTCCACGGGGCTTTTATTTGAGCTAACGCTGTTATTAGGCTGATAATTACTTCAGCTGCCATCAAACTTAGACCAGCGTATTCCCTGTCTGTGATGTATCCTATGAAATATAGGCTCATGTGTGTATCTGTGACAAAACGGGGCGGCCCCTATCAATCTTTGTTTCTCTCCGGCAGTATCAATACATTTGTGGTACTGATTTTTATTATGTGCTGTCAATTATCGCACTTTTCTTTCTGTCTTTCTTCGTTAATTTTCTGCTTGTATGGCAAATATTTTGTAGGTGCAAAATTTTTTAAACACTCCTCTCTGTGATGCCACCCGTTTGTTACCCGGTCATCCTGGCTTGCGGTGAGCAACTGAGATGAGATATTCGACGGCGTGTTTAGATTAAACCGCTGATAAGACGCCTCGGTTGGTAACTCAGATGGGCAGACACGGAGGTTTTGCGTACTCATAGGACAGATAACGAGATTACTGTCTGTGTGACACATGTGGGCAGACAAGTGTGACATAATCGCTTCCGGGCCGACTTGTTATGACAACAACATTACTTTCTAATAAAATAATAAGTATTACAGCTTACACATGTCTGTAAGTTTGAACACAATGGCATCGGACATCATATTACCATATTTGGGAGACGTGACCTTTGCAAAATTGTTCCATGTCGGAAATATTTTGAAAGTACCTCACCCGATCTGTTTGAATATGATTGGAGCGTTTATTTAACTCAATAACAAACGAAGGCGTGGGAAGATAGGAATATAGTCTGACTATTTCACTGTGAATTTCACGCTCGCCAAGACAACATCAGACCTCGCCAGAGTGAAGACTAGTTTCATAATTCCTTTTCTTAACCGGACCTTTTATTGGAGAACCAAATAAGACTTACAAAGCACGGGAAATCTCTACATTTTAATAAGGAACACCGGGACTAGGAAAATGAAGAAAGACACGGAGTCAGAGAGGGAATCTATTGTCAAATTAAAGACACCCCAGACGCGTGTAAGAGACCGACTCGTCTCTTTTATTCATCTGAGCAACAAGTCTATAGCCAAGATTGGCGTAAGTAGTGTATTTTCATTCTATGTTTTATTATTAACATGTAAACTAACATATATATATATATATATATATATATATATATATATATATATATATATATATATATATATATATATATATATATATATATATATATATATATACATAGTGAATTGTAATGTGTGAAAATTGCTTTGGATGTCAGTCATTTGAGGCTGACAAACTCAGCGTATAGAATGATGATTTATGAACCACCACTGCATGAGCTGGTGATTGCTTTATTGATAGTTTCGTAAAGATAACTAAAAGCATAAAGTAGTTCCAGGTTCCCTATGGAGCAGGGAGGGAAAGATGAAAGAAATGATTTACATTCTAAGAATAATACTTACAGTTTCAAAGCTTTTCACTCAGTGTAAATGTATACGAAAAAACATATTCATGTTAAAATTAATAGAAGTTTCAAAAAGTGTAAATATAAAAGAAATATAAATGGATTCATATTGTGAACACTTTTCAAACAGTGGAGATGTAAATGTAAACCATTTTATATCTGTACGTTTAACCTTGTCATTTAAATGTAATGTAAAGCTAAAGCTATTCAGTTTAAATGTAAGGAAAGTTTTATCCCGAGGGATTAAATTTAATTCTCATCGAGGGTAAATTCTGACATGGGATGGTAGAAAAGAAGAGGGGGGCACATAACTATGTGTCAGAAAACGCCATACTCAAAAGAGCATTTCGTTTCTATTTCTGTTACCAGTTATTGGTGGTACCAGCAAAATGGACCATTTCTGGGACAAGAAGGGACGAGTGGTTACGCTTTAAGACGGATACCAGCTTTGAAGACTCTCCTAGACTTTCTTGGGAAACAAGCTTCACCCTACTAACATTTACCAGAGACGAGTGATCGCAGTGTACAGAAAAACAACTCATCAGAAGGAGGAGGATCAGAATTGTCACTGGCAGTTAAGTTAACCCATAACCTCTTATAAAAAACCATCACCCGAGTGATGAAAACTTTATTTTGTAATTAACTGTTATTCCTTTCTTTTAAACTGTTAAAGTGATTATTAAATTTTGTTATTTGTAATTATACCAATTTAACTTCGATTCAATCATTTTAAATGTACTACATGTTTGTCTCAGTCAAAGTTACTAAACACACACTCTAAACAGAGCTATATTATAATAATAATTCCACTGATTAACTCAGGGGTGGGGGCTTAACGAGCTAGAATAAACCATTGCTTAAATTCTTCACAAAAGTTGTCGGCAGATTACAGAATTAACGTGCTTAGCAACAGCCAGCATTGTTTTCGCTTATCTGAATATCTTATGAAGACTCCCATGTGATAGAAGCTTTACTACTCTTCTATCTACATTTCTGCGAAGAGTAATCTTGTGTAAAGATAGACTCCATTGAAGCCTATAATAGATACTCTTGAGTTTTGGCCACTGTTGGACCACTACTGCAAAGCAGGGGAGGCAATACCGTCACAGTATCATTGTTCTCCTTTTGTTCTGCTTCATTTACAGACTATACCATTTCATGATACAGAGTCTGTTGTAGCCTGCATTCATCACCATCATCTCCCTGTTTGCTTCTTATCGAGCATGGAACCACTACTGCAACTTGACACCTTGCAGAAGCCTGCTGTAAATCATTGGTGTCCTCTTGTAGCAGTAGTTTATGTTGCAGTTTGTTTTAAATTATGAGGTTGCCAGCTCATGCACAACCTCATAATAAGCAAAAGGCCTATTGTTTCTTCGTCGCCTCAGAAACCCCCCGGGAACTAGTCGGGGCATATCCAGTATTCATCATCATCATCTCCTTTGTCATTGTTTATGGAGCGAGGGGCCACAACTGCTGCTGGTCTCCATGCAAGAAGCCAGTACCACAGCGCGTGCTCCTGCTGTGGTGGTTTCTGTAACAATTGTTGTCACGTGATGAGGCTGCCAGCCCCATACACATGTTCAGATTAGTCACCTTGTACTATGTACTATTACTGCTATTCTCTCTTTGTCTTGGATATAGTTCATTGTTAAACAGTTTCCATTCCATATATTCTATTTTATGTGTATGCTGTCACCATACAGACTGTTTTATTTGTCCAATCCACATAATCTGTTTAGTGTCCATCATATTAGCGGACACTACTTTCCACGGTTGTCACCTCCACGCCACTCTAGATTTGTCACCAAGAAGCCGTCTTGTAAATTTGCATCACTTTCCTAATTTCATCACCCAAAGAGCTTTGGGGGAGGCTCTGCTATATTTTACTCTGGCAACAGGTCTCTAGGGCCTCCAGAAAAAAAATGTATGCCCAGCACAGGAGGTTTTCTTCTCAGGTTTAGACAAATTTTGAAGGTAATAAAATTTACCACAAGAAATTTGAAAGAAATACAAATTGCTCGAAGACATTTGAAAGTAGTAGGTTACTCGAAAAGTTTTAATACATTATAATTTGTTATGGCCTGTTTTAAATTTCCTAGAAAAATGGGTTGACAGCAGCTTTTATTATACACAAAGCGATCCGTTTATCGTCCGGCACACATTTCGTTATAGATATTCGATTATAACTGTTGTCTCTTTTTTACGTTATTGATGATCGATTACAAAATTTCGTGCCGTCTTTGCTTTCTGAAGATTCCATTCTACCACATGACCTTGATAACGATCGACCTTTTGGGAATGAATTCAGTTTTAGGGTTAGTGATGATCGATAAACTTTCTTCAGGTTGGATTGGCTTGTTCAGCGGAACTGTTCTTTCAGCCCATCTTCGTGTCACTGTCAACTTACGTCCGAGACAGTCATGTTGTTTTCAGGAGATGGGCTGAGCCTACATGGAATACATTTTTTTTTTTTAAACCTTGCCACACACAGCTTATTGTACAACAGTCGCAGATAGGCGACTATATTCACAGGGGAATCAGAGAAGGAGACAGATAAATGGTATTTTGCCGTGAATAAACACAAAACTGACATCCATCACATAGCAGTGGTGCTTTTCGAGACTAACTCTCACATGAGCTTCATCTTGCTAACTGATATCTAGGCGTCCTTTTCAGGACTTACATTCTATGTCACTCTCACTCTTTGTCTCTCTATCTCTCTTCCCCTCCCCCCCCCCCCCCCCATCTTTTGTTTTCTTTGACTGGCTATTGCGCTTTGATATAACCGAAGGGCCTCTGTCTAAGTATGCCTCGTCACAAGAAAGCACATACTTAGTGGGGGGAAAAAACTGACCACTTGTTTAGGAACGGCTACTGTATCTCCCTACGGCGCTTTCCGGTGCATACTGGAGGAGAAGAATAAGACAACTTCATTATCTTTAACAGGAATGGTCGTAATGTTAGATCTCTTGCTGACCGATGAAAAAAAGAACGTGTTTGACGTACTGTACTAGCTAGTACCGTGAATAATTCCGGAAACTGGTCTTTTTACATCGCTGATGGAAATAGTTATGCCGACCATGTTCTGATTTATTTGAGGTTTTTGTCTTCATACGACAAGGCTTGTTCTTTTCAACCTAGACCGAAATTCGTTGATTATATCAGAGCGAATTGCTATTCAAAAATAAGTCAACTGAAGTATAGTGATAAAAACTGCGGCTCTGGCAACGATTTGTAGATGCTATCAGATGGCATGACAAACTCTTAAAATGATTGCTAGCTCGTGCAGCGTTGCTAAATACAAAGTCCTGAAAAGAACTGTTAATATTTATCAACTAGTCATGATGAAGCACTGAAAGTGACTTTATGCTGAAAATGACAGCTATCTACGCCATCGTTGACCGAACCTCCTGGGTGTTCATCTATCGTGTTCTGGTGAATGTTAAAAAAAAGTCGTTTATACTTGACATTTCTATATTTGTTCGCCAGTATGTTTTTAGGTCACGTCATAGAAAAACTAGGTCAACATCAGTTACACTTTCACCGCCACCATCATCAACTATTCATTCCTGGCTGTGAAGTAATTGTGGTTTGTTTTGTCTTTTTTCTCCCCTCATTGCTTCGAAAATGTAATAACAATGCCGGACGAAATTCATATTTCATGTACATCAGAGAAGGGGGACAATCGACATAGCCCCGAAGAAAGTAAGAGTTCTCACGCCTTAAACAACGTAAAGCGAGAGGGGAAAAAAAATAATTGGGCTGTTAGTGGAGAATCGATTCCTAGAAATATCCGTGGAGACATTGCGAATACGCTAGGTTAAACCCACCACAAGAGACGGAAGTTTAATTTAGATTGAGATATCAGTGGACTTATTGTTAAATGCGGATAACATAAATATGATACTTCGTTGTTGTTATTATTAATAGACTATGTTTAAGGAAAGAACGCAAGATATTTTTTTAAAAAGTCTTTTAATGTTTTGAGAAAGAAAGTTGTAGGGACAGACAGTGAAATCAAAATACAATAGGTTAGAGTAGCTTTCATGGCAGTGGGAAATATCTGGAGATGAAAATGAAACATACAAAAATGTTAATCTCCAGCTCAAATGACAAGTCAGTACTATTGCCTGGCTGTGACACATGGAGAATAAGGAAGAAAACAAAAAGCTACATACTTTTATACATGGGTGCTTGCGTATAACAGAAAGATTGAAATGGTATGGCAAGGTCACTAATGTGGAACCGATGACAAGAACCAGATAAGTTCCAGTGGAACAAAAGATGACAAGAACCAGATAAGTTCCAGTGGAACAAGAGATGACAAGAACCAGATAAGTTCCAGTGGAACAAGAGATGACAAAAACTAGATAAGTTCCAGTGGAACAAGAGATGACAAGAACCAGATAAGTTCCAGTGGAACAAGAGATGACAAGAACCAGATAAGTTCCAGTGGAACAAGAGATGACAAGAGCCAGATAAGTTCCAGTGGAACAAGAGATGACAAGAACCAGATAAGTTCCAGTGGAACAAGAGATGACAAAAACCAGATAAGTTCCAGTGGAACAAGAGATGACAAAAACCAGATAAGTTCCAGTGGAACAAGAGATGACAAGAACCAGATAAGTTCCAGTGGAAACAAGAGATGACAAGAACCAGCTAAGCTGCAGTGGAAACAAGAGATGACAAGAACCAGATAAGCTCCAGTGAAACAAGAGATGACAAGAACCAGATAAGCTCCAGTGGAACAAGAGATGACAAAAACCAGATAAGCTCCAGTGGAAACAAGAGATGACAAGAACCAGATAAGCTCCAGTGGAACAAGAGATGACAAAAACCATATAAGTTCCAGTGGAACAAGAGATGACAAAAACCAGATAAGTTCCAGTGGAACAAGAGATGAGAAGAAAACGCTGGCGAGGGATAGAACTCGCATTGAGGAAACCTATTGATAGGACACACATTGAGGAAACTTGTTGATAGGACAGACATTGAGGAAACCTATTGATAGGACACACATTGAGGAAACTTGTTAATAGGACACACATTGAGGAAACCTGTTGATAGGACACACATTGAGGAAACTTGTTGATAGGACACACATTGAGGAAACTTGTTGAAAGCTTTACAAAATAGTTTTTGTTCTGGAATTCCCAGGGTAAGAGAGGCAGAGGTAGCGCCCCCCTCCCACCCCTCCAAAAAAAGCATATGGAGAAGAGAACTGGAGACAGAAGTGAAAATGACAAGGAAAATATTGTGCTGATGGCACGTGACAGGAGGACATTGGCGTGTGTTTGTTGAAGGGGGGCTTATTTTTTTTGAGGAGTTAAAGGGATATTCATTAATTCATATTGAGAAATTGAGAGCTCATATTTGTAAGGAAATCGAGTTAAATAAATCGTCACGATGTAAAAGTGATCGAATTATTTCATGCATTTTTTCCTCCCGCTGATGTGAGCCAGTAATAAATCATTTATTCGCCAAAAACAGTATTTTAGTATCGATACGACCACCACCTCACAGGGTCGTCCTCTATCATTTTGGCCCGGAGCGGTTCCTTGTTCCAATCAGAAGCTTATCGATCAGCTCCTCTGATTTCTCCCTCCTTCTCTCTCTCTCTCTCTCTCTCTCTCTCTCTCTCTCTCTCCTCTCTCTCTGTCTGCGCTCTAATTCACTTCCTCTTCTGCTATTATTAAATGCTTCATATATCTGGCGGCCGTACCCCCTTCTCTCTCCTCTGTCTGTCTGTGTCTGTCTGTCCGTCTGTCTGTCTGTGCGCCCTATTTCACTTTCTCTTCTGCCATTAATAAATGCTTCTTCATATATCTGGCGGCCGTACACCCCCCTCTCCACACTTTGAAGCAATCATATGTTAGAGATAACCCAAGTTGATTGTTGCTTACATTCCGCTTGGGGATAAAAGTAAAGGGGAAATAAGAATGATAAGGCCAAGATGGTAAGGGGAAGTAAGGGTGAAGAAACATTTAGTTATGTGTCGCAATCTTAACGGAAACTTCGCTTCTGAAAAGGTTAACTAAAAATAACAGCATTCAACAGAATGTAGAAGAAGAACAGCAGGAGAGGAAGTTAAACATTGAGTTATATGAGAGAGAGAGAGAGAGAGAGAGAGAGAGAGAGAGAGAGAGAGAGAGAGAGAGAGAGAGAGAGAGAGAGAGAGAGAGAGAGAGAGAGAGAGAGTTGCGGCTTGCTCCTGACTTATTACAGTGTGGGTGACGTGTGAGTTATGTATGTCATGACAAATATCAGTGATTGACTGTGACTTGTTGGAGACGGTATCTTTACATCGCTGTGTGATAAAACTGTCATCAGCCTGCTCGTATTAAGATGGCGCGCATGCGGCAGTACTGTTCTGTGTCAGCAGTTGTGGGATCACCGTTTTTATTGTTATTTTGAACCCATGTAATTTTCAAGAGCCAGTATTTTTTGTGTTGGACCTTTACCCAGGTCTTTAACACTCAGGCGTATGGTTTTTTTTTTTTTAATAGTGGTTTAAACTAGGGCAGCACCGAATAGTAGTTTTTACTATTCGGACGAATGCAAATAGAGACCTTTAACTATTCGGCCGAATACGAATACGAAAAGTGAGTGAATGTTGGGCATACAAAGTTGTGTTCAGTAGGTCTACTGACATTTGTATTAATTATACAGTGTTACAAAAAACAGGGCAACTATTTTGGAACTATTTAATGCTACTAACTAGCCATTAATCAGTTTTAAAATTGCTGCATTAAACATCAATTGGCTTTTAAAAAACGAGTCTCTCAACATTCTCCACCAAAAGACAACATCTGTTATCTGAAAACGTATTGTCGGCAGTGCTGAACAGAAATTGACTATTCGTGTTTGATGGCAGCGTACTATTCGACCGAATACGAATATTTCATTGAATGCTCTATTCGGCACCGAATCGAATACAAATCGAATATTCGGTGCAGCCCTAGTTTAAACTAGTGCCCTAGACCATTCATCTAGGGCACTAGTTTAAACTGACCTTTCATTTAGAACTGTGCAGTTCTTTAAAAGTTTGAGAAAGACACCACCGGGCGGGCAGTGAAGCAGAGTCTTCAACACCATCATTATGTTCCTTATAGAGCATGGGGCCACTAGCTGGTCTCCGTACAGGAATCCTGCACCAAGAAATCACGTGCTCCTGCAGCCGTGGCTTCTGTGGCTGTTTATTTTACATGATGATGATGAGGTTGCTAGCTCCATGCAAACCCTGATATTAGTCGCCTAGTACGACATTCCTGAGGGTGCCGGTAGTTTTATCCTTTCTTTGTCTCTGCAGGGACCCCCGGGTAAAAACGCGGGGGCCTGAATGAATATACCGCTAGTTTATTTCAAATGTGTGTGTGAGAGAGAGAGAGAGAGAGAGAGAGTTTCGGATGAGAGAGAAAAATGTTAATGATACATTCTCAAAAGGAACCGTGTGAGTTGCAGTCTCATTTTTGTACTGCTGTTTCCTTAATTGAGATCGAGAGAAAAACCTCGATATTTCAAACGTCAGTAATCCGAACTAGCCAGCTTGTAGCTGGCACCAGATAGTGATGGTGAGGAGTGAGGCTGGATTAAAACAGATGTGTCATTGGCAGTGAGAGTTATGGTGGAGAAGAATATCTATTTGTAATTCTCACAAGCTTTCGGTCAGTTCATCAAGTTGCTTAGTGCGAGTGTGATTGCCTTGTGTTTACTTAGTTGTGTTATTATACCTCACTGCAGTAATGGCGTCTTTTGTCTTCTAAAAGGACGCAGAAATTTTTTTACAGTTGAATCGAAAATTGGGAATTTAAACACACTTTCAGAGTGAGAAATCGGGTCTTCTTTAGCCAGATTTTACGAGGTTGGAAAGTCAGATGTAACATATTAAAAACAAAAGTCAGAACAACTGTTATAAAGTTCACATCGAGGCTACATTCTTATGATGGGCCTGTGCATGTTGGGGTGTTCACCGCACTAGATGCTGCCTTGGCATGGTACGGATGTATACCATCTGCTGATTAATAGCCATTAGCCCAAATATATTGCCGGGACCTTCAATAAACTCAGAGTCGGACAAGGGGGAGAGGGGACCCTGGCATTGTCCTCTAATTGACTGGACATATTGATTTTGTTGCCCATATGCCAGACGTGGAACACACCACGACCACTTTACCGTGGTGGCCCCTTGCTGCTGGGGGATGGACGTTTTCCTCCTTACTGTGTGTTTTTTTGAGTGTCGGAGGCCAAGATGGAAGAGGCATGGGTGATGAAGAAGACGAGATCATGTGTGCATAGATCAAGTGTGCGAGTGAGCGTGCACGCGCGTGTTTGTGTAGAGATGTAACTTTGAGTGTTACCTGTGCCATGCGCATGCACTGTTTCTGCATTGTCTCTGGTTTTTGTTTAAAAAATTGTTTTCTGTCTGTCTGTCTATCTATCTGTCTGTCTGTCCGTCCGTCCGTCCGTCTGTCTGTCTGTCTGTCCGGCTGGCTGGCTGGCTGTCTGTCTATATCTTCCTGTATATCTATCTACTTGTCTGTCTATCTTTCTATCCTTGTGTGTGTGTATATATATATATATATATATATATATATATATATATATATATATATATATATATATATATATACACACACATACAGTTGACATTCAAAAATCCGGCCATCGATAATCCGGTTCCTTCAGATTTCCGGCATGGATTTCGGAGCGCATTTTTTAAATTTACCGCGTTGGCGCGCCACTGTTTTCTGGAGCAGTTTATGTTTTGATGCAGCTGTTGGGTCTTGCTTGCACGTGTTAACAGGCATTCCTGCTCACTCCTCATTTTATCATTTATTTGCTGCTGTTTAGCCCCATTATGGATTCAGCAAATAAAAGAAGTGGTGTAAAACGTAAACATCGTGCATTGTCGATCGCAGATAAAGTGTACAGGTAGTCATTTTCTGTTAAATATATACAGAAAATATAACCATAAAAAATCCAGCATTTTCAAAAATCCCCGGCACTCCTCAGGTCCGGAGGTTGCCGGATTTTTGAATGTCTACTATATATATACATATATATATATATATATATATATATATATATATATATATATATACATATATATATATATATATATATATATATATACACACACGAGGGGCGTTCAGAAAGTAATGCACCACATTGTTTTTCTCAGCTAATAATGAAGATAGAAGCATGACATTTTGCACACTTCAAATATGGCATGTGCCAATTGTGTGCACCAAATTGCACCGCAACCGGCCAAATAATACGGCTGCCCTAAACCGTTGAAATGGAGCGTGTTAGTAACTTGCGTTATAAGCAGCGAATTGTGATAGAATTTCTCGTTGCAGAGAAGGAAACTGTTGTGAACATTCACAAGCGTCTATGTGCCGTGTATGGAAGTTTTGCAGTCGACAGGAGTACAGTCAGTCGCTGGGTTCAGAGAATCAAAGAATCAGGAAGTGGAGATACGGAGCTGCTTGATCGGCCGCGCTGTGGACGTCCTGCCACAGCCACCAACGCAGAAATGTTGAAATGCGCTGAGGGCATTATTCTTACTGATAGGCGAATCACTACTCAACAATTGGCCTTACAGCTGTCAGTCAGCATTGGTAGTGCAAATGCAGTTATAAAAAACTCTCGGATTTTCTAAGGTTTGCGCAAGATGGGTTCCTCGAAGTCTCACAAATGACCACCGATTGCAAAGGAAAGCAATTTCTTCTGAATTCTTGGAGCGTTTCAATGCTGATGGAGAGAACTTTTTGGCTAAGATCTTTACAGGTGACGAAACCTGGGCACATCATTTTGAACCTGAGACAAAAAGACAGTCAATGGAGTGGCATCATCCGCAATCACCACGAAGAAAGAAATTCAAGACAATTCCTTCAGCTGGAAAGGTCATGATCACTGTCTTTTGGGACATTGAAGGTGTGATTCTTGTGGACGTTATGCTAAGAGGAGAGACAATCAATTCGCAAGCTTACATTAAGACATTGAAAAAAACTCAATCAACGTTTTCGCAGAGTTCGGCCGCACAAGAATCCAGCAGACCTGCTTCTCCTTCACGACAATGCGTGACCTCACACAAGTCTGGCAACACGGGAAGCAATCACCAAATTGGGTTGAACTGTACTACCCCATCCACCCTATAGTCCCGATTTGGCACCCTCTGATTTTCATCTATTTGGTCCACTTAAAGATGCACTCCGTGGGACAAGGTTTGAAGATGATGAAGGAGTGATTCATGCAGCGAAGAAATGGCTACACGATCAAGACAAAATCTGGTACGGGCTAGGAATACATGCACTTGTTTCGCGCTGGCATAAAGCCGTACAAGTTGATGGGGATTATGTTGAATAATACCGATGTTTACATTACATATCCATGTATATTGTGTATAAATTTCATGCGTTTTGAATAGGCAGCTCCTGAGAAAAACGATGTGGTGCATTTACTTTTGAACGCCCCCGGCTGTATATATTATATATATAGATTATATATATTATATATATATTTATATATATATATATATAAATATATATATATTATATATATATATTATATATATATAATATATATTATATATATTTTATATATATATATACAATATATATATATTTTTTCATTTATTTATGTATGTTTGCATGTCTCTACCATTTTAATCTATCTGTCGATTACTCTGCTTATTAGTCTACCCACACCCATCAGTTTATCTGTCTGTGTAATATATTCGGCCATCTGTCTACCTATCATTTCTATTTATTGGGGGAGGGGGAAGAGAAGAGGGTGAAATTGTCAAGTGAAATATTGTTGATAATAGCTAAGCCCTGAAAAAGGACTATAGCTCAGCTAGCATGAAGAAGCCCTGAAAAGGACTGCTAGCTCTGGCGGCGTTGATAAGGACAAATAGTATTTGTCTGCTAGCATGGGCTTCTTCTTCTTCTTTCAATTGCAAACACAAAATGAGTTTGACAGCGTGACCCAGTAATATAAAATTATCAGTGTTACATCTTTTTTTATTAAATTTTGGCGAGATGCGCCCCGTTCAACTTATACATTGGGTATGTCGGTTATATTAGGGCACATGTACAAATATTAAAGAGTTTGCGATCAGGGATAGAGTATATTTATGAAGGTTATCATGTTGAGTATATTATTAGATGTAGATAATATCGCACGCTCAAGAACGTCCGTCTATATTTTAGATCCGTGCGGGTTTTATAAAGTATACTGTTTTCAGCAAGATCAATACTAGTCTCCGGTGAAAGCGGCCGGTGTCCTGGCGTGGTCATTTCCCGGCTGACGACAGTTGCGCGTGCAGCACCTCGTACACGACGAACCCGGGGACAAGACGTTGAGTTGTGGCAGTGGTTAACGACGCTTTGGTGCTTCAGTTTCCAGTCGTATGCGTAGTGAGTTATATGAGAGCGCCGACCTTTATAGATTTATTGTGTTTATCTAAATTATAGAAATGTGGGTCATCATATTCGATGGAATATCCGAATACAACTAACCTTAATGTGAGCTCGCCAGTTATGCTGAGATTGCTATTATGTTTAAGTCACAGAAAAACAAGTTGTTGTCTTGTAAGCCTTGTGGTAGTTAATTTTTACTGGACGCTGATATTTACATACACGCTGCGTTTATTTTACAAAATGAAGGTTTTTTTGCATTTCTGTGGGATCCGTTAGTTTATTTTATACATCTGGGATCGGGAGCCGCGCTGGTGTAATGGCTTCGGCGTTGTACTGGCGACCAGGTGTTCATGGTTCAAACCCGGGCGTCGGCGTTTGAAGAAATGTTTACGGCCGGAAATTTGACTGAATAGCCTGAACGGCTCCTGTGATAAACCCTCTGTGGATGGGAAGGAGTGAAGCTCCTGACCGGGTTGGAAGGAAAGTCCTCAGGTTCCCCAGCCTCGCAATGACATGTCAATGGGCCGAAGGGCTGAAAGCCCAAGTGCCGCTGGTTATTTAAAAAAAAAAAAAAATACATCTGGGATAAATGTAACTTGTATTTATTCTAACTGATATGCAGGTTGTGTTTCTCTCCAGACAGACTGCATGATTTGTAGCAGCTCCAGTTTCAGAGTAATGCTATGTGTTCCGTTTGTGGTGGTGATGAATCTGTTGAATAAGTGTGATACTACTCTTGTGGCCATCACTTTGTTATCTTCACAATGTAATATTTATTTCATTCTTTGACTAATACGCTTACATGCATTATTATTATTACTGGAGTTTTTTTTTTTTTTTAACTCGCTTCAGTCAGTCTCTCTCTCTCTCTCTCTCTCTCTCTCTCTCTCTCTCTGTGTGTGTGTAGGTAGTCGTTAGCTTACTCCCTCGCCACCACCCCCCCCCCCACCCACACACACATTTATTTCATCATAATCATCATTTCCCCTGTCGCTCTGTGTGGAGCATGGGGCCACCTCTACAGCTTGTCTCCTTATGAGAAACCTGCTAAAAAAAATATATTATGTACTCTTGCGGTGGTGTTTCTTGTAACAAAATTTCATATGGGCGAGGTTGCCAGATCCATGGACAGCCTCTTGTTAATCACTTCTTAAAAAGGTAAAGGATCGCGTTACACGCCCATTGAGGCATATTAGGAATATGTTGTTAGGCCCATATTTTCTTGACAATCGGCACACTAGGGGTGACGTGGTCAACATTACGCCGGCCGCCTTAACCTTCCCAGAAATTTCTCTGGTACCCAGTTGGATCTGTGTCGACCCAGGAGCCGTTTGCCGCCTAAAAAAATCCCACCTAATCACTTCTTAGGATGTACATAATCTTTCTTTCTCTTCTCTGAGTCCTCCGAAACTTAACACACGCACACATACACACATTACATGTGCTATTTGCTCGCGTCATATATATTATATTATGCTTTCCTTAAAAAAAATGCCATGTGAATCCGTATTCGCATTGTTTATTCTAACATGTTCTTTATGTGCTCATTAAGAATTATAATATTGTGGATATTGTTCCTTAAGTCGTTAGCTGGTCTGTCTTTCTCTCCCACCCCCTTTATTTATTCCTAATATCACACCAGTAGGCAGAAGCGTAAATAAATGCACAGAAAAATGAATGGATAAGTAATGAACCCAGGATAGATTGTTTGACAGACAAAGACGTATAAAACAGTTGCTGAATATTAAAAGTAAGAAACGCTGACAGTTTGACATAACCCTGTTTCTTATTTTGTTAACTAGACACTTTTACTTCTGATTTACACCGGTTTTATTTTTTGTTAAAAAAATTTTTAACTACATGTAAAATATTCAATAATATAATCAAATAATTATTGAAAACATTTGCAAGTCACTCTCCTTCTTTCGTCCGCTTCTTTATTTATTTAAAAAAAAAAAATATATGTTTTATACATCATGTAAAATGTTTAGAATTTGCTTGAACTTTCTTTTTAACCATAGGTGAGAATTACAATGTCGAGTGCTTTTTTGCCAGGTAGGAAATGTGTGAACGTCACATGCATACAGCTGGTCTGTCTGCATCGGATCACACGGACTATTAAACCTATTACCTATTGCTGAGACTAGCATGCACATGCCTAGGCGGGTGGCTTGTGTTATCATACACTTACTCGTAGGCAGATAGCCTAGACTGTCTTACACTTACTCGCAGACAGATAGCCCAGACTGTCATAAACTTACTCGCAGACAGATAGCTCAGACTGTCACACACTTATTCGTGGACAGATAACCCAGACTGTCATACACTTACGCGTAGACAGATAGCCCGGACTGTCATACACTTATTCGTAGACAGATAACCCAGACTGTCATACACTTAAGCGTAGACAGATAGCTCAGACTGTCATACACGTACTCGTAGACACATAGCACAGACTGTCATACACTTACTCGTAGACAGATAGCTCAGACTGTCATACACGTACTCGTAGACACATAGCACAGACTGTCATACACTTACTCGTAGACAGATAGCTCAGACTGTCATACACTTACAAGTAGACAGAAAGCCCGGACTGTCATACACTTGCTCGTAGACAGATAGTCCGGACTGTCATACACTTACGCGTAGACAGATAGCTCAGACTGTCATACACTTACGCGTAGACAGATAGCCCAGACTGTCATACACTTACTCGTAGACAGATAGCCCAGACTGCCAAACGCTTACTCGTAGACAGATAGCCTGCATTGTCATACACTTACTCGTAGACAGATAGCCCAGACTGTCAAACACTTACTCGTAGACAGATAGCACAGACTGTCATACACTTACGCGTAGACAGATAGCCCAGACTGTCAAACACTTACTCGTAGACAGATAGCCCGGACTGTAATACAGTTACTCGTAGACAGATAGCTCAGACTGTCAAACACTTACGCATAGACAGATAGCTCAGACTGTCATACACTTACGCGTAGACAGATAGCCCAGACTGTCATACGCTTACGCGTAGAAGATAGCACAGACTGTCATACACTTACAAGTAGACAAATAGCTCAGATTGTCATACACTTACGCATAGAAGATAGCCCAGACTGTCATACACACACGCGTAGACATATAGCCCAGACTGTCATACATTTGCACGTAGACAGATAACCCAGACTGTCATACACTTACGCGAAGGCAGATAGATGAAATATCTTACACTTACGTGTAGACAGATAACTCATATAGTTACGCGTAGACAGATAGTTCAGACTGTCATACACTTACGCGCAGTCAGATATCCCAGACTGGCATACGCTTACGCGAAGGCAAATAGCTGGAATATCGTACACTTACGTGTAGACAGATAGCCCAGACTTTCGTGCACTTACGCGAAGGCAGATAGCCCAGACTGTCATGCACTTACGCGTAGACAGATAGCTCAGACTGTCATACACTTACGCGAAGGCAGATAGCCCAGACTGTCATACACTTACGCGAAGGCAGATAGCTGGAATATCATACACTTACGTGTAGATAGATATCCCAGACTTTCATTCACTTACGCGAAGGCAGATAGCACAGACTGCCATACACTTACGCGACGGCAGATAGCTTGAATATCATACACTTACGTGTAGACAGATTGCTCAGACTGTCATACACTTACGCGTAGACAGATAGCTCAGACTGTCATCTACTTACGCGCAGACATATAGCTTGGACTATCACGCGCGTTTGTGTATACCTATAAAATAATACACTCATACACAGACCTGGACATCCGTAAATTGTTTAATATTTATTATTACATATTAACTGTTATTTTTCTTTTTACACCTACACATTGACTATGCCATCTGCACTCGAATACAAGGTTAATGATTTTTCCCGAAATCTCCAAACCAAAAAAATAAATTGTGCTCTTTAAATTTTAGAGGATATACTTTATCTTTTCCCATTTCTCACTAACATGTTTCTCGAAATTAAGAAGGAAAAAAAGAAAACAAAATATGCAAAACTGCGACAAATGAGGAAGACGGATTCTTCAAAGCATTAAAAATGAACGTATCAGCTGCTGACAAACTCACTTTTTTGTTCCCTGACTTGCAAATCTGATTCCCACCCGTGTGTTATTGATATATTTGCAATGTTTTTACAGCCGCAGTTTGCATGGTGTGTTCGATCGGGAACTAAAGAAATTAATTATTCTGATATGCCGTTATACGAAATGATATTCCGTGGATGGTTCATTAACAGCTACATCCACGTTTTGAAGCACACAGATGCAACGGTATGTGACAGTTTTCACAACTTTTTGTCGCACAGTATGAAGAAAACACAGCAGAAGTATTTATTTCCAGATTTTTCCCACATTGTCTGTATGACATTAAGATACTGACGTAGAGACTGCGGCTTGAGTTTTTGCCTGTATTACGTGTCAAAAGGTACGACGCTTAATACAAGTATGAATACATGTCAGTTAATAGCTTTGAGAAACTCCAAACTCACAGTGAAGACCAAAGCTGCGGTATATAATTGATGCGTGATGCCATATGATGATGGATGGTATCCGCATGTCTGGTTTTGTGTAGTGTGCAGATGTGTTCAGTCAAACAATGTTCATACAAAAATAACAGGGCAAACCACATAGGACGTCAGTAAACTCACGACGTATAAAGTCAATGATTCTTGAAACAGCCGTTGACGTTTTTCTTCATTATTTATTGTGGACGCCACAGTGACAAAATGGTTACGCGAATATGTAGGCACTGTCATGGAATATTCTAATCCACATATATAAATTATCAATTAAATATGAAGCCTAACAAATAAAATTAATAAAGAGAAGAGCAATGGTAAAATGACAGTGCTGTCACAAGGAATGTACTCGAAATCCCCCTTGTTTTCTGCTTCGTCTGCAAATTGTAACGCTTTCACGTTGATATAAAAGCTTACTGTATTATTACCCGCTTTCTTCAATGAAACGTGTGCTGTATTTCTTGGAAAAGCATTGAGACGTACTGCGTAATGACCTAAATTAATCCTAACATTAATTATATTACGTTACCAAAGCGAACGAACAGATGGACCAAAAGGATAGCGAGAAGGGAGAGGCAGAAAGCCGAACATTAAACACGCGTCGCGCGATATACAAATGCTACCATCACGCGTGTAAGTCTACAAGCACTAACTTTTTCAGACGGACAGTGATAAAATACACTACCCTTTCCCAGAGTTAGGTTTATAAATCATAACAGACTCTTATTAGAAAAGATAACATTAGATGGGTTTACGGTTGAAAACATAACAGTACCCAGACAGCACATCTTCCAAACAGGAGGTAGTAGAAAATACATATTTTGAACGCAGCCACGTAGCTCCTTTAAATTAGTATTTTTGGGTTCCTTAGGGCTTGCTGACAAATAATATGTAAAACGTTACGCAAATAGTCCTGGAATTAATAAATTATACCCAAAATAAAATATTGGGGGTGCCTGACAGCATAAAATCATTTCTGCTCATAAGATTTTTTTTTAACGTGTTTGAAAAAAAATTTACGTTACAGAAATAGCCTACCATGTAAACTTCAAATTGATTGGAGCGCAACAAATGAAAGCCTAACCACGATTGGTCGGGCTATAAATACTATCTTGGTTGTTAGGGGAGACGGGAAAAGATAACATTTTTTTCAAACACTTGTCGAAACGTGGCTCATTGGCCAGTCTCGCTGATATACACACTTGGGAGCGTTAGTTCGAAACCACTTGTTTAAATGATCCTGATAAAGCATCAGTGCGTTGAAGCCAGCTAACATTTTGCTCAATAAAAGCCTGGAAGATAAGCAGATAGGAATTTGTGCCAGTTTGTGCCAGAATTCATTGCTAATCAACGTATCTGTGTTATTCGTATGAATTGTGGGACAGTGGTCTTGATGGTACTGAGCAGCATCTGGTCAGAGATTTGCTGACTCCAGTGTCGGACAGCATACTCCTTGGTCCTTTTAGCTATCAGTGAGGTGTCTCCTGAGCCCAGAGGAGAATTCGAGCAGAGGAGTCCTTTCCTGCCGCCATCACTCAAGATAAGCAGAGTTGGCCAGCTGAGCTCAACATTATGCCCCCTCATCTTGAAATAACTTTATAAAAATACTATTCAGAGGGGAATTTACTTGTCTTAAAATCAGGAACTGTGAACATCTCCAATACTGGTCCCTAAAGACAAACTATTGAAGTCATGATGACAAATACCAACAGAGCTTGAACAAAACAAAACCAGTATTACCTCATTTTACTACTACACAACTGACACACATAGAACATTTGTAATAATATAAGTCACTACAATATTCATATTAAATACATTCTGTACATAACTTGTAATTTAAATTGATTGTGATTCCTGGTTCCCTTGTAGTTGAATCAGGACACATATTCATTCATGCCAGTAATGAATACATATTGTTATTTGAAAGTTTATTAGTGACTCTTTTAAGATATCTTTGTAGAGTGTTATATGTATGTGAGTGTCACCGTGTTGTCAAGAGTAGTGGATTAAATTAAATTGTTTATCTGTCTGTTGTTGTGACTTACACTTCACCATACTCATACCCTAGACACATAACGTAGCATCACACTATTCCAGAATAATTCTGACTGAGATATATAGATATGTGGTAGCAAGTAAGGTTATCTATAATACACTACTCTTAATAGATATAGATAACCTTCACAGCTGATCTCAGTCAGTACACTAAGTTCCCTATAAGTATTTATAACATCCCACTTCACCACATATATTGGGGGCTCGTCCGGGATTTTGAATCTTTAACTATTAAAAATATTGGGGGTAATTCACTTCAGGGAATATAAGAATTAAAAGGTATCCTTGGGTGGAATTAAATAAGGTTGAGCTCACGGTGCCTGTGTTGTCCATTAGAGATTGAATTTTGGTTAGACATTGTATTAAGTTACCTGATAGACAATGGCGGACCTGGCCAAATTTCGATCTGCTGCGGTTCAGACTGCAAAGGAGTTAGGATTAGATGGGCAAGTTATGGTTGCCTATGTCACTACGGAATGTGACAAATTTATTGAACGCGAAGAAAGAAGATTAGAAAAAGAGGCCGAAAGAAAGTTAGAGGCTGAGACTAAGAGGTTGCAAGCTGAGGCTGAGACTAAGAGGTTGCAGATTGAGGCTGACAAAGAGGCTAAGAAATTGGAGGCAGAAAGAGAAGACAGAAGATTAGCTGCAGAAAGGGAAGCAGAAAAGGAGGAGAAAATATTACAAAGGGAACATGAATTACGACTAAGGGAGTTTGAGTTTCAAGGCCATGCTCCTGAAAATGGTGCCAGTCCCTTTGCCTCTGATGCTACGGTTACTCAGGGAGCCTCAACCTCAGCTATGAACTTTCATTTAGATCATTTTGTTGAGAAAGACGATGATATTGAGAGCTATATAAATAGATATGAACTATTAGCTACCACGTATGGGTTAGAGAGAGAAAGGTGGAGCTTAAAGTTATCTCAGGGACTTCGTGGGGCAGCTTATGAAGTTTTTGCAAAAATGAGCAGAGGTGATCAGGAAAATTATGACATGCTAAAGCAGGCTCTTTTGTTAAGGTATGAAAAGAATGCAGAATTCTATAGAAAAAAATTTAGGAATGCTAAACTACTGTCAGGTGAAACCTATCACCAGTTCTCTGCACGCATAGAGACATACTTGGAGAAATGGACTTCTCTGGGGAAAACCCAAGATCTTAAGGAAATGGTCCTTATAGAGCAACTAAGAGAGTCCATGGCTCCAGACCTGAGAAAGTTTCTCATGGAACAAGGTGCAGAGAGGCTGGGTGAGTTGCTAAATGTTGCTGAAAGGTATCAAGCAGCTCAAGCAGAGGTAACAGGTAATAAAAAGAAACAGGTGGATAACTTTAGGGCACCACAGAACTTTAATAAATTTGATCCTAGGGATCAAAATAAAGGTAAGCACCAATTTGATAGGCCACGGTATGACAATAAAAATAAAATTCCCACAATTCGATGAAAGGAAATATAATGAAAGAAAATCTTTCAACCAAGGAAAAAGGTGGTGTAAGAATTGTCAGATGGACAATCATGACACTGACCGTTGCAGAAGGAAACCTGTGTATATGGCAACCCTTCAGGTCAGGTCGACCTCAAGACAGGAGGAGGATATTATGTTAGATACCACTCCAGAAGAGATGAGGAAGGCACAGGCTGAGGACAAAACACTCAAGCCTTGTTTCAGAAAATTGTCAACTTGTCATACAACTCCAGGCAAGGGAGATTTTTACATGAAAAACAAGTTGATGTATAGGAAGACTGGAGCTAGATCCAAAGGTCAGGGACAACTGGTCCTTCCTAAAAGATACAGGACAGAATTAATAAGGAGCCTACATGTGAAACCAGATGGGGACCATGAGAAGATAGGTACCATCATTCAAAAGGTGGCTCACAATTATTATTGGCCCAAAGCAAGATGGGACATTGAAAATTTTGTAGAAAGGTGTAGCATAGCACATGAGGGAACACCCACAAGTGGGAACATGGATCAGGACCTGGACACGCCATGGGGCAAAATCAGGCCTGACAATAAAAAGAGAAATAGATTTGATAAAGTGGACCAAATGGAATGGGAAGCCCCTTTTCACGGACAAGCTTCACTTAACTGTTTTACTATGGCCACTATGCGGAGAGTGCAAAAGGATGTCTTACCCCAGGATAAGCCGACAATCCCTCAATCGGACTTAAACAAACTGGAGGAAGAGGATGTAGAGAGGAAATCTCTCATCAAGAATTTTTAAGAGGGGAGACAGCCCCAAAAGAAAAATTGGTAGCGGTCGTTTTGTGAATGATAATTCTGGGAGGAAAAATCATCACTATAAAGCTTCGAGTGGAAGAGACCATACCGGTGCATGGACAAATAGGTCCACACAATTAAAGGTCCATATGTAGCTATGTTAAGAACGTGGACTGATGAAAAGGCAGAGGAAAACATTACATCTTCATACCAATATGTGAATGAGCTGACCACTCGGTTAAAAACTGGCTGGAAACTTGCCAATGAAAATTTGAAACAAGCCAGGAAGAAACATGCTGCCTATTATAACAGGAAGGCGAAAGACAGAAATTTGGCTGTGGGAGAGAAAGTACTGCTTCTTTTGCCTGGGAGTCAGAATAAGTTACAAATTGGATGGCAGGGTCCATATACAGTTCTAGAGAAGGTGTCTAGAACAAATTATAAGATAGATAAGAAGGGGAAAGAAAAAATCTATCATGTGAATCTCCTGAAGAAATATTTGGAAAGAGAACATCAGGAAAAGACACACTTGTTGACCTTGTCCATCGCCATGGAGATGAAAAAGGAACCACTTTCATCATTTGAATATCCATTACACCCCTGTGAGACAGCAGCACAGGTGAAAATCAGTACACATTTAACGAAAACTCAGAAAGAGAGAGTGCAACAGGTTCTAAATAATCATGCAGAGGTGTTAACAGACCGACCAGGGCATACAAACCTATTGGAATATGATATGAAACTCATAGACTCCACACCTGTCTGTATGAAACCATATTCGATTCCGTTTGCTAAGGAAAAAGCTTTGAAGGAAGAGATAGACTATCTATTGAAAGAAGGAATTATTTCGCACAGTGAGTCTTCGTATAGTTCCGGTGTTGTACTCTTAAGGAAGCCCTCTGGAGAACATAGACTCTGTATAGATTACAGGAGACTGAACGCTATTACAGAAGGACAGGTGGATCCATTGCCGGATACAAATCAGCTGTTTGCCAGACTAAATAAAGCTAAATATTTCTCAAAAGTGGATCTGAGTAAAGGATACTATCAGATTCCAGTAAAGCCTGAGGTTAGACCATACCTAGCTTTTAGTACCTCAGAAGGACACTATGAGTTTAATAGATTGCCATTTGGATTGAAGAATGCGCCTAGTGTCTTCTCTAGATTGATGAGAAAATTATTGGATCCTCTGAATAATCCCTGTATAACAAATTTTATGGATGATATCCTTATAGCAACAGAAACATTTGAGGAACACATTGACTCTCTGAACATGCTGTTTGATCGACTTAGGGAGGCAAATTTAACAGCCCGACCAACCAAATGTTGCGTTGGATGTAAAGAATTGGAATTTTTGGGACACACAGTTTATCAGGGAAACATGATCCCTGACCCAAAGAATTTAGAGAAACTACAGAAAGCCCCGAGACCACAAACCAAGAAGGACGTGAGATCCTTTGTCTCATTATGTGGTTTCTACCAGAAGTATATCAAAAACTTTAATTCCATATGTGCACCTTTAACGGAATTGACACGTAAAGGACTTCCAGATCGCATTACATGGACACCACAATGTGAAATGACTTACCAAGAATTGAAGGAAAAGCTCACAAGTAAACCCATTTTGAAATTACCTGACTTAAGTCAAGAATTCATAGTAAGGACGGATGCAAGTAATATTGGGTTAGGTGCAACTTTACTACAGAAATCAGATGCATTGGATGGGGAATTAAGCCCAGTGGCATATGCTAGCAGAAAGTTGAATAAAGCTGAAATCAACTACTCAACTAGCGAAAAAGAATGTCTTGCAGTAATATGGGCAATAAAGAAATTCAATATTTATCTATATGGGAAGGCATTTAAGTTGCAAACTGACCACAAACCTTTATCGTTCTTAGCACAGGCTAAGCATGAGAACTCTAGGTTACTCCGATGGTCTTTGCTTCTGGCTCCATATAATTTTAGCATTGAATATATATCTGGAAAAACCAATCTGGGAGCGGATTTTTTAAGCCGCCATCCGTGTGATGAGAATCACCGTAAACCCCAGAAATAATAATAAATTTCTCTATGTGTATATAGAATAAAGGACTGACATATAATGTCTGTTTTAAGAGGGGAGGTGTCATGGAATATTCTAATCCACATATATAAATTATCAATTAAATATGAAGCCTAACAAATAAAATTAATAAAGAGAAGAGCAATGGTAAAATGACAGTGCTGTCACAAGGAATGTACTCGAAATCCCCCTTGTTTTCTGCTTCGTCTGCAAATTGTAACGCTTTCACGTTGATATAAAAGCTTACTGTATTATTACCCGCTTTCTTCAATGAAACGTGTGCTGTATTTCTTGGAAAAGCATTGAGACGTACTGCGTAATGACCTAAATTAATCCTAACATTAATTATATTACGTTACCAAAGCGAACGAACAGATGGACCAAAAGGATAGCGAGAAGGGAGAGGCAGAAAGCCGAACATTAAACACGCGTCGCGCGATATACAAATGCTACCATCACGCGTGTAAGTCTACAAGCACTAACTTTTTCAGACGGACAGTGATAAAATACACTACCCTTTCCCAGAGTTAGGTTTATAAATCATAACAGACTCTTATTAGAAAAGATAACATTAGATGGGTTTACGGTTGAAAACATAACAGTACCCAGACAGCACATCTTCCAAACAGGAGGTAGTAGAAAATACATATTTTGAACGCAGCCACGTAGCTCTTTTAAAGTGGGAAAATTGGGTTCCTTAGGGCTTGCTGACAAATAATATGTAAAACGTTACGCCAATAGTCCAGGAATTAATAAATTATACCCAAAATAAAATATTGGGGGTGCCTGACAGCATAAAATCATTTCTGCTCATAAGATTTTTTTTTAACGTGTTTGAAAAAAATTTACGTTACAGAAATAGCCTACCATGTAAACTTCAAATTGATTGGAGCGCAACAAATGAAAGCCTAACCACGATTGGTCGGGCTATAAATACTATCTTGGTTGTTAGGGGAGACGGGAAAAGATAACATTTTTTCAAACACTTGTCGAAACGTGGCTCATTGGCCAGTCTCGCTGATATACACACTTGGGAGCGTTAGTTCGAAACCACTTGTTTAAATGATCCTGATAAAGCATCAGTGCGTTGAAGCCAGCTAACATTTTGCTCAATAAAAGCCTGGAAGATAAGCAGATAGAGATTTGTGCCAGTTTGTGCCAGAATTCATTGCTAATCAACGTATCTGTGTTATTCGTATGAATTGTGGGACAGTGGTCTTGATGGTACTGAGCAGCATCTGGTCAGAGATTTGCTGACTCCAGTGTCGGACAGCATACTCCTTGGTCCTTTTAGCTATCAGTGAGGTGTCTCCTGAGCCCAGAGGAGAATTCGAGCAGAGGAGTCCTTTCCTGCCGCCATCACTCAAGATAAGCAGAGTTGGCCAGCTGAGCTCAACATTACGCCCCCTCATCTTGAAATAACTTTATAAAAATACTATTCAGAGGGGAATTTACTTGTCTTAAAATCAGGAACTGTGAACATCTCCAATACTGGTCCCTAAAGACAAACTATTGAAGTCATGATGACAAATACCAACAGAGCTTGAACAAAACAAAACCAGTATTACCTCATTTTACTACTACACAACTGACACACATAGAACATTTGTAATAATATATGTCACTACAATATTCATATTAAATACATTCTGTACATAACTTGTAATTTAAATTGATTGTGATTCCTGGTTCCCTTGTAGTTGAATCAGGACACATATTCATTCATGCCAGTAATGAATACATATTGTTATTTGAAAGTTTATTAGTGACTCTTTTAAGATATCTTTGTAGAGTGTTATATGTATGTGAGTGTCACCGTGTTGTCAAGAGTAGTGGATTAAATTAAATTGTTTATCTGTCTGTTGTTGTGACTTACACTTCACCATACTCATACCCTAGACACATAACGTAGCATCACACTATTCCAGAATAATTCTGACTGAGATATATAGATATGTGGTAGCAAGTAAGGTTATCTATAATACACTACTCTTAATAGATATAGATACCTTCACAGCTGATCTCAGTCAGTACACTAAGTTCCCTATAAGTATTTATAACATCCCACTTCACCACAGGCACATCAAACAGTCATTATCACAGCAACATTCAATACAGCAATAGACGGTAGAGACAGCATTACAATGATGAGTCAGATGCATGTTATATTTCATAGTGCTGTAAATGTAGTCAGGTGAAAAAACTCCATCCTTTTCTATAACAGCCAGGAGATAACCAGATGTATGAGATCAGTTCACTCTCCTTAGTCTGACTTCAGCAAGACAGACACGTCTGCCGAAGTATAAATAATGTCCTCGAAAATATCCTCTAGATAATAAAGGTTTTCCAAACCTAGTTCATTTAACAAAGTAGCAAGTAATGGTCCTTGGGACCTGCATCAACCGATGCAGTACAATACAGCGACATGTGAGCTGGGAAAACATCTCGTGACGACGACTTTCGAAGACAGGCTATGAATCGAAATCGCTCACGACCCAAAATCGATAGAGTTAATGAAAAAGTCAATTTACCTTGCCTTCAGGGAATACACAGAAATATCACGCCTCCCGACATGTGGGAAACACTAGAGGTATTATCTCGAATAAACGAAATATCCATTAAGAGGACTACACATCCCTGACAGAACAAAAAATAGCGGAGATCCCCTCTTCAACGAGGCATCTCTTTCGCCATTCAAATCGCTCACTCCACTAGTGGTGGGCGGAAACCGATCGACCAAAAAAACAAGACCAGTCATGCGCAGTCCAGCGCAAAAAGACCACAGCTCAAAACTTAACTGCATTCAATACCAACGCGGGAAGACAAATGCTTACCGAGAAAAGTGACTATAAATTTCAAGCAGTTGTTGCCCTTGCGTTATAAAATAGATATTGTAATAAAACGATGTTGTGAGAATTTATCACGCAACATATCACCACCTCCTCCCGATAAAAAAAATGTGGAACATATTTTTTTTTTTTTTAAATATCAAAGAGCATGCGATAAGCGGCTCAAAACGCACGAATTATGCGCTGATAATTAATTAAATTGCCTAACATGAGGCTAAATATAGAGTGTCTGGTGAGGATATACCTCAACAGAAAAATAAATATGTCTCAAAAAATATTCACATCGGGGAGGTGTCACCAACACACATCACGTTAGCATGTAAACACAATATACGTATGCAAGTACCCATAATCATCATTAAACAGCATACTCTAATATTGTCTTTAAAAATGGATGTACAAATCTGATAGGAAAATTTAAATAGTACATTCTTTGACATGTAATGACATAAGTACATAGTAAAGTTAAACTACATGACGATCCAGGACATATGCTCTGGTATTCCGAGGGTAAGTACACAATCTAGAACTCGTCATGCTTGATACTAGTAAGGTAAGTCCTCAGCTCAACAATGACATTCTGAGAAAGTACAAGCAATATAATGCTAATTAATAACTAATATGCTTCATAAGGTACAATACATTATTAATAATTGTGGCTGTTTAGTAAACTAACGGCCCTTATATTAACTACTCAGTCCTCCTCTATCATCTTAAAAAACGAACAGAAGAAGATGACAACAAAGCACGATAGTGTGTACATATAAAGTAAGTACAGATGTGCTAATCTATTGTAGAAATATAGGTGTGTTATGACTCTGTAATATATGGAAATATAGGACAGAAGTATTAGTTGGAGTCATGTGGGCATCTAGACAAAATGTCAGCCATCACATTATCCGCACCACGGATAGCTCGTACCGTGAAGTGAAAAGGTTGAAGAGCTATAGCATATCGAGTGGATCTCGAACTCTTCAAATTCTTAGTCTGAATAGCTGTAAGAGCTTTTCTGATCAGTCTCTAGAATGAAATGTGCGCCCAGGAGGAATCTTTGTAGCTTTAGAATTGACCAAACCATCGCTAACAACTCACGGTCTAAAACCGAGTAGTTCCTCTCTGCCGCATTTAGTTTTCTAGAAATGTACATAACAGGATGCAGAGTATTTGCATATTCTTGCATCAGTGCTGCTCCAATCCCAGTGGATGAAGCATCACTCCGAAGAACAAAAGTCCTATCAAGAGTAGGTAATCTTAAGATGGGAGGAGAAGAAAATATATTCTTGATTTGGTCTAGTGAAGATTGGCATTCTTCAGACCAACGGACCAGATTAGGCGAACCTTTCTTCAACAATGTTGAGAGAGGTGCCATGATCGAAGATAAATTTGGAATAAATCTCCCATAAAATTGAATTAAACCTAAGAGACTCCTAACTTGTTTCTTCGTTTTAGGAACAGAGATGTTCAGTATTTTGGAAGTATTGTGGTCTTCTGTCTTCAAGAGACCATGACCAACACGATGACCCAGGAAAGAGATTTCACCAAAACCAACAAAAGCTTTAGAAGGTTTCGCTGTCAAATTATTCTCACGTAGAGTGGACAGTAAGTCATATAACCCTAAATAATGATCTTCCCAGGTATCACTGAAGAGACAGATGTCATCTAAGTATGCGATGACATCCGAACGATGTGACAGAATTCGACGCATCATGCGAACGAAAGTGGCAGGGGCGTTCATGAGACCAAAAGGCATAACATTCCATTGAAATAGACCCCTAGGTGTAGAAAAAGCAGTAAGAGGTTTGGCGTGCTCTGCTAAAGGCACTTGCCAATAACCTTTAGACAAGTCAAGTTTAGTGAAGAATCTAGAATTAGAAAGTCTAATCAGTAGATCTTCTAACAAAGGCATCGGTTCAGCATCGAACTTTGTGACCTGATTCAATTTGCGATAATCAACACAAGATCGTATGTTCTTATCCTTCTTCCGGACAATAACCATGGAAGAAGAATATGGTGAAGTCGATGGTTCAATTATATTTAATTGAATCATTTCATCCAATTCCTTTTCCACCTGCGACTGAAAGTGTATAGGAATAGGATAAGGCCTAACCCTAATTGGATTATTGTCGGTAAGAATTATGTCATGTTCTATGACATCTGTGTGTCCAGGAATGTCAGTGAGAACATCCTGAAATGTTTGTAACATCGACGAGACTTGTCGATGTTCGTCACCAGAAAGATTAGGAGAAACAGAAACGTTTTTTTCCAAGATTCCGTGGAATGTAATGGAACCACTGGAAGGGGAAGATTAACATCAGAGAAGGTAGATTCCTCATCCTGTATGACAGACAGGGATGAATAATGACCGTGAGGTGCAGGAGCATCATCCGTTGCCTGGAAAATAGGCAGCAAATAGTCCGGACGTTCGTGAAATTCCGAAAGCATGTTTATGTGGAAAGTTTTATGCTTTCCATCAATATCGACCACATAGTCAACATCGGAAATCCGAGAGACTATTGCATACGGACCTTTCCATGCAATAAGAAGTCTATTTTCCCTACTGGGGAGTAGGACGAATGCTTTGTCACCTGGACAAAGTTGTCGTAGACATCTATTCTTGTTAGCAAACTGTCTTGCCTTCTCTTTAGCAATTTCTGATGAAGCAGTTGCTAGCTTACATGCCTCAATGATCTTTTGTCTAAGAGCAATGACATACTCATATGAGGATTGAGTTTCATCGCTAATATCATCGGCAGTGATGAGATCGTGTAATAAAGACATAGGGCCGCGTGGACGCGCGCCAAAGACAAGTTCGAAGGGAGAAAATCCTGTGTGTTCATTAGGGACTTCTCTATAGGCAAAGAGAGCCGCGGGTAAAACCCTGTCCCCATCTTGAGGATGATCTTCAGTTATCTTACCAAGCAAAGTCTTGAGCGTTCTATTCAGACGCTCAACTAACCCATTAGACATAGGATGGTAGATACTAACTGAGAGGATCGTTCAATATGTTAAGGTAGACATTACCTGTGACATAGTGTCAAGATATGAGTTGAGTGCCATGGGTCTGACAATATTTCTCTGGGAACCCCAAGCGAGAAAATATCAACCAAAGAGCATCTGCGATATCTGTAGTAGATATGCTCTTAAGAGGAATAGCCTCTGGCCAACGTGTGCACATAACGACACATGTAAGGATAAACTGATGTCCTCTGGCCGACTTGACCTTAAAAGGGCCAATAATATCTATGGCCATTTTCTGAAACGGCCGAATAGGAATGTCAGCAGCCTGGATAGGCGCATCATGTCGTGGTCCTCTAGATTTGACCTCCTGACATACCTTGCATGATCGGCAGTAAATACGAATGTCCTTATTGACAAAAGGCCAAAAGAAAGCCGCAAGGACTCTCGACTTCGTACGGGAAAAACCCATATGTCCAGCACATTGCGAGTCATGAGCATGTTGTAATATTTGGACTCTCATGCTCTTGGGAACAAGAATTTGCGAATGTGCCGACGTAGTCGAATCTTGTACCATACGTACAAGTACGCCGTTTCTCATTGCAATCCAAGATTTTCTATTTGTATCCTGATTCGGATCACCTTTCTTCGCAAGAACGAAGAATTTTTTAAAGAAGGATCTTCTTCTTGCAATTTTATGAAAGAGTCACGAGTGATTACTAAGTGACTATCTTGGCTATCAACTTCATTATCACTATTCAGTGAAGTTTCGGGTGTTTGTAGAGCTTGTGCTCTTGTAACTACTGCATTTGTAGCTTGCATGTTCTTATCTTCCCAAGCAGCAATCTGCTGTGGGGTACACTCCCTAACTCCGTGAATACGACCAATAATAAGGTCCGCAATAGGATTAGGTAAGAGACAAGCATGCACATCTCCAGTAAAGAAAGGAGTGGCAATGCGAATTACAGCAGTAGGATATTTTTCTAGAGTGCCGCCAAATGTGACACATTTAATAACCCTTCCTGTAGCACAAGATGGATCTACAAGCGATTGTCTAACACCAATAGTGGTGCATCCGGAATCGAAAGTAGTGAGACCGGAGTATCATTAACAAGACCCTTATGTAGAATTAAAGAACCCCTCCCGTCATGCGCAACAGCAGCAGGAAGAGCGGGAAGTGGGTGACCACAACTCAAAGTAGTTATGGTACCCGGTTCGAATAAAGTACTGCATTGGGGGCATTTGTTTGCTCTATCAAAGTCAAAAGCAGAACCAGTGACAGCGTCAAAGTTTTTACTATCAACAACATGATTACAGGCTCCCTCAGTTTCCTGTTGTACAGCATTAGCCTGCTGATATCTCTTTTTTTTGTGTTGAGATCTACCCCGACTATTATTACCTCTGAAGTTATCTGAGTTATTATTATCTCTGCAGTTATTATTGTCTCTATTGTAATTGTTATCCTGGTTCGAATTCCAGTTTCCACGATTACTATCATGTTCACATTGATGCGAACATCTATTTGTTTGGTTCTGAGGTCTTCGGCAGGAATAACCTCTATTACCATATCCTCTTTTGAAATGCTTATAATTATTAGGGTGATAGTAACGACCACTATCAGGTTGTCTCCAATTCTTCGAAGAAGAATCACCATGAAATTGATTTCCATGATTTGACAGAAATTACCGCTACTCTTTCTATCAAAATTTTGTTGGAATCTACGAGCAAAGTTTTGGCCATACGGAGCTGCCGAAGCAACTGGTAAACCTTCTTTCACCTTAGAGTTACCCATGGTTATGTGTGGGTGCGCAGTTACGTATTGGCAACAGAAATCTTCCATTTCTTTTATTGTTTTAGGTTTACGATCATGAAGGAAAGCAAGGAAAGACTCATTGACAGACGACATGACTTTGTCTCTAAGTATTAAGTCCATAAGTCCTTCATAAGTTTTTTCCGTCTTAGATAGTTCAACCCATCGTGAGAAAGTAATGCGTATTCTTGCAATAAACTCGGAGAATTCAACTCCATTTTCAGGTAACATGTTTTGAAATTGTAGACGATAGCCGTCTTCGTTAAGCTGATATTTCTTTAACAAAGCGGCCCTGACAACCTCATAATTGTTCTTGTCAGGTTCATCCACCATATTTAATATACTTAGAGCTTTACCTGTCAGTATCCCTGATAACTGATAAACATATTTTGCTTTGTCTATGTTATGAGCTGTACATGCTTGTTCAAATCTGTCCAGATAGAACATAATGTCATCACTGGAAGGACTAAATGTTGGTAACTTAATCTTAAAAGTATCATTATTAGCCTTACCAGAAGATGAACCCTTGTTTGAATCATTACCATTACTCATGTTCATCAATTTCAATTTTTCCAACTCTAAAGCTAAGACCTTTTCTTCATGTTCCATTTTTGCTTTCTCTTTCCTCTCATCAGACTCTCTCTGTAATCTTCTTTCCTCAGCCTGAGCCTCTTTTTGAAGTCTTTCTCATTTTCAGCTTCTTTTTCAAGTCTTTTATTTTCAGCCTCTTTTATTCATAGTCTTTTATTTTCAGCCTCTTTTAGAAATCTTTCAGCTTCTAGCTGGAGTTTTCTTTCCTCAGCTTCTGATTCCCTTTTTTGTTTTTCCATTTCCATTTGGAATCTTTTTTCATCCACCTGCATCTGCAGTTTCTTTTGTTCAGCTTCCATTGCTTTATCATATCGAGCAGTTGCAAATTCTTCTAACTATCACCAGTCTTCCCAAGCAATTTACCCTGCTCAATAAAGTGCTCAAATGTAGACATGTTGTCTAACATATGAGTCCAAAACCTGAAATAATTAACTAATTTATTTCAAACCTAAGTGTAACAAGTCTTAATTAAGCACTTGTATATTCACATCACCTTATATTATCCCAGTCTCTGTGGGAAACAAGTCTCCAATCAAAGAACTTGTATATGAAATATCAACAATCATTCTTGATCATAAGTGCACTTCTCATTCAATAGTGCACGACACTATTCATCATTCATTTATCATCAGTGTAGTAGTAACAGTGCATTAGCATAGCCCATTAACTAATTACTATAACTGTAAACAATGACTATGTAAACACATGCAGAATGTAACATTGAAAATGTAAACAATACAAACAATGTAAACAATAACAATGTAAACAATAACAAAGATCAGCAACAATACAAAAACTTTCGCAGAAATCAACTAAAAATAAAGCAGAAATTAATGAAATATCACAAAAAATGTGACGATATCTGCGATAGAATTAAACAAAATACATGACACCACAGTGTATAAACAAAAATGTTGTATGAAACTAAATTATAGACAAGAATAGGCTAACAAATACAAACAAATCAAAACAAAACTAAAGAATGCGAAATAATAACGAAAACAATATTAAAACATGTCATCACAGCTAACATAAATAGCAACAGAAGTCGCTTAGCAAATGCCAGTATCGGAAATTTGCAAACCCTACAGAAAACGCTCACAATAGACGACCTCTATGACGTGGCATAATCTAACGGAGACACCACCCAACCGAGAACCCGCTGAAATATAAACATATAAATATACAAATAACATATAGACATATAACATATAGAATGAGATGATACACAGAAGACTCAGCAGAAGTATAAGGGCACAGTTTACATACAAACAGGCCACTTAACTTATAGGCTTCCAATCGTAGAACAGCAGAAAAAACGGAGGTCAATCAACGTCCTAAAGAGCGAAGCTCCAACGATGATGGCACATCTGAACTGCTTCCACTGCTAACACGATGGTACAAGAGCTTCTGAAATACTGTGTGTTGAGTTGTTTCGGCACTTGACCTTCTAATCCAAAAGTAAGTTGATGGAAATCGGTACTTGGCCTTCTTCAGAAAACAACCCGTTTCAACCGGCACTTGACCTTCACAAAAAACGACAGCACTGGAACCTTGACAGCAGCAACTTGCTTGACTTGCGTAAAAGATAACAGCAGTCCGAGTTATCCGGCAACATGTAACAACGCCGGGTACTGTCAAATCCTTGTTTCCGTCAAAAAGTTGAAATTTTGACTTTTACCGGGCAACGCCGAGTACTTTGAAAATTTTGAAGATGTTGACTGTATTGAAGAATGTTAATTTCTTGAAGGATGCTGATGAATTCTTGTTGAAAATGAAGTGGGTAAGGGACCCCGTGTTTGCTGGTACCAGAATCAAACCAGCATATGGCCACCAAATGATGCGTGATGCCATATGATGATGGATGGTATCCGCATGTCTGGTTTTGTGTAGTGTGCAGATGTGTTCAGTCAAAACAATGTTCATACAAAAATAACAGGGCAATCCACATAGGACGTCAGTAAACTTACGACGTATAAAGTCAATGATTCTTGAAACAGCCGTTGACGTTTTTCTTCATTATTTATTGTGGACGCCACAGTGACAAAATGGTTACGCGAATATGTAGGCACATCAAACAGTCATTATCACAGCAACATTCAATACAGCAATAGACGGTAGACAGCATTACAATGATGAGTCAGATGCATGTTATATTTCATAGTGCTGTAAATGTAGTCAGGTGAAAAACTCCATCCTTTTCTATAACAGCCAGGAGATAACCAGATGTATGAGATCAGTTCACTCTCCTTAGTTTGACTTCAGCACGACAGACACGTCTGCCGAAGTATAAATAATGTCCTCAAAAATATCCTCTAGATAATAAAGGTTTTCCAAACCTAGTTCATTTAACAAAGTAGCAAGTAATGGTCCTTGGGACCTGCATCAACCGATGCAGTACAATACAGCGACATGTGAGCTGGGAAAACATCTCGTGACGACGACTTTCGAAGACAGGCTATGAATCGAAATCGCTCACGACCCAAAATCGATAGAGTTAATGAAAAAAAGTCAATTTACCTTGCCTTCAGGGAATACACAGAAATATCACGCCTCCCGACATGTGGGAAACACTAGAGGTATTATCTCGAATAAACGAAATATCCATTAAGAGGACTACACATCCCTGACAGAACAAAAATAGCGGAGATCCCCTCTTCAACGAGGCATCTCTTTCGCCATTCCAAATCGCTCACTCCACTAGTGGTGGGCGGAAACCGATCGACCAAAAAACACAAGACCAGTCATGTAAATGCGCAGGTCCAGCGCAAAATGACCACAGCTCAAAACTTAACTGCATTCGATACCAACGCGGGGAGACAAATGCTTACCGAGAAAGTGACTATAAATTTCAAGCAGTTGTTGCCCTTGCGTTATAAAATAGATATTGTAATAAAACGATGTTGCGAGAATTTATCACGCAACAATAATGCCTGCGTCACCTGCACGATTCTGTATGGCAGCAAGACATGGACAACCTATGCTAAGCAAGAAAGAAGGCTCAGTACCTTCCATCTACTGTGTCTAACGCCACATCCTTGGTATTTCGTAAAAGGACAAAGTGACAAATGTCGAGGTGCTGTCACATGCTGGCCTCAAAGTATGTATACACTGCTTAGACAACCGCTGGTTTGGCCATGTCCGCCACATGAAAAGATGGTCACATCCATCCCCAAAGATATTTTGAGCAGACGGACTGGACAGATATAGCTAAAGAACTCCCGGGCGACCGGTGCTGAGGATCAAAGAAGTGTGGAAGCGAGAGACGCGGGCGCTGGACATAAATCCAGCAACGTGGGAGGATAAAACTGCCGATCTAATGAAGTGGTGAATCTTCCTGTGATGTCACTCAGATTGTGCGAAAAAGAACTCTCCACAACAAACAGAAGAGGAAAGAAACTCTCACAACAAAACAGAAGAGAAAAGAAACTCTCACAACAAACAGAGAAGAAAAAAGAAACTCGTCACAAAACAAACAGAAGAGAAAAGAACTGGCCCGAAAGGATCACTGAGGAAATAAGCAGCTGAGGGTTGTCGCCTCATGGGTGCATTCCCCATAGTCCCAGTTATGACCGCAAGGAGCTACTAATACTACTGTTTAGCCTGCCTAACCAGAACGAGTTAATGTGACGATTGGGAAATGTTCATTGAAAACTTTTCAAGATGGACCGGGCCAGGATTATGTTCAGATGAGGTCCATCATAAAGTTGGCAGTCCACTCATCATCCGGATGGTTCAGATTATGTCAGCCGGTCTTCAAGCAATGTTTTCTGCTTAGGAGAGTAAACATTGGTGGTCTTGTTATTTCTGCATATTCCTCTGTCGTGCCTGCTGCGGGTAAGGTAAAAGGGTAGCCCCCATAGCATATACTGCCAAGGCGAGTGGCAGTGTTAGAGAATTCACTATACTACGTTCAGTTTTTATAAAGTGTGGTGGAACGGTATTCCTGCCCTTCCCCTAACTCAAGAACTGAAGACAGACTTACCCATTTATATAAACTGGAGCTTTTCGTGCACACAATTTTCGAAACCCGGTGAATTCTGGGCTCAAAATACAAAAAGATCGGCTCTACCCCACTCTCGCCATTGGGTGCAAATACAACCAAATAGGAATTGGGGGTTATGTAAATTATAAACGTTTAGTTAAGAGAGGCTGTCAGGACGATCTAATAAGTTTCCGCATTCTTATCCCTCTTCTGGGACCACTAATCAATGTTCAAATAGCCCGTTTGAGTTTATTTCTCTTGTGATGCCATTCTGCGACGTGGCCAGTAAACTTGGCTTGGGTGATGGTAGGGCGGGCGATTTATTGTATTGCGTGTGTATATCGTGATTTAATGTGATCAGTGGGACTTTTCTTTACAGCTGGTTTTTCTACAACGATGTTTGTGTTTTACGTGAGTAATGTGCCGTTATTAATTGGTTATCATTACTTATGCGTTATTTTATCGTGGCGTAACAGTCTTCGATTACTATCAATTATTTTTCTCTGTCGTCATTTCCTAGTTTCCTGAAAATAGTTTACTCTTCTTTATCCTAGAACTACCCTGAGAACTTTGAACATGTGGGCCTTTATATCCGGAACCATTTAAACTCCCTCTCTTTGGTTATTTTTAAACAATTCACCTAAAGGTAGTTTATTACCTCTAGGTGAATTGTTAAAATAACCAAAGAGAGGAGTAAATGTCCGGATATAAAGCCACATGTCAAAGTTCACAGGGTAGTTCGAGGATAAAGAAGAGTAAACTATTTTCAGGAAACTAGAAATGACGACAGAAATAATGATATTAACGAAGACTGTACGCCACGAAAATACGCATAAGTAATGATAAACAATAATATCGCACATACACACGTAAACACAAACACGTGTAGAAACAGCTGTAAAGAAAAGTCCTCTGAACACATTAATCACGATATACACACTCATCAATATCCCCCGCCCTACCTCACCCAAGCCAAGTTTACAGCACGCGCAGAATGGCAACACAAGAGAATAAACTCAACGGCTATTTGAACATTGATTAGTGGTCCCAGAAGAGGGATAAGAATGCGGAAACTTATTAGATCGTCTGCCAGCCTCTCTTAAATAAACGTTATATTTACATAAACAATTCTATTTGTTGTATTTGCATCCAATGGCAGAGTGGGTAGAGCGCTTTTGTATTGAGCCAGAATTACCGGGTTCGAAATTTGGTGGCGGAAAGCTCCAGTATATATAAATGGGTATCTGACTCTGTTCTTGAGTTAGGGAAGGCAGGAAACCGGTCACCACACTTTATAAAAAATGAACGTAGTATAGTGAATTCTCTAACACTGCACTCCCTTGGCAGTATATGCTATGGGGGCTACCCTTTACCTTACCGCAGCAGCAAGACAGAGGAATATGCAGAAATAACAAGACCACAATGTTAATCTCCGAGCAGAAACAATGCTGGAAGACGGCTGACATAATCTGACCATCCGGATGATGAGTGACTGCCAACTTATGATGTCCTCATCTGACATAATCTGGACCATCTGAAAGTTTCAATGAACATTCCCAATCGTCACATTAACTCGTTGTTAGCAGGCTAACAGTAGTATTAGTAGCTCCTTCGGTCATAACTGACTATGGGAATGCACCCATGAGGCGACAACCCTCAGCTGCTTATTTCCTAGTGTTCCTTTCGGCCAGTTCTTTTCTCTTCTGTTTGTTGTGAGAGTTCTTTTCTCTTCTGTTTGTTGTGAGAGTTCTTTTCTCTTCTGTTTGTTGTGAGAGTTCTTTCCTCTTCTGTTTGTTGTGAGAGTTCTTTTCGCACAATCTGAGGTGGCGTCACAGGAAGAATCACCACTTCATTAGATCGGCAGTTTCATCCTCCCACGTTGCTGGATTTATGTCCAGTGCCCGCGTCTCTCTCTTCCACACATCTTTGATCCTCAGCAACGGTCGCCCGGGTGTTCTTTAGCTATCTGTCAGTCGTCTGTTCAAAATATCTTTGGGGATGTGACCATCTTTCATGTGGCGGACATGGCCAAACCAGCGTTGTCTAAGCAGTGTATACATACTTTGAAGGCCAGCATGTGACAGCACCTCGACATTTGTCACTTTGTCCTTTCACGAAATAACAAGGATGTGGCGTTAGACACAGTAGATGGAAGGTACTGGGCCTTCTTTCTTGCTTAGCATAGGTTGTCCATGTCTTGCTGCCATACAGAATCGTGCAGGTGACGCAGGCATTATTGTTGCGTGATAAATTCTCGCAACATCGTTTTATTACAATATCTATTTTATAACGCAAGGGCAACAACTGCTTGAAATTTATAGTCACTTTTCTCGGTAAGCATTTGTCTCCCCGCGTTGGTATTGAATGCAGTTAAGTTTTGAGCTGTGGTCATTTTTGCGCTGGACTGCGCATGACTGGTCTTGTTTTTTGGTCGATCGGTTTCCGCCCACCACTAGTGGAGTGAGCGATTTGAATGGCGAAAGAGATGCCTCGTTGAAGAGGGGATCTCCGCTATTTTTTGTTCTGTCAGGGATGTGTAGTCCTCTTAATGGATATTTCGTTTATTCGAGATAATACCTCTAGTGTTTCCCACATGTCGGGAGGCGTGATATTTCTGTGTATTTCCTGAAGGCAAGGTAAATTGACTTTTCATTAACTCTATCGATTTTGGGTCGTGAGCGATTTCGATTCATAGCCTGTCTTCGAAAGTCGTCGTCACGAGATGTTTTCCCAGCTCACATGTCGCTGTATTGTACTGCATCGGTTGATGCAGGTCCCAAGGACCATTACTTGCTACTTTGTTAAATGAACTAGGTTTGGAAAACCTTTATTATCTAGAGGATATTTTTGAGGACATTATTTATACTTCGGAAGACGTGTCTGTCTTGCTGAAGTCAGACTAAGGAGAGTGAACTGATCTCATACATCTGGTTATCTCCTGGCTGTTATAGAAAAGGATGGAGTTTTTCACCTGACTACATTTACAGCACTATGAAATATAACATGCATCTGACTCATCATTGTACTGCTGTCTACCGTCTATTGCTGTATTGAATGTTGCTGTGATAATGACTGTTTGATGTGCCTACATATTCGCGTAACCATTTTGTCACTGTGGCGTCCACAATAAATAATGAAGAAAAACGTCAACGGCTGTTTCAAGAATCATTGACTTTATACATCGTGAGTTTACTGACGTCCTATGTGGATTGCCCTGTTATTTTTGTATGAACATTGTTTGACTGAACACATCTGCACACTACACAAAACCAGACATGCGGATACCATCCATCATCATATGGCATCACGCATCATTTGGTGGCCATAAGCTGGTTTGATTCTGGTACCAGCAAACACGGGGTCCCTTACCCACTTCATTTTCAACAAGATTCATCAGCATCCTTCAAGAAATTAACATTCTTCAATACAGTCAACATCTTCAAAATTTTCAAAGTACTCGGCGTTGCCCGGTAAAAGTCAAAATTTCAACCTTTTGACGGAAACAAGAATTTGACAGTACCCGGCGTTGTTACATGTTGCCGGATAACTCGGACTGCTGTTATCTTTTACGCAAGTCAAGCAAGTTGCTGCTGTCAAGGTTCCAGTGCTGTCGTTTTTGTGAAGGTCAAGTGCCGGTTGAAACGGGTTGTTTTCTGAAGAAGGCCAAGTACCGATTTCCATCAACTTACTTTTGGATTAGAAGGTCAAGTGCCGAAACAACTCAACACACAGTATTTCAGAAGCTCTTGTACCATCGTGTTAGCAGTGGAAGCAGTTCAGATGTGCCATCATCGTTGGAGCTTCGCTCTTTAGGACGTTGATTGACATCCGTTTTTTCTGCTGTTCTACGATTGGAAGCCTATAAGTTAAGTGGCCTGTTTGTATGTAAACTGTGCCCTTATACTTCTGCTGAGTCTTCTGTGTATCATCTCATTCTATATGTTATATGTCTATATGTTATTTGTATATTTATATGTTTATATTTCAGCGGGTTCTCGGTTGGGTGGTGTCTCCGTTAGATTATGCCACGTCATAGAGGTCGTCTATTGTGAGCGTTTTCTGTAGGGTTTGCAAATTTCCGATACTGGAATTTGCTAAGCGACTTCTGTTGCTATTTATGTTAGCTGTGATGACATGTTTTAATATTGTTTTCGTTATTATTTCGCATTCTTTAGTTTTGTTTTGATTTGTTTGTATTTGTTAGCCTACTCTTGTCTATAATTTAGTTTCATACAACATTTTTGTTTATACACTGTGGTGTCATGTATTTTGTTTAATTATAGCGCAGATATCGTCACATTTTTTGTGATATTTCATTAATTTCTGCTTTATTTTTAGTTCATTTCTGCGCAAGTTTCTGTATTGTTGCTGATCTTTGTTATTGTTTACATTGTTATTCTTTACATTGTTTGCATTGTTTACATTTTCAATGTTTACATTCTGCATGTGTTTACATAGTCATTGTTTACAGTTATAGTAATTAGTTAATGGGCTATGCTAATGCACTGTTACTAATACACTGATGATAAATGAATGATGAATAGTGTCGTGCACTATTGAATGAGAAGTGCACTTATGATCAAGAATTGATTGTTGATATTTCATATACAAGTTCTTTGATTGGAGACTTGTTTTTCCCAAGAGACTGGGGATAATATAGGTGATGTGAATATACAAGTGCTTAATTAAGACTTGTTACACTTAGGTTTGAAATAAATTAGTTAATTATTTCAGGTTTTGGACTCATATGTTAGACAACATGTCTACATTTGAGCACTTTATTGAGCAGGGTAAATTGCTTGGGAAGACTGGTGATAAGTTAGAAGAATTTGCAACTGCTCGATATGATAAAGCAATGGAAGCTGAACAAAATAAACTGCAGATGCAGGTGGATGAAAAAAGATTCCAAATGGAAATGGAAAAACAAAAAAGGGAATCAGAAGCTGAGGAGAGAAAACTCCAGCTAGAAGCTGAAAGACTTCAAAAAGAGGCTGAAAATAAAAGACTTGAAAAAAAGAGGCTGAAAATAAAAGACTTGAAAAAGAAGCTGAAAATGAAAGACTTCAAAAAGAGGCTCAGGCTGAGGAAAGAAGATTACAGAGAGAGTCTGATGAGAGGAAAGAGAAAGCAAAAATGGAACAAGAAGAAAAGGTCTTAGCTTTAGAGTTGGAAAAATTGAAATTGACGAGCATGAGTAATGGTAATGATTCAAACAAGGGTTCATCTTCTGGTAAGGCTAATAATGATACTTTTAAGATTAAGTTACCAACATTTAGTCCTTCCAGTGATGACATAATGTTCTATCTGGACAGATTTGAACAAGCATGTACAGCTCATAACATAGACAAAGCAAAATATGTTTATCAGTTATCAGGGATACTGACAGGTAAAGCTCTAAGTATATTAAATATGGTGGATGAACCTGACAAGAACAATTATGAGGTTGTCAGGGCCGCTTTGTTAAAGAAATATCAGCTTAACGAAGACGGCTATCGTCTACAATTTCAAAACATGTTACCTGAAAATGGAGTTGAATTCTCCGAGTTTATTGCAAGAATACGCATTACTTTCTCACGATGGGTTGAACTATCTAAGACGGAAAAAACTTATGAAGGACTTATGGACTTAATACTTAGAGACAAAGTCATGTCGTCTGTCAATGAGTCTTTCCTTGCTTTCCTTCATGAACGTAAACCTAAAACAATAAAAGAAATGGTAGATTTCTGTTGCCAATACGTAACTGCGCACCCACACATAACCATGGGTAACTCTAAGGTGAAAGAAGGTTTACCAGTTGCTTCGGCAGCTCCGTATGGCCAAAACTTTGCTCGTAGATTCCAACAAAATTTTGATAGAAAGAGTAGCGGTAATTTCTGTCAAAATCATGGAAATCAATTTCATGGTGATTCTTCTTCGAAGAATTGGAGACAACCTGATAGTGGTCGTTACTATCACCCTAATAATTATAGGCATTTCAAAAGAGGATATGGTAATAGAGGTTATTCCTGCCGAAGACCTCAGAACCAAACAAATAGATGTTCGCATCAATGTGAACATGATAGTAATCGTGGAAACTGGAATTCGAACCAGGATAACAATTACAATAGAGACAATAATAACTGCAGAGATAATAATAACTCTGATAACTTCAGAGGTAATAATAGTCGGGGTAGATCTCAACACAAAAAAAAGAGATATCAGCAGGCTAATGCTGTACAACAAGAAACTGAGGGAGCCTGTAATCATGTTGTTGATAGTAAAAACTTTGACGCTGTCACTGGTTCTGCTTTTGACTTTGAGAGAGCAAACAACTGCCCCCAATGCAGTACTTTATTCGAACCGGGTACCATAACTACTTTGAGTTGTGGTCACCCACTTCCCGCTCTTCCTGCTGCTGTTGCGCATGACGGGAGGGGTTCTTTAATTCTACATAAGGGTCTTGTTAATGATACTCCGGTCTCACTACTTTTCGATTCCGGATGCCACCACTATTGGTGTTAGACAATCGCTTGTAGATCCATCTTGTGCTACAGGAAGGGTTATTAAATGTGTCACATTTGGCGGCACTCTAGAAAAATATCCTACTGCTGTAATTCGCATTGCCACTCCTTTCTTTACTGGAGATGTGCATGCTTGTCTCTTACCTTATCCTATTGCGGACCTTATTATTGGTCGTATTCACGGAGTTAGGGAGTGTACCCCACAGCAGATTGCTGCTTGGGAAGATAATAACATGCAAGCTACAAATGCAGTAGTTACAAGAGCACAAGCTCTACAAACACCCGAAACTTCACTGAATAGTGATAATGAAGTTGATAGCCAAGATAGTCACTTAGTAATCACTCGTGACTCTTTCATAAAATTGCAAGAAGAAGATCCTTCTTTAAAAAAATTCTTCGTTCTTGCGAAGAAAGGTGATCCGAATCAGGATACAAATAGAAAATCTTGGATTGCAATGAGAAACGGCGTACTTATACGTATGGTACAAGATTCGACTACGTCGGCACATTCGCAAATTCTTGTTCCCAAGAGCATGAGAGTGCAAATATTACAACATGCTCATGACTCGCAATGTGCTGGACATATGGGTTTTTCCCGTACGAAGTCGAGAGTCCTTGCGGCTTTCTTTTGGCCTTTTGTCAATAAGGACATTCGTATTTACTGCCGATCATGCAAGGTATGTCAGGAGGTCAAATCTAGAGGACCACGACATGATGCGCCTATCCAGGCTGCTGACATTCCTATTCGGCCGTTTCAGAAAATGGCCATAGATATTATTGGCCCTTTTAAGGTCAAGTCGGCCAGAGGACATCAGTTTATCCTTACATGTGTCGATATGTGCACACGTTGGCCAGAGGCTATTCCTCTTAAGAGCATATCTACTACAGATATCGCAGATGCTCTTTGGTTGATATTTTCTCGCTTGGGGTTCCCCAGAGAAATATTGTCAGACCATGGCACTCAACTCATATCTGACACTATGTCACAGGTAATGTCTACCTTACATATTGACGATCTCTCAGTAGTATCTACCATCCTATGTCTAATGGGTTAGTTGAGCGTCTGAATAGAACGCTCAAGACTTTGCTTGGTAAGATAACTGAAGATCATCCTCAAGATTGGGACAGGGTTTTACCCGCGGCTCTCTTTGCCTATAGAGAAGTCCCTAATGAACACACAGGATTTTCTCCCTTCGAACTTGTCTTTGGCGCGCGTCCACGCGGCCCTATGTCTTTATTACACGATCTCATCACTGCCGATGATATTAGCGATGAAACTCAATCCTCATATGAGTATGTCATTGCTCTTAGACAAAAGATCATTGAGGCATGTAAGCTAGCAACTGCTTCATCAGAAATTGCTAAAGAGAAGGCAAGACAGTTTGCTAACAAGAATAGATGTCTACGACAACTTTGTCCAGGTGACAAAGCATTCGTCCTACTCCCCAGTAGGGAAAATAGACTTCTTATTGCATGGAAAGGTCCGTATGCAATAGTCTCTCGGATTTCCGATGTTGACTATGTGGTCGATATTGATGGAAAAGCATAAAACTTTCCACATAAACATGCTTTCGGAATTTCACGAACGTCCGGACTATTTGCTGCCTATTTTCCAGGCAACGGATGATGCTCCTGCACCTCACGGTCATTATTCATCCCTGTCTGTCATACAGGATGAGGAATCTACCTTCTCTGATGTTAATCTTCCCCTTCCAGTGGTTCCATTACATTCCACGGAATCTTGGAAAAACGTTTCTGTTTCTCCTAATCTTTCTGGTGACGAACATCGACAAGTCTCGTCGATGTTACAAACATTTCAGGATGTTCTCACTGACATTCCTGGACACACAGATGTCATAGAACATGACATAGTTCTTACCGACAATAATCCAATTAGGGTTAGGCCTTATCCTATTCCTATACACTTTCAGTCGCAGGTGGAAAAGGAATTGGATGAAATGATTCAATTAAATATAATTGAACCATCGACTTCACCATATTCTTCTTCCATGGTTATTGTCCGGAAGAAGGATAAGAACATACGAACTTGTGTTGATTATCGCAAATTGAATCAGGTCACAAAGTTCGATGCTGAACCGATGCCTTTGTTAGAAGATCTACTGATTAGACTTTCTAATTCTAGATTCTTCACTAAACTTGACTTGTCTAAAGGTTATTGGCAAGTGCCTTTAGCAGAGCACGCCAAACCTCTTACTGCTTTTTCTACACCTAGGGGTCTATTTCAATGGAATGTTATGCCTTTTGGTCTCATGAACGCCCCTGCCACTTTCGTTCGCATGATGCGTCGAATTCTGTCACATCGTTCGGATGTCATCGCATACTTAGATGACATCTGTCTCTTCAGTGATACCTGGGAAGATCATTATTTAGGGTTATATGACTTACTGTCCACTCTACGTGAGAATAATTTGACAGCAAAACCTTCTAAAGCTTTTGTTGGTTTTGGTGAAATCTCTTTCCTGGGTCATCGTGTTGGTCATGGTCTCTTGAAGACAGAAGACCACAATACTTCCAAAATACTGAACATCTCTGTTCCTAAAACGAAGAAACAAGTTAGGAGTCTCTTAGGTTTAATTCAATTTTATGGGAGATTTATTCCAAATTTATCTTCGATCATGGCACCTCTCTCAACATTGTTGAAGAAAGGTTCGCCTAATCTGGTCCGTTGGTCTGAAGAATGCCAATCTTCACTAGACCAAATCAAGAATATATTTTCTTCTCCTCCCATCTTAAGATTACCTACTCTTGATAGGACTTTTGTTCTTCGGAGTGATGCTTCATCCACTGGGATTGGAGCAGCACTGATGCAAGAATATGCAAATACTCTGCATCCTGTTATGTACATTTCTAGAAAACTAAATGCGGCAGAGAGGAACTACTCGGTTTTAGACCGTGAGTTGTTAGCGATGGTTTGGTCAATTCTAAAGCTACAAAGATTCCTCCTGGGCGCACATTTCATTCTAGAGACTGATCAGAAAGCTCTTACAGCTATTCAGACTAAGAATTTGAAGAGTTCGAGATCCACTCGATATGCTATAGCTCTTCAACCTTTTCACTTCACGGTACGAGCTATCCGTGGTGCGGATAATGTGATGGCTGACATTTTGTCTAGATGCCCACATGACTCCAACTAATACTTCTGTCCTATATTTCCATATATTACAGAGTCATAACACACCTATATTTCTACAATAGATTAGCACATCTGTACTTACTTTATATGTACACACTATCGTGCTTTGTTGTCATCTTCTTCTGTTCGTTTTTTAAGATGATAGAGGAGGACTGAGTAGTTAATATAAGGGCCGTTAGTTTACTAAACAGCCACAATTATTAATAATGTATTGTACCTTATGAAGCATATTAGTTATTAATTAGCATTATATTGCTTGTACTTTCTCAGAATGTCATTGTTGAGCTGAGGACTTACCTTACTAGTATCAAGCATGACGAGTTCTAGATTGTGTACTTACCCTCGGAATACCAGAGCATATGTCCTGGATCGTCATGTAGTTTAACTTTACTATGTACTTATGTCATTACATGTCAAAGAATGTACTATTTAAATTTTCCTATCAGATTTGTACATCCATTTTTAAAGACAATATTAGAGTATGCTGTTTAATGATGATTATGGGTACTTGCATACGTATATTGTGTTTACATGCTAACGTGATGTGTGTTGGTGACACCTCCCCGATGTGAATATTTTTTGAGACATATTTATTTTTCTGTTGAGGTATATCCTCACCAGACACTCTATATTTAGCCTCATGTTAGGCAATTTAATTAATTATCAGCGCATAATTCGTGCGTTTTGAGCCGCTTATCGCATGCTCTTTGATATTTAAAAAAAAAAAAAAATATGTTCCACATTTTTTTTTTATCGGGAGGAGGTGGTGATATGTTGCGTGATAAATTCTCACAACATCGTTTTATTACAATATCTATTTTATAACGCAAGGGCAACAACTGCTTGAAATTTATAGTCACTTTTCTCGGTAAGCATTTGTCTCCCCGCGTTGGTATTGAATGCAGTTAAGTTTTGAGCTGTGGTCATTTTTGCGCTGGACTGCGCATGACTGGTCTTGTTTTTTTGGTCGATCGGTTTCCGCCCACCACTAGTGGAGTGAGCGATTTGAATGGCGAAAGAGATGCCTCGTTGAAGAGGGGATCTCCGCTATTTTTTGTTCTGTCAGGGATGTGTAGTCCTCTTAATGGATATTTCGTTTATTCGAGATAATACCTCTAGTGTTTCCCACATGTCGGGAGGCGTGATATTTCTGTGTATTCCCTGAAGGCAAGGTAAATTGACTTTTTCATTAACTCTATCGATTTTGGGTCGTGAGCGATTTCGATTCATAGCCTGTCTTCGAAAGTCGTCGTCACGAGATGTTTTCCCAGCTCACATGTCGCTGTATTGTACTGCATCGGTTGATGCAGGTCCCAAGGACCATTACTTGCTACTTTGTTAAATGAACTAGGTTTGGAAAACCTTTATTATCTAGAGGATATTTTCGAGGACATTATTTATACTTCGGCAGACGTGTCTGTCTTGCTGAAGTCAGACTAAGGAGAGTGAACTGATCTCATACATCTGGTTATCTCCTGGCTGTTATAGAAAAGGATGGAGTTTTTCACCTGACTACATTTACAGCACTATGAAATATAACATGCATCTGACTCATCATTGTAATGCTGTCTACCGTCTATTGCTGTATTGAATGTTGCTGTGATAATGACTGTTTGATGTGCCTGTGGTGAAGTGGGATGTTATAAATACTTATAGGGAACTTAGTGTACTGACTGAGATCAGCTGTGAAGGTATCTATATCTATTAAGAGTAGTGTATTATAGATAACCTTACTTGCTACCACATATCTATATATCTCAGTCAGAATTATTCTGGAATAGTGTGATGCTACGTTATGTGTCTAGGGTATGAGTATGGTGAAGTGTAAGTCACAACAACAGACAGATAAACAATTTAATTTAATCCACTACTCTTGACAACACGGTGACACTCACATACATATAACACTCTACAAAGATATCTTAAAAGAGTCACTAATAAACTTTCAAATAACAATATGTATTCATTACTGGCATGAATGAATATGTGTCCTGATTCAACTACAAGGGAACCAGGAATCACAATCAATTTAAATTACAAGTTATGTACAGAATGTATTTAATATGAATATTGTAGTGACATATATTATTACAAATGTTCTATGTGTGTCAGTTGTGTAGTAGTAAAATGAGGTAATACTGGTTTTGTTTTGTTCAAGCTCTGTTGGTATTTGTCATCATGACTTCAATAGTTTGTCTTTAGGGACCAGTATTGGAGATGTTCACAGTTCCTGATTTTAAGACAAGTAAATTCCCCTCTGAATAGTATTTTTATAAAGTTATTTCAAGATGAGGGGGCGTAATGTTGAGCTCAGCTGGCCAACTCTGCTTATCTTGAGTGATGGCGGCAGGAAAGGACTCCTCTGCTCGAATTCTCCTCTGGGCTCAGGAGACACCTCACTGATAGCTAAAAGGACCAAGGAGTATGCTGTCCGACACTGGAGTCAGCAAATCTCTGACCAGATGCTGCTCAGTACCATCAAGACCACTGTCCCACAATTCATACGAATAACACAGATACGTTGATTAGCAATGAATTCTGGCACAAACTGGCACAAATCTCTATCTGCTTATCTTCCAGGCTTTTATTGAGCAAAATGTTAGCTGGCTTCAACGCACTGATGCTTTATCAGGATCATTTAAACAAGTGGTTTCGAACTAACGCTCCCAAGTGTGTATATCAGCGAGACTGGCCAATGAGCCACGTTTCGACAAGTGTTTGAAAAAATGTTATCTTTTCCCGTCTCCCCTAACAACCAAGATAGTATTTATAGCCCGACCAATCGTGGTTAGGCTTTCATTTGTTGCGCTCCAATCAATTTGAAGTTTACATGGTAGGCTATTTCTGTAACGTAAATTTTTTTTCAAACACGTTAAAAAAAAATCTTATGAGCAGAAATGATTTTATGCTGTCAGGCACCCCCAATATTTTATTTTGGGTATAATTTATTAATTCCTGGACTATTGGCGTAACGTTTTACATATTATTTGTCAGCAAGCCCTAAGGAACCCAATTTTCCCACTTTAAAAGAGCTACGTGGCTGCGTTCAAAATATGCAATTTCTTCTACCTCCTGTTTCGAAGATGTGCTGTCTGGGTACTGTTATGTGTTCAAACGTAAACCCATCTAATGTTATCTTTTCTAATAAGAGTCTGTTATGATTTATAAACCTAACTCTGGGAAAGGGTAGTGTATTTTATCACTGTCCGTCTGAAAAAGTTAGTGCTTGTAGACTTACACGCGTGATGGTAGCATTTGTATATCGCGCGACGCGTGTTTAATGTTCGGCTTTCTGCCTCTCCCTTCTCGCTATCCTTTTGGTCCATCTGTTCGTTCGCTTTGGTAACGTAATATAATTAATGTTAGGATTAATTTAGGTCATTACGCAGTACGTCTCAATGCTTTTCCAAGAAATACAGCACACGTTTCATTGAAGAAAGCGGGTAATAATACAGTAAGCTTTTATATCAACGTGAAAGCGTTACAATTTGCAGACGAAGCAGAAAACAAGGGGGATTTCGAGTACATTCCTTGTGACAGCACTGTCATTTTACCATTGCTCTTCTCTTTATTAATTTTTTATTATTTCTGGGGTTTACGGTGATTCTCATCACACGGATGGCGGCTTAAAAAATCCGCTCCCAGATTGGTTTTTCCAGATATATATTCAATGCTAAAATTATATGGAGCCAGAAGCAAAGACCATCGGAGTAACCTAGAGTTCTCATGCTTAGCCTGTGCTAAAAACGATAAAGGTTTGTGGTCAGTTTGCAACTTACATGCCTTCCCATATAGATAAATATTGAATTTCTTTATTGCCCATATTACTGCAAGACATTCTTTTTCGCTAGTTGAGTAGTTGATTTCAGCTTTATTCAACTTTCTGCTAGCATATGCCACTGGGCTTAATTCCCCATCCAATGCATCTGATTTCTGTAGTAAAGTTGCACCTAACCCAATATTACTTGCATCCGTCCTTACTATGAATTCTTGACTTAAGTCAGGTAATTTCAAAATGGGTTTACTTGTGAGCTTTTCCTTCAATTCTTGGTAAGTCCTTTCACATTGTGGTGTCCATGTAATGCGATCTGGAAGTCCTTTACGTGTCAATTCCGTTAAAGGTGCACATATGGAATTAAAGTTTTTGATATACTTCTGGTAGAAACCACATAATGAGACAAAGGATCTCACGTCCTTCTTGGTTTGTGGTCTCGGGGCTTTCTGTAGTTTCTCTAAATTCTTTGGGTCAGGGGTCATGTTTCCCTGATAAACTGTGTGTCCCAAAAATTCCAATTCTTTACATCCAACGCAACATTTGGTTGGTCGGGCTGTTAAATTTGCCTCCCTAAGTCGATCTAACAGCATGTTCAGAGAGTCAATGTGTTCCTCAAATGTTTCTGTTGCTATAAGGATATCATCCATAAAATTTGTTATACAGGGATTATTCAGAGGATCCAATAATTTTCTCATCATTCTAGAGAAGACACTAGGCGCATTCTTCAATCCAAATGGCAAGCTATTAAACTCATAGTGTCCTTCTGAGGTACTAAAAGCTAGGTATGGTCTAACCTCAGGCTTTACTGGAATCTGATAGTATCCTTTACTCAGATCCACTTTTGAGAAATATTTAGCTTTATTTAGTCTGGCAAACAGCTGATTTGTATCCGGCAATGGATCCACCTGTCCTTCTGTAATAGCGTTCAGGCTCCTGTAATCTATACAGAGTCTATGTTCTCCAGAGGGCTTCCTTAAGAGTACAACACCGGAACTATACGAAGACTCACTGTGCGAAATAATTCCTTCCTTCAACAGATAGTCTATCTCTTCCTTCAAAGCTTTCTCCTTAGCAAACGGAATCGAATATGGTTTCATACAGACAGGTGTGGAGTCTATCAGTTTCATATCATATTCCAATAGGTTTGTATGCCCTGGTCGGTCTGTTAACACCTCTGCATGATTATTTAGAACCTGTTGCACTCTCTCTTTATGAGTTTTCGTTAAATGTGTACTGATTTTCACCTGTGCTGCTGTCTCACAGGGGTGTAATGGATATTCAAATGATGAAAGTGGTTCCTTTTTCATCTCCATGGCGATGGACAAGGTCAACAAGTGTGTCTCTTCCTGATGTTCTCTTTCCAAATATTTTTTCAGGAGATTCACATGATAGATTTTTTTCTTTCCCCTTCTTATCTATCTTATAATTTGTTCTAGACACCTTCTCTAGAACTGTATATGGACCCTGCCATCCAATTTGTAACTTATTCTGACTCCCAGGCAAAAGAAGCAGTACTTTCTCTCCCACAGCCAAATTTCTGTCTTTCGCCTTCCTGTTATAATAGGCAGCATGTTTCTTCCTGGCTTGTTTCAAATTTTCATTGGCAAGTTTCCAGCCAGTTTTCAACCGAGTGGTCAGCTCATTCACATATTGGTATGAAGATGTAATGTTTTCCTCTGCCTTTTCATCAGTCCACGTTCTTAACAAAGCTACATATGGACCTTTAATTGTGTGGACCTATTTGTCCATTCACCGGTATGTTCTCTTCCACTCGAAGCTTTATAGTGATGATTTTTCCTCCCAGAATTATCATTCACAAAACGACCGCTACCAATTTTTCTTTTGGGGCTGTCTCCCCTCTTAAAATTCTTGATGAGAGATTTCCTCCCTACATCTTCTTCCTCCAGTTTGTTTAAGTCCGATTGAGGGATTGTCGGCTTATCCTGGGGTAAGACATCCTTTTGCACTCTCCGCATAGTGGCCATTGTAAAACAGTTAAGTGAAGCTTGTCCGTGAAAAAGGGGCTTCCCATTCCATTTGGTCCACTTTATCAAATTTATATCTCTTTTTATTGTCAGGCCTGATTTTGCCCCATGGCGTGTCCAGGTCCTGATCCATGTTCCCACTTGTGGGTGTTCCCTCATGTGCTATGCTACACCTTTCTACAAAATTTTCAATGTCCATCTTGCTTTGGGCCAATAATAATTGTGAGCCACCTTTTGAATGATGGTACCTATCTTCTCATGGTCCCCATCTGGTTTCACATGTAGGCTCCTTATTAATTCTGTCCTATATCTTTTAGGAAGTACCAGCTGTCCCTGACCTTTGGATCTAGCTCCAGTCTTCCTATACATCAACTTGTTTTTCATTTAAAAATCTCCCTTGCCTGGAGTTGTATGACAAGTTGACAATTTTCTGAAACAAGGCTTGAGTGTTTTATCCCCAGCCTGTGCCTTCCTCATCTCTTCTGGAGTGGTATCTAACATAATATCCTTCTCCTGTCTTGAGGTCGACCTGACCTGAAGGGTTGCCATATACACAGGTTTCCTTCTGCAACGGTCAGTGTCATGATTGTCCATCTGACAATTTTTACACCACCTTTTGCCTTGGTTGAAAGATTTTCTTTCATCATATTTCCTTTCATCGAATTGTGGGAATTTATTTTTATTTTCATACCGTGGCCTATCAAATTGGTGCTTACCTTTATTTTGATCCCTAGGATCAAATTTATTAAAGTTCTGTGGTGCCCTAAAGTTATCCACCTGTTTCTTTTTATTACCTGTTACCTCTGCTTGAGCTGCTTGATACCTTTCAGCAACATTTAGCAACTCACCCAGCCTCTCTGCACCTTGTTCCATGAGAAACTTTCTCAGGTCTGGAGCCATGGACTCTCTTAGTTGCTCTATAAGGACCATTTCCTTAAGATCTTGGGTTTTCCCCAGAGAAGTCCATTTCTCCAAGTATGTCTCTATGCGTGCAGAGAACTGGTGATAGGTTTCACCTGACAGTAGTTTAGCATTCCTAAATTTTTTTCTATAGAATTCTGCATTCTTTTCATACCTTAACAAAAGAGCCTGCTTTAGCATGTCATAATTTTCCTGATCACCTCTGCTCATTTTTGCAAAAACTTCATAAGCTGCCCCACGAAGTCCCTGAGATAACTTTAAGCTCCACCTTTCTCTCTCTAACCCATACGTGGTAGCTAATAGTTCGTACCTATTTATATAGCTCTCTATATCATCGTCTTTCTCAACAAAATGATCTAAATGAAAATTCATAGCTGAGGTTGAGGCTCCCTGAGTAACCGTTGCATCAGAGGCAAAGGGACTGGCACCATTTTCAGGAGCATGGCCTTGAAACTCAAACTCCCTTAGTCGTAATTCATGTTCCCCTATTCTCTTTGTATTCTATGCTCTTCTCTTACTGCAGCTATTTCTTCTCGGTTCCTCCAGCTTTTCTGCTTCCCTTTCTGCAGCTAATCTTCTGTCTTCTCTTTCTAGCCTCCAATTTCTTAGCCTCTTTGTCAGCCTCAATCTGCAACCTCTTAGTCTCAGCCTCAGCTTGCAACCCTCTTAGTCCCATCAGCCTCTAAACTTTCTTTCGGCCTCTTTTTCTAATCTTCTTTCTTCGCGTTCAATAAATTTGTCACATTCGTAGTAACAAAGGAAACCATAACTTGCCCATCTAATCCTAACTCCTTTGCAGTCTGAACCGCAGCAGATCGAAATTTGGCCAGGTCCGCCATTGTCTATCAGGTAACTTAATACAATGTCTAACCAACAATTCAATCTCTAATGGACAACACAGGCACCGTGAGCTCAACCTTATTTAATTCCACCCAAGGATACCTTTTAATTCTTATATTCCCTGAAGTGAATTACCCCCAATATTTTTAATAGTTAAAGATTCAAAATCCCGGACGAGCCCCCAATATATGTGGTGAAGTGGGATGTTATAAATACTTATAGGGAACTTAGTGTACTGACTGAGATCAGCTGTGAAGGTATCTATATCTATTAAGAGTAGTGTATTATAGATAACCTTACTTGCTACCACATATCTATATATCTCAGTCAGAATTATTCTGGAATAGTGTGATGCTACGTTATGTGTCTAGGGTAGGAGTATGGTGAAGTGTAAGTCACAACAACAGACAGATAAACAATTTAATTTAATCCACTACTCTTGACAACACTGTGACACTCACATACATATAACACTCTACAAAGATATCTTAAAAGAGTCACTAATAAACTTTCAAATAACAATATGTATTCATTACTGGCATGAATGAATATGTGTCCTGATTCAACTACAAGGGAACCAGGAATCACAATCAATTTAAATTACAAGTTATGTACAGAATGTATTTAATATGAATATTGTAGTGACATATATTATTACAAATGTTCTATGTGTGTCAGTTGTGTAGTAGTAAAATGAGGTAATACTGGTTTTGTTTTGTTCAAGCTCTGTTGGTATTTGTCATCATGACTTCAATAGTTTGTCTTTAGGGACTATTATTGGAGATGTTCACAGTTCCTGATTTTAAGACAAGTAAATTCCCCTCTGAATAGTATTTTTATAAAGTTATTTCAAGATGAGGGGACATAATGTTGAGCTCAGCTGGCCAACTCTGCTTAGTGATGGCGGCAGGAAAGGACTCCTCTGCTCGAATTCTCCTCTGGGCTCAGGAGACACCTCACTGATAGCTAAAAGGACCAAGGAGTATGCTGTCCGACTCTGGAGTCAGCAAAGCTCTGACCAGGTGCTGCTCAGTACCATCAAGACCACTGTCCCACAATTCATACGAATAACACAGATACGTTGATTAGCAATGAATTCTGGCACAAACTGGCACAAATCTCTATCTGCTTATCTTCCAGGCTTTTATTGAGCAAAATGTTAGCTGGCTTCAACGCACTGATGCTTTATCAGGATCATTTAAACAAGTGGTCTCGAACTAACGCTCCCAAGTGTGTATATCAGCGAGACTGGCCAATGAGCCACGTTTCGACAAGTGTTTGAAAAAATGTTATCTTTTCCCGTCTCCCCTAACAACCAAGATAGTATTTATAGCCCGACCAATCGTGGTTAGGCTTTCATTTGTTGCGCTCCAATCAATTTGAAGTTTACATGGTAGGCTATTTCTGTAACGTAAATTTTTTTCAAACACGTTAAAAAAAAATCTTATGAGCAGAAATGATTTTATGCTGTCAGGCACCCCCAATATTTTATTTTGGGTATAATTTATTAATTCCTGGACTATTTGCGTAACGGTTTACATATTATTTGTCAGCAAGCCCTAAGGAACCCAAAAATACTAATTTAAAGGAGCTACGTGGCTGCGTTCAAAATATGCAATTTCTTCTACCTCCTGTTTGGAAGAGGTGCTGTCTGGGTACTGTTATGTGTTCAAACGTAAACCCATCTATTGTTATCTTTTCTAATAAGAGTCTGTTATGATTTATAAACCTAACTCTGGGAAAGGGTAGTGTATTTTATCACTGTCCGTCTGAAAAAGTTAGTGCTTGTAGACTTACACGCGTGATGGTAGCATTTGTATATCGCGCGACGCGTGTTTAATGTTCGGCTTTCTGCCTCTCCCTTCTCGCTATCCTTTTGGTCCATCTGTTCGTTCGCTTTGGTAACGTAATATAATTAATGTTAGGATTAATTTAGGTCATTACGCAGTACGTCTCAATGCTTTTCCAAGAAATACAGCACACGTTTCATTGAAGAAAGCGGGTAATAATACAGTAAGCTTTTATATCAACGTGAAAGCGTTACAATTTGCAGACGAAGCAGAAAACAAGGGGGATTTCGAGTACATTCCTTGTGACAGCACTGTCATTTTACCATTGCTCTTCTCTTTATTAATTTTATTTGTTAGGCTTCATATTTAATTGATAATTTATATATGTGGATTAGAATATTCCATGACAGTGCCTACATATTCGCGTAACCATTTTGTCACTGTGGCGTCCACAATAAATAATGAAGAAAAACGTCAACGGCTGTTTCAAGAATCATTGACTTTATACGTCGTGAGTTTACTGACGTTCTATGTGGTTTGCCCTGTTATTTTTGTATGAACATTGTTTGACTGAACACATCTGCACACTACACAAAACCAGACATGCGGATACCATCCATCATCATATGGCATCACGCATCAATTATATACCGCAGATTTGGTCTTCACTGTGAGTTTGGAGTTTCTCAAAGCTATTAACTGACATGTATTAATACTTGTATTAGGGCCTAATCGTCGTACCTTCTGACACGTAATACAGGCAAAAACTCAAGCCGCAGTCTCTACGTCAGTATCTTAATGTCATACAGACAATTTGGGAAAAATCTGGAAATAAATACTTCTGCTGTGTTTTCTTCATACTGTGCGACAAAAAGTTGTGAAAACTGTCACATACCGTTGCATCTTTGTGCTTCAAAACGTGGATGTAGCTGTTAATGAACCATCCACGGAATATCATTCCGTATAACGGCATATAAGAATAATTAATTTCTTCCCGATCGAACACACCATGCAAACTGCGGCTGTAAAAACATTGCAAATATATCAATAACACACGGGTGGGAATCAGATTTGCAAGTCAGGGAACAAAAAAGTGAGTTTGTCAGCAGCTGATACGTTCATTTTTAATGCTTTGAAAGAATCCGTCCTTCCTCATTTGTCGCAGTTTTGCATATTTTGTTTTCTTTTTTTCCTTCTTAATTTCGAGAAACATGTTAGTGAGAAATGGGAAAAGATACAGTATATCCTCTAAAATTTAAAGAGCACAATTTATTTTTTTGGTTTGGAGATTTCGGGAAAAATCATTAACATCGTATTCGAGTGCAGACGGTATAGTCGATGTGTAGTTGTAAAAAGAAAAATAACAGTTAATATGTAATAATAAATATTAAACAATTTACGGATGTCCAGGTCTGTGTATGAGTGTATTATTTTATAGGTATACACAAACGCGCGTAAGTAGATGACAGTCTGGGATATCTGTCTACGCGTAAGTGTATGACAGTCTGAGCTATCTGTCTACACGTAAGTGTATGATATTCAAGCTATCTGTCGTCGCGTAAGTGTGTGGCAGTCTGTGCTATCTGCCTTCGCGTAAGTGAATGAAAGTCTGGGATATCTATCTACACGTAAGTGTATGATATTCCAGCTATCTGCCTTCGCGTAAGTGTATGACAGTCTGAGCTATCTGTCTACGCGTAAGTGCATGGCAGTCTGGGCTATCTGCCTTCGCGTAAGTGCACGAAAGTCTGGGCTATCTGTCTACACGTAAGTGTACGATATTCCAGCTATTTGCCTTCGCGTAAGCGTATGCCAGTCTGGGATATCTGACTGCGCGTAAGTGTATGACAGTCTGAACTATCTGTCTACGCGTAACTATATGAGTTATCTGTCTACACGTAAGTGTAAGATATTTCATCTATCTGCCTTCGCGTAAGTGTATGACAGTCTGGGTTATCTGTCTACGTGTAAATGTATGACAGTCTGGGCTATATGTCTACGCGTGTGTGTATGACAGTCTGGGCTATCTTCTATGCGTAAGTGTATGACAATCTGAGCTATTTGTCTACGTGTAAGTGTATGACAGTCTGGGCTATCTTCTACGCGTAAGCGTATGACAGTCTGGGCTATCTGTCTACGCGTAAGTGTATGACAGTCTGAGCTATCTGTCTATGCGTATGGGGGGGTGTTTGACAGTCTGAGCTATCTGTCTACGAGTAACTGTATTACAGTCCGGGCTATCTGTCTACGAGTAAGTGTTTGACAGTCTGGGCTATCTGTCTACGCGTAAGTGTATGACAGTCTGTGCTATCTGTCTACGAGTAAGTGTTTTGACAGTCTGGGCTATCTGTCTACGAGTAAGTGTACGACAGTCTGGGCTATCTGTCTACGCGTAAGTGTATGACAGTCTGAGCTATCTGTCTACGCGTAAGTGTATGACTGTCTGGTCTATCTGCCTACGAGTAAGCGTTTGACAGTCTGGGCTATCTGTCTACGAGTAAGTGTATGACAGTCCGAACTATCTGTCTACGAGCAAGTGTATGACAGTCCGGGCTTTCTGTCTACTAGTAAGTGTATGACAGTCTGAGCTATCTGTCTACTAGTAAGTGTATGACAGTCTGTGCTATGTGTCTACGAGTACGTTATGGGACAGGTCTGAAGCTATCTGTCTACTAGTAAGTGTATGACAGTCTGTGCTATGTGTCTATGAGTACGTGTATGACAGTCTGAGCTGTCTACGCTTAAGTGTATGACAGTCTGGGTTATCTGTCTACGAATAAGTGTATGACAGTCCAGGCTATCTGTCTACGCGTAAGTGTATGACAGTCTGGGTTATCTGTCCACGAATAAGTGTGTGACAGTCTGAGCTATCTGTCTGCGAGTAAGTTTATGAAAGTTTGGGCTATCTGTCTGCGAGTAAGTGTAAGACAGTCTAGGCTATCTGTCTACGAGTAAGTGTATGATAACACAAGCCATCCGCCTAGGCATGTGCATGGTAGTCTCAGCAATCGGTATAACTGTTTAATAGTCCGTGTGATCCGATGCAGACAGACGTTCACACATTTCCTACCTGGCAAAAAAGCACTCGACATTGTAATTCTCACCTATGGTTAAAAAGAAAGTTCAAGCAAATTCTAAACATTTTACATGATGTATAAAACTTATTTTTTATTTTAAAAAAATAAATAAATAAAGAAGCGGACGAAAGAAGGAGAGTGACTTGCAACTGTTTTCAATAATTATTTGATTATATTATTGAATATTTTATATGTAGTTAAAAAAATTTTTAACAAAAAAATAAAACCGGTGTAAATCAGAAGTAAAAGTGTCTAGTTAACAAAATAAGAAACAGGGTTATGTCAAACTGTCAGCGTTTCTTACTTTTAATATTCAGCAACTGCTTTATACGTCTTTGTCTGTCAAACAATCTATCCTGGGTTCATTACTTATCCATTCATTTTTCTGTGCATTTATTTACGCGCCTGCCTACTGGTGTGATATTAGGAATAAATAAAGGGGGTGGGAGAGAAAGACAGACCAGCTAACGACTTAAGGAACAATATCCACAATATTATAATTATTAATGAGCACATAAAGAACATGTTAGAATAAACAATGCGAATACGGATTCACATGGCATTTTTTTTAAGGAAAGCATAATATAATATAATATATATGACACGAGCAAATAGCACATGTAATGTGTGTGTGCGTGCGTGTATGTGTGCGTGTGTTAAGTTTCGGAGGACTCAGAGAAGAGAAAGAAAGATTATGTACATCCTAAGAAGTGATTAGGTGCGATTTTTTTAGGCCGCAAACGGCTCCTGGGTCGACCCAGCCCCAACTGGGTACCAGAGCAATTTCTGGGAAGGTTAAGGCGGCCGGCATGATGTTGACCACGTCACCCCTAGTGTGCCGATGGTCAAGAAAATATGGGCCTAACACCATATTACCAATATGCCTCAATGGGCGTGTAACGGGATCCTTTACCTTTTTAAGAAGTGATTAACAAGAGGCTGTCCATGGATCTGGCAACCTCGCCCATATGAAATTTTGTTACAAGAAACACCACCGCAAGAGTACATAATATATTTTTTTAGCAGGTTTCTCATAAGGAGACAAGCTGTAGAGGTGGCCCCATGCTCCACACAGAGCGAAAGGGGAAATGATAATTATGATGAAATAAATGTGTGTGTGGGTGGGGAGTGGCGGCGAGGGAGTAAGCTAACGACTACACACACAGAGAGAGAGAGAGAGAGAGAGAGAGACTGACTGAAGAGAGTTAAAAAAAATTCCAGTAATAATAATAATGCATGTAAGCGTATTAGTCACAGAATGAAATAAATATTACATTGTGAAGATAACAAAGTGATGGCCACAAGAGTAGTATCACATTTATTCAACAGATTCATCACCACCACAAACGGAACACATAGCATTACTCTGAAACTGGAGCTGCTACAAATCACGCAGTCTGTCTGGAGAGAAACACAACCTGCATATCAGTTAGAATAAATACAAGTTACATTTATCCCAGATGTATTTTTTTTTTTTTTTTAAATAACCAGCGGCACTTGGGCTTTCAGCCCTTCGGCCCATTGACATGTCATTGCGAGGCTGGGGAACCTGAGGACTTTCCTTCCAACCCGGTCAGGAGCTTCACTCCTTCCCATCCACAGAGGGTTTATCACAGGAGCCGTTCAGGCTATTCAGTCAAATTTCCGGCCGTAAACATTTCTTCAAACGCCGACGCCCGGGTTTGAACCATGAACACCTGGTCGCCAGTACAACGCCGAAGCCATTACACCAGCGCGGCTCCCGATCCCAGATGTATAAAATAAACTAACGGATCCCACAGAAATGCAAAAAAAACCTTCATTTTGTAAAATAAACGCAGTGTGTATGTCAATCTCAGCGTCCAGTAAAACTTAACTACCACAAGGCTTACAAGACAACAACTTGTTTTTCTGTGACTTAAACATAATAGCAATCTCAGCATAACTGGCGAGCTCACATTAAGGTTAACTGTATTCGGATATTCCATCGAATATGATGACCCACATTTCTATAATTTAGATAAACACAATAAATCTATAAAGGTCGGCGCTCTCATATAACTCACTACGCATACGACTGGAAACTGAAGCACCAAAGTGTCGTTAACCACTGCCACAACTCAACGTCTTGTCCCCGGGTTCGTCGTGTACGAGGTGCTGCACGCGCAACTGTCGTCAGCCGGGAATGACCACGCCAGGACACCGGCCGCTTTCATCGGAGACTGAGTATTGATCTTGCTGAAAACAGTATACTTTATAAAACCCGCACGGATCTAAAATATAGACGGACGTTCGTGAGCGTGTGATATTATCTACATCTAATAATATACTCAACATGATAACCTTCATAAATATACTCTACTCCTGATCGCAAACTCTTTAATATTTGTACATGTGCCCTAATATAACCGACATACCCAATGTATAAGTTGAACGGGGCGCATCTCGCCAAAATTTAATTAAAAAAGATGTAACACTGATAATTTTATATTACTGGGTTACGCTGTCAAACTCATTTTGTGTTTGCAATTGAAAGAAGAAGAAGAAGCCCATGCAGACAGATACTATTTGTCCTTATCAACGCCGCCAGAGCTAGTAGTCCTTTTCAGGGCTTCTTCATGCTAGCTGAGCTATAGTCCTTTTTCAGGGCTTAGCTATTATCAACTATATTTCACTTGACAATTTCACCCTCTACTCTTCCCACTCCCCCAATAAATAGAAATGATAGGTAGACAGATGGCAGAATGTATTACACAGACAAATAAACTGATGGGTGTGGGTAGACTAATAAGCAGAGTAATCGACAGATAGATTAAAATGGTAGAGACATGCAAACATACATAAATAAATTAAAAAATATATATATATTGTATATATATATATATATATATATATATATATATATATATATATATATATATATATCTATATATATATATATATATATATATATATATATATATATATATATATATATATATATATATATATATACGAGGGGCGTTCAAAAAGTAATGCACCACATCGTTTTTCTCAGGAGCTGTTTATTCAAAAAGCATGAAATTTATACACAATATACATGGATATGTCATGTAAACATCGGTATTATTCAACATAATCCCCATCAACTTGTACGGCTTTATGCCAGCGCGAAACAGGTGCATGTATTCCTAGCCCGTACCAGATTTTGTCTTGATCGTGTAGCCATTTCTTCGCTGCATGAATCACTCCTTCATCATCTTCAAACCTTGTCCCACGGAGTGCATCTTTATGTGGACCAAATAGATGAAAATCAGAGGGTGCCAAATCGGGACTATAAGGTGGATGGGGTAGTACAGTTCAACCCAATTTGGTGATTGTTTCCCGTGTTGCCAGACTTGTGTGAGGTCACGCATTGTCGTGAAGGAGAAGCAGGTCTGCTGGATTCTTGTGCGGCCGAACTCTGCGAAAACGTTGATTGAGTTTTTTCAATGTCTTAATGTAAGCTTGCGAATTGATTGTCTCTCCTCTTAGCATAACGTCCACAAGAATCACACCTTCAATGTCCCAAAAGACAGTGATCATGACCTTTCCAGCTGAAGGAATTGTCTTGAATTTCTTTCTTCGTGGTGATTGCGGATGATGCCACTCCATTGACTGTCTTTTTGTCTCAGGTTCAAAATGATGTGCCCAGGTTTCGTCACCTGTAACGATCTTAGCCAAAAAGTTCTCTCGACTGCAAAACTTCCATACACGGCACATAGACGCTTGTGAATGTTCACAACAGTTTCCTTCTCTGCAACGAGAAATTCTATCACAATTCGCTGCTTATAACGCAAGTTACTAACACGCTCCATTTCAACGGTTTAGGGCAGCCGTATTATTTGGCCGGTTGCGGTGCAATTTGGTGCACACAATTGGCACATGCCATATTTGAAGTGTGTAAAATGTCATGCTTCTATCTTCATTATTAGCTGAGAAAAACGATGTGGTGCATTACTTTCTGAACGCCCCTCGTGTGTGTATATATATATGTATATATATATATATATATATATATATATATATATATATATATATATATATATATATATATATATATATATATAGTAGACATTCAAAAATCCGGCAACCTCCGGACCTGAGGAGTGCCGGGGATTTTTGAAAATGCTGGATTTTTTATGGTTATATATTCTGTATATATTTAACAGAAAATGACTACCTGTACACTTTATCTGCGATCGACAATGCACGATGTTTACGTTTTACACCACTTCTTTTATTTGCTGAATCCATAATGGGGCTAAACAGCAGCAAAAAAATGATAAAATCAGAAGGAATGAGCAGGAATGCCTGTTAACACGTGCAAGCAAGACCAAACAGCTGCATCAAAACATAAACCGCTCCAGAAAACAGTGGCGCGCCAACGCGGTAAATTTAAAAATGCGCTCCGAAATCCATGCCGGAAATCTGAAGGAACCGGATTATCGATGGCCGGATTTTTGAATGTCAACTGTATGTGTGTGTATATATATATATATATATATATATATATATATATATATATATATATATATATATATACACACACACAAGGATAGAAAGATAGACAGACAAGTAGATAGATATACAGGAAGATATAGACAGACAGCCAGCCAGCCAGCCGGACAGACAGACAGACAGACAGACGGACGGACAGACAGACGGACGGACAGACAGACAGATAGATAGACAGACAGACAACAATTTTTTAAACAAAAACCAGAGACAATGCAGAAACAGTGCATGCGCATGGCACAGGTAACACTCAAAGTTACATCTCTACACAAACACGCGCGTGCACGCTCACTGGCACACTTGATCTCTGCACACATGATCTCGTCTTCTTCATCACCCATGCCTCTTCCATCTTGGCCTCCGACACTCAAAAAAACACACAGTAAGGAGGAAAACGTCCATCCCCCAGCAGCAAGGGGCCACCACGGTAAAGTGGTCGTGGTGTGTTCCACGTCTGGCATATGGGCAACAAAATCAATATGTCCAGTCAATTAGAGGACAATGCCAGGGTCCCCTCTCCCCCTTGTCCGACTCTGAGTGTATTGAAGGTCCGGCGGCTAATGGCTAATCAACATGGTATCACTCACAAACGCAAACACACACATATGCTCGCCCTGTCACTTAAGCAACAGGTCACAAGACAAGGAGAGAGAGAGAGAGAGAGAGAGAGAGAGAGAGAATAGAGGGTGGAACCTCGATAATCCGAAACTATATGGGATAGGGAGTAGTTCGAGTTTCTGATTTGTTCGGATTTTTGAACGAATTAACAAAAAATACCGTTCTGGAGACTAAAAAGCAAACGTATAGTAATATAAATAACAGTTGTTGTTAACATTTTGAAGTCATAAGTAACATGCCAAATGAAACTTTCAACAAGATCATTTTCCAACTTCGTTTCTCTACTGCCATGTCTCTTTTTTCTTTTCAGCAAGAGTACTTGATTTTGATGTCATTCAATTTGTTGCTCGTACCATGCCAAGGCAGCGTCTAGTGCGGTGAACACCCCAACATGCGCAGGCCCATCATAAGAATGAAGCCTCGACGTGAACTTTATAACAGTTGTTCTGACTTTTGTTTTTAATATGTTACATCTGACTTTCCAACCTCGTAAAATCTGGCTAAAGAAGACCCGATTTCTCAATCTGAAAGTGTGTTTAAATTCCCAATTTTCGATTCAACTGTAAAAAAATTTCTGCGTCCTTTTAGAAGACAAAAGACGCCATTACTGCAGTGAGGTATAACACAACTAAGTAAACACAAGGCAATCACACTCGCACTAAGCAACTTGATGAACTGACCGAAAGCTTGTGAGAATTACAAATAGATATTCTTCTCAACCATAACTCTCACTGCCAATGACACATCTGTTTTAATCCAGCCTCACTCCTCACCATCACTATCTGGTGCCAGCTACAAGCTGGCTAGTTCGGATTACTGTCGTTTGAAGTATCGAGGTTTTTCTCTCGATCTCAATTAAGGAAACAGCAGTACAAAATGAGACTGCAACTCACACTGTTCCTTTTCAGAATGTATAATTAACATTTTTCTCTCTCTTACGAAACTCTCTCTCTCTCTCTCTCTCTCTCTCTCTCTCTCTCTCTCTCTCTCTCTCTCTCTCTCTCACGGGCCTGCGTGTCCAATTCTAAACCCTTTGAAAATAAAGTTCGTTCGTTCGTTCTCACACACACCTTTTGAAATAAACTAGCGGTATTTTCATTCAGGCCCCCGCGTATTTACCCGGGTGTCCCTGCAGAGACAAAGAAAGGATAAAACTACCGGCACCCTCAGGAATGTCGTACTAGGCGACTAATATCAGGTTTTGCATGGAGTTAGCAACCTCATCATCATCATGTAAAATAAACAGCCACAGAAGCCACGGCTGCAGGAGCACGTGATTTCTTGGTGCAGGATTCATGTACGGAGACCAGCTAGTGGCCCCATGCTCTATAAGGAACATAATGATGGTGATGAAGACTCTCCTTCCCTGCCCGCCCGGTGGTGTCTTTCTCAAACTTTTAAAGAACTGCACAGTTCTAAATGAAAGGTCAGTTTAAACTAGGGCTGCACCGAATATTCGATTCGGCGCCAAATAGAGCATTCAATGAAATATTCGTATTCGGTCAAATTGTACGCTGCCATCAAACACGAATAGTAAATTTCTGTTCAGCACTGCCGACAATACGTTTTCAGATAACAGATGTTGTCTTTTGGCGGAGAATGTTGAGAGACTCGTTTTTTAAAAGCCAATTGATGTTTAATGCAGCAATTTTAAAACTGATTAATGGCTAGTTAGAAGCATTAAATAGTTCCAAGATATTTGCCCTGTTTTTTGTAACACTGTATAATTAATACAAATGTCAGTAGACCTACTGAACACAACTTTGTATGCCCAACATTCACTCACTTTTCGTATTCGTATTCGGCCGAATAGTTAAAGGTCTCTATTTGCATTCGTCCGAATAGTAAAAACCACTATTCGGTGCTGCCCTAGTTTAAACCACTATTAAAAAAAAAAAACCATACGCCTGAGTGTTAAAGACCTGGGTAAAGGTCCAACACAAAAAATACTGGCTCTTGAAAATTACATGGGTTCAAAATAACAATAAAAACGGTGATCCCACAACTGCTGACACAGAACAGTACTGCCGCATGCGCGCCATCTTAACACGAGCAGGCTGATGACAGTTTTATCACACAGCGATGTAAAGATACCGTCTCCAACAAGTCACAGTCAATCACTGATATTTGTCATGACATACATAACTCACACGTCACCCACACTGTAATAAGTCAGGAGCAAGCCGCAACTCTCTCTCTCTCTCTCTCTCTCTCTCTCTCTCTCCTCTCTCTCTCTCTCTCTCTCTCTCTCTCTCTCTCTCCTCTCTCTCTGTCTCTCTCCCATCATATAACTCAATGTTTAACTTCCTCTCCTGCTGTTCTTCTTCTTACATTCTGTTGAATGCTGTTATTTTTAGTTAACCTTTTCAGAAGCGAAGTTTCCGTTAAGATTGCGACACATGACTAAATGTTTCTTCACCCTTACTTCCCCTTACCATCTTGGCCTTATCATTCTTATTTCCCCTTTACTTTTATCCCCAAGCGGAATGTAAGCAACAATCAACTTGGGTTATCTCTAACATATGATTGCTTCAAAGTGTGGAGAGGGGGGTGTACGGCCGCCAGATATATGAAGAAGCATTTATTAATGGCAGAAGAGAAAGTGAAATAGGGCGCACAGACAGACAGACGGACAGACAGACACAGACAGACAGAGGAGAGAGAAGGGGGTACGGCCGCCAGATATATGAAGCATTTAATAGCAGAAGAGGAAGTGAATTAGAGCGCAGAGACAGAGAGAGAGGAGAGAGAGAGAGAGAGAGAGAGAGAGAGAGAGAGAGAGAGAGAGAGAGAAGGAGGGAGAAATCAGAGGAGCTGATCGATAAGCTTCTGATTGGAACAAGGAACCGCTCCGGGCCAAAATGATAGAGGACGACCCTGTGAGGTGGTGGTCGTATCGATACTAAAATACTGTTTTTGGCGAATAAATGATTTATTACTGGCTCACATCAGCGGGAGGAAAAAATGCATGAAATAATTCGATCACTTTTACATCGTGACGATTTATTTAACTCGATTTCCTTACAAATATGAGCTCTCAATTTCTCAATATGAATTAATGAATATCCCTTTAACTCCTCAAAAAAAATAAGCCACCCTTCAACAAACACACGCCAATGTCCTCCTGTCACGTGCCATCAGCACAATATTTTCCTTGTCATTTTCACTTCTGTCTCCAGTTCTCTTCTCCATATGCTTTTTTTGGAGGGGTGGGAGGGGGGCGCTACCTCTGCCTCTCTTACCCTGGGAATTCCAGAACAAAAACTATTTTGTAAAGCTTTCAACAAGTTTCCTCAATGTGTGTCCTATCAACAAGTTTCCTCAATGTGTGTCCTATCAACAGGTTTCCTCAATGTGTGTCCTATTAACAAGTTTCCTCAATGTGTGTCCTATCAATAGGTTTCCTCAATGTCTGTCCTATCAACAAGTTTCCTCAATGTGTGTCCTATCAATAGGTTTCCTCAATGCGAGTTCTATCCCTCGCCAGCGTTTTCTTCTCATCTCTTGTTCCACTGGAACTTATCTGGTTTTTGTCATCTCTTGTTCCACTGGAACTTATATGGTTTTTGTCATCTCTTGTTCCACTGAAACTTATCTGGTTTTTGTCACCTCTTGTTCCACTGGAACTTATCTGGTTTTTGTCATCTCTTGTTCCACTGGAACTTATCTGGTTCTTGTCATCTCTTGTTTCACTGGAACTTATCTGGTTCTTGTCATCTTTTGTTCCACTGGAACTTATCTGGTTCTTGTCATCTCTTGTTCCACTGGAACTTATCTGGTTCTTGTCATCTCTTGTTCCACTGGAACTTATCCGGTTTTTGTCATCTCTTGTTCCACTGGAAAACTCCACTGGAACTTATCTGGTTTTTTTGTCATCTCTTGTTCCACTGGAACTTATCTCTGGCTCTTGTCATCTCTTCTTCCACTGGAACTTATCTGGCTCTTGTCATCTCTTGTTCCACTGGAACTTATCTGGTTCTTGTCATCTCTTGTTCCACTGGAACTTATCTGGTTTTTGTCATCTCTTGTTCCACTGGAACTTATCTGGTTCTTGTCATCTCTTGTTCCACTGGAACTTATCTGGTTCTTGTCATCTCTTGTTCCACTGGAACTTGTCAGGTTCTTGTCATCACTTCCACATTAATGATCTTGCCATACCATTTCAATCCTTCTGTTATACGCAAGCACCCATGTATAAAAGTATGTAGCTTTTTGTTTTCTCCCTTATTCTCCATGTGTCACAGCCAGGCAATAGTACTGACTTGTCATTTGAGCTGGAGATTAACATTTTTGTATGTTTCATTTTCATCTCCAGATATTTCCCACTGCCATGAAAGCTCCTCTAACCTATTGTATTTTGATTTCACTGTCTGTCCCTACAACTTTCTTTCCTCAAAACATTAAAAGACTTTTTAAAAAAATATCTTTGCGTTTCTTTCCTTAAACATAGTCTATTAATAATAACAACAACGAAGTATCATATTTATGTTATCCGCATTTAACAATAAGTCCACTGATATCTCAATCTAAATTAAACTTCCGTCTCTTGTGGTGGGTTTAACCTAGCGTATTCGCAATGTCTCCACGGATATTTCTAGGAATCGATTCTCACTAACAGCCCAATTATTTTTTTTTACTCCCCTATATCCCCTCTCGCTTTACGTTGTTTAAGGCGTGAGAACTCTTACTTTCTTCGGGCTATGTCGATTGTCCCCCTTCTCTGATGTACATGAAATATGAATTTCGTTCGTACCGGCATTGTTATTACATTTTCGAAGCAATGAGGGGAGAAAAAAGACAAAACAAACCACAATTACTTCACAGCCAGGAATGAATAGTTGATGATGGTGGCGGTGAAAGTGTAACTGATGTTGACCTAGTTTTTCTATGACGTGACCTAAAAACATACTGGCGAACAAATATAGAAATGTCAAGTATAAACGACTTTTTTTTTTTTTTAAACATTCACCGCAGAACACGATAGATGAACACCAGGAGGTTCGGTCAACGATGGCGTAGATAGCTGTCATTTTCAGCATAAAGTCACTTTCAGTGCTTCATCATGACTAGTTGATAAATATTAACAGTTCTTTTCAGGACTTTGTATTTAGCAACGCTGCACGAGCTAGCAGTCATTTTAAGAGTTTGTCATGCCATCTGATAGCATCTACAAATCGTTGCCAGAGCCGCAGTTTTTATCACTATACTTCAGTTGACCCTTATTTTTGAATAGCAATTCGCTCTGATATAATCAACGAATTTCGGTCTAGGTTGAAAAGAACAAGCCTTGTCGTATGAAGACAAAAACCTCAAATAATCAGAACATGGTCGGCATAACTATTTCCATCAGCGATGTAAAAAGACCAGTTTCCGGAATTATTCACGGTACTAGCTAGTACAGTACGTCAAACACGTTCTTTTTTTTTTCATCGGTCGGCCAGCAAGAGATCTAACATTACGACCATTCCTGTTAAAGATAATGAAGTTGTCTTATTCTTCTCCTCCAGTAATGCACCGGAAAGCGCCGTAGGGAGATACAGTAGCCGTTCCTAAACAAGTGGTCAGTTTTTTTTCCCCCACTAAGTATGTGCTTTCTTGTGACGAGGCATACTTAGACAGAGGCCCTTCGGTTATATCAAAGCGCAATAGCCAGTCAAAGAAGACAAAAGATGGGGGGGGGGGGGGGAAGAGAGAGATAGAGAGGACAAAGAAGTGAGAGTGACATAGAATGTAAAGTCCTGAAAACGGACGGCCTAGATATCAGTTAGCATGACAAGATGAAAGCTCATGTGAGAGTTAGTCCTCGCGATAAAGCACCACTGCTATGTGATGGAATGTCAGTTTTGTGTTTATTCACGGCAAAATACCATTTATCTGTCTCCTTCTCTGATTTCCTCCCCTGTGAAATATAGTCGCCTATCTGCGAGCTGTTGTACAATAAGCTGTGTGTGGCAAGGTTTAAAAAAAAAAATGTATTCCATGTAGGCTCAGCCCATCCTCCTGAAAACAACATGGACTGTCTCGGACGTAAGTTGACAGTGACACGAAGATGGGCTGAAAGAACAGTTACCGCTGAACAAGCCATTACAACCTGAAGAAATGTTTATCGATCATCACTAACCCTAAAAACTGAATTCATTCCCAAAAGGGTCGATCGTTTTTCAAGGTCATGTGGTAGAATGGAATCTTCAGAAAGCAAAGACGGCAACGAAATTTAGTAATCGATCATCAATAACGTAAAAAAGAGACAACAGGTTTTAATCGAATATCTATAACGAAATGTGTGCCGGACGATAAACGGATCGCTTTGTGTATAATAAAAGCTGCTGTCAACCCCATTTTTCTAGGAATTTAAAACAGTGCCATAACAAATATAATGTATTAAAACTTTTTCGAGATAACCTACTACTTTCAAATGTCTTCGAGCAATTTGTATTTCTTTCAAATTTCTTGTGGTAAATTTTATTACCTTCAAAAATTTGTCTAAACTGAGAAGAAAATCCGGCCTGTGCTGGGCATACATTTTTTTTCTGGAGGCCCTAGAGACATGTGCCAGAGTAAAATATAGCAGAGTGCCTCCCCAAAGCTCTTATGGGTGATGAAATTAGGAAAGTGATGCAAATTTACAAGACGGCTTCTTGGTGACAAATCTAGAGTGCGTGGAGGTGACAACCGTGGAAAGTAGTGTCCGCATAATGATTGATGGAACACTAAACACTGAACAGATTATGTGGATTGGACAAATAAAACAGTCTGTATATGGTGACAGCATACAACATAAAATAGAATAGATGGAATGGATAATAAACTGGTTTAACAATGCACTATATCCAAGACAAAGGAAGAGAATAAGCAAAAAAAAGTTACTTTAGAACACGGTTGACTAATCTGAAACATGTGTATGGGTGCTGGCAGCCCATCACGGGACAACATATTGTTACTGAAACCACCCACAGCTGGAGCACGCGCTGTTGAGTACCTGGCTTCTTGCATGTAGACCAGCCAGCAGTATGTATTGGCCCCCTCGCTCCATAAACAATGACAAAGGAGATGAATGATGAGAATATACTGGATATGCCTGCCGACTAGTTCCCGGGGGGGTTTCTGAGGCCGACGAAGAAACTATAGGGCCTTTTGCTTTATTATGAAGGTTGTGCATGAGCTTGGCAACACCTCATAATTTAAAACAAACAGCAAGCATAAACTATCTGCTATCAAGAGGACACCAATGATTTACAGCAGGCTTCTGCAAGGTGGGTCAATTTGCAAGTAGAGGTGGTTCCATTGCTCTATTCAGGACGCAACCAGGGAGATGATTATGTGATGAATGCAGGCTACAACAGACTCGGTATCATGAAATGGTATAGTCTGTAAATGAAGCAGAAACAAAAGTAGTGAACAATGATACTGTGACGGTATTGCCTCCCCTGCTTTGGCAGTAGTGTCCAACAGTGGCCAAGAACTCAAGAGTATCCTATTATATGCATCAATGGAGTCTATCTTTACACCAAGATTACTCTTCGCAGAAATGTAGATATGAAGAGTAGTAAAGCTACTAATCACATTGGGAGTCTTCATCAGTTAATTTCATATTAAGCGTAAACAATGCTGGCTGTTGCTAAGCACTGTTAATTCTGGTAAATCTGCCGACAACTTTTGTGAAGAATTTAAAGCAATGGTAGATTCTAAGCTCGTAAAAAAGCCCCTCACCCCTGACGTTTAACTCAGTGGAAGTATTATTATAATATAGCTCTTGTTTATGAGTGGTGTGTTTAGTAACTTGGACTGAGACAAACATGTAGTACATGGGAAAAATGCTTGAAATCCGAAGTTAAAATTGGTATAATTACAAATAACACAAAATTTTAATAATCACTTTATTAACAGTTTAAAAGAAAGGAATAACAGTTAATTACAAAATAAAGTATTCATCACTCGGGTGATGGTTTTTTTTTTATAAGAGGTTAATGGGATTTAACTTAACTGGCCAGTGACAATTCTGATCCTACCTCCCTTCTGATGAGGTTGTTTTTCTTTTATTTTTCTTACACTGCGAATCACTCGTCTCTGGTAAATGTTTCGTAGGGTGAAGCGTTGTTTCCCAAGAAAAGTCCTAGGAGAGTCCTTTCAAAGCTGGTATCCGTTTTAAAGCGTAACCACTTCCCGTCCCTTCTTGTCCCAGAAATGGTCCATTATTGGGCTGGTAACCACCAATAACTGGTAACCAGAAATAGAAACAAATGCCTCTTGTTAGTATGGGCGTTTTCCTGACACATAGTTTATGTGCCCCCTCTCTTCTTTTCTACCATCCCATGTCAGAATTTTACCCTCGATGAGAATGATAATTTAATCCCTCAGGAATAAAATTTCATTACATTTTAATGAATAGCTTTAGCTTTACATACATTTATAGTAATATATACATATATATATGTTAGTTCACATGTTAGTAATAAAATATGAAATGTAAATCACAACTTACGCCAGAATTTTTGCTCAGATGAATTAAAGAGACTTGAATCGGCCTCTTACACGCGTCTGGGGTGTCGTTAATTTAATATGTTCCCTCTCTGACTTCGCGTGTGGTCCTTCAGTTTCCTCAGTCCCGGTTTCCTTATTTAATATGAAAGAGATTTCCTGGGCTATGAAAGTCCGTTCAAAATTCTCCACTAAAAGGTGTCCGGTATGTTAAGAATGAATTCTGAATTCTAATTCTTCAGTCTAGCAAGGTCTGGTATCTTGGTGAGCGATTTCTCAAGTGAAATAGTTTGAGAAAATGGTCAGATTATATTCACTGCCTTCCCACGCGTTTGTTATGCGCGCCTCAGAGGATTAGCCAATCTGATTTGAATATGTTACATGACTCATCTGATGCAAAATTTCAAACATTACTTTTCTGAAAATGGGCTGTACACATCCGCTTGCCCTTGGGTACAAACTTACGAACATGTCGGTAAACTCATATAACAACGTGTTCCTAATGTAACAATCTTTACTTTTACCAGAAAGTAATCTCTTATCTGCGTCTGTCCATCAGTTGTCTCCCCGTATTCCAAGCTTTGATGATGAGCGCACCCGTGTCTTATCAGTCTTATCAGTGATTAAGCACTGCGCTGAGGCGATTTACGTGTTAATCTGTATACTGATATCGCTGCGCCCACGATAGCCAACATGGTTAGGTCGCTGCCACTCCTTGCAACGCAAGGAGAAATGGATAACAACCAGACATGTCTACTTATCCCTGAGAAGGGTGTAAGAAGAAAAATACATAATATCTGCTGCGCATAGCAGAAAAAGACAGAAAGAGAGTGCGACAAATGAAAGCACACAATAAAATCAGTACCACTAATGTACCGATACTGCTGGAGTGAAACAAAGATCGAGAGTGGCCGCCCAGCTCTGTCACAGCAGTGATGGCCCCATGTTCCGTACAAACAGCAAAGGAAAATTATATTGATGATGATTTACAATCTAAATTATTTCCACATTCAGCTAATAAATATTTTATTAAAATCTACAGACATAAAAAAATCCGCCACTTTTAATTCAACGCCTGAGGTACCCCTGGTATATTTCGAGGTACTCCCCAGGGTACAAGCCCCCACCCCCTCGTTTGAGAACCACGACAGGAAGATGTTCCATCAGGAGCGATTTTGGAGTTGCGTGTTAGGCCGACTTAACTGCATCCTAACTCGAAAAACCAACAATACCATTATACTCGACTGACGTGTTCGTGTACACAGCTTTTTATACGGTCTCTGGGGAGTAATAATACGAAGGTCACACGACAAGGAGACAAGTGGACGGATGCGGGGCTCAAGTCGGATCTTGTCAGTGAAAATTCGAGCAAATATTACCTCAGCGACCAAAATAGACGAGCTATAAGGTTCACTTTGGTAAGGGACATAGACCGCAAGTGTTCGATCTTTTATGTCAGTGTTGCTCAGCCGGGTGTCGGTGGATCCTCAGGCGGGGGGAGGGGAGGGAAGGGGGGGAGGGGGGGGGGTCTCAAGTAGTGCATGTGGGGTCCAAACAGAGACAGCATTAATTCTGGTTTACTACCATGTCTGAATGTGACTGATTAATGGCCCCACTTATACGGCGGGTTATGTTCCAAACCCCCACTGACAAGCGGAAATGGCCGAAAAGCGGAACATAGCCTCTTTTTTACTTGCAGACGCATATAAAATCCTAAATAGACATGTTTACAATATCATATATTATGTGCTCAATAGAGCTAGACCTAAAAAAAACAGCACTAAAGTAATTAAAAGTAAACATATAGCTTACTTTTATATTTTCACACATATTTACTAAAATATTTTCACACTTACCTTATAGTGACTGACGAATGTAAATTTGAAAAATGAATATAGCGTTCACAATTATACTGTTTTGATGAGCCAAACCTAGCTTCCTGCCTATCTTAGCCATAGACATAGCTTGCTCACTAAGTTTAATCATTTCTAGCGTGGCATTTAAAGTGAGACGCTTACAACTCCTCTTTTTCTGCTCTTAAACACTTAAATCCTATTGTAATTAATAAAATAAATTATATATATATATATATATATATATATATATATATATATATATATATATATATATATATATATATATATATATATATATATATATATATATATATATATATTTTTATATTTATTTATTTATTTATTTATTTATTTATATACAAGGTATATATATATGATTTTTCCGATTTCATAGGTTACGAATAACACTCAAAAGTTTGAAAGTCCTGAAAATAGCCAGGATACAGAGAGACGCTGAGCGCAAAAATGCCGTTACCAAACTGTATTACCAACAATAGCTCAGCTGCTGAGCGCGTCATGCACAAAAACGCCAAAAGAGAGCAAACCAAGCGTCGAACATAATGAACTTGTATTAATTGAAAACCGCTGTATTAGCGGAACGCCGAAAAGCGGGATGCCGTAAAGCAGGGATCTTCTGTACTTCTTTCTACTTGTATGTTTGTTAGATGCAGGTTATACATTCTATTGGAGCGGAAGAGGAGAGGAACTGAAGAGAGACGAGAAGCAGGGGTTGGATATGCTATCAAAACAGCAATTGTCGGCAAGTTAGCGGGGCCCCCAAAGGGAATAAATGACCGACTCATGACAGTCAAGATCCCCCTGCTTTATGGAAGGAAACATGCCACCATCATTAGCGCGTATGCACCAACTATGACAAACCAGGATGACGTCAAGGATAAGTTTTACGAAGAACTGCATGCAGTCATTGCATCAGTTCCTAAAGCAGATAAGCTCATCGATCTTGGTGACTTTAATGCAAGAGTAGGCTCAGATAACATCTCCTGGAATGGCACTATCGGAAAGTACGGCGTCGGTCGCTGCAACAGCAATGGACTTCTTCTCCTCCAGACTTGCGCAGAACATGACCTCCTTGTCACCACCATTTTTCGACTTCCTATCCGCAACAGGACCTCCTGGATGCACCCTCGCTCAATGCATTGGCACCTAATTGACTATGTAATTGTTAGGAAGAAGGACAGACAAGATGTCCGGGTGACCAAGTCCATGTGTGATGCCAAATGCTGGACTGATCATCGCCTCATTGTGTCTAAACTTAAAATTCCTATCCAACCAGCCAGGCGCCCTCAGGGAAAGAAAACTCAAAAAAGACTGGATGTCACCAAACTAAAGAAGATAAAAATCAAACAGTCATTTACTGACACCCTAGAAGACTGTTCTCAAATCTATCTCGTTAGACGGCCAAATTGTGGAACAAATTGGACAGCCCTAAGTGAGCAGATCTACAACACTGCTACAGAGGTCCTGGTCCCACTATCAGGAAACAAAATGACTGGTTTGATGAGAACTCAGATGATATAAAGAAGATGTTGGCTGAGAAACACTATCTCCATAAAGCATATTTAAATGATCCAAAATATACATCCAAGAAAGACGCTTTCAACATCATTCGTCCAACATAAACTACGCCAGATGCGGGACTCATGGCTGAGTAATAAAGCAGATGAGCTCCAAGGTTTTGCTGACAGCCACGACTTGAAAAATTGTTACCATGCACTCAAAGCGGACTATGGTCCAACATCATCAGGATCATTTTCCCCTCCTTAATGCAGATGAAAAAACACTAATTACAGACAAGGAAAAAATTCTCCAACGCTGGGTCAAACATTTTAATAATATTCTGAACCAGCCATCATCTATTAACGACGAAGCCATCAACCGCCTGCCCCAAATTCCTATAAATGAAGCACTAGATGATATACCAACTCTTAAGGAAACTCAAAAAGCGATTCGTCAACTTTCTAGTGGAAAGGCCCCTGGCTCCGATTCAATTCCTGTTGAGGTCTATAAAGATGGCGGTACAGTTCTGATAGAGAAACTTTACATGATCTTCCAACAAATGTGGCAGAGTGAAACCATCCCACACGATCTCAAAGATGCGTCAATTATACATCTGTATAAACGTAAAGATAATCGCCAAGACTGTAACAATCATCGAGGGATCTCTCTATTATCAATCGCAGGGAAGATATTCGCCAGAATCCTTCTGAATCGCCTTACGGCTCATCTTGACAAAGGTCTTTTATCTGAAAGTCAGTGTGGATTCCGGAAAAAACGTGGAACCACCGATATGGTGTTCGCTGCAAGACAGCTACAAGAAAAATGCCAAGAACAACACTGTGACCTGTACACAGCTTTCATCGACTTGACAAAGGCGTTCGACACGATCAGTAGAGAGGGTCTATGGAAGATCATGGCAAAATACGGCTGCCCAAAGAAATGTATCACAAAAGTGCAGCAACTGCATTATGGAATGCAGGCTAGAGTTCAGGAAAACGGTGAGCTATCGGAGCCCTTCCCCGTCTCAAACAGAGTTAACCAAGGGTGTGTACTTGCACCAACTCTGTTTAGTATCATGTTTTCTGCTATGCTGACTGATGCTTTCAGGGAGAAACAGGAATCGACATCAGATATCGTATTGATGAAAAATTGTTCCAGTGCTGCTTTATGCATGTGAAACATGGACTGTATACAGGCGCCACGTAAAGAAGCTAAACCACTTCCATACAGTCTGTCTCAGAAAGGCAATGAACATCATATGGCAAGACAAGATCCCGGATACCGCCGTTCTTGTCAAAGGTGGTATCCCTAGCATCGATACTATTCTGATACAGTCACAGATTCGCTGGGCAGGTCATGTAGTCCGCATGCCAGACCATCGATTGCCAAAAAATACTCTTTTATAGTGAGATGCAGAAGGGTAAAAAAGCGCTTCAAAGACACGCTTAACACTTCATTGAAAACCTTGCATAAATCCTTACACATGGGAAGCTGCTGCGCAAGACCGAACCGCTTGGCGCATATCTCTTCGTGCAGCAGCATGCGAATCATACAGAAAAGCAGCAGCGGAACAGCGGAGACAAGCTAGAAAAGACTGTGTAATAAAACCTTCACTTGAAGCAAACATTCCCTGCCCACACTGTCCGAGATCTTTCCAGGCCCGCATCGGGCTCACCAGGCACCTTCGTACCCATAGACAAACCTAACATATTCCTAATAATTGAATGAACAGAGCGGTCTTCGTCACCCGTGATGGACGAACAAAATGTTTGTTAGTTTTCACTGCATTTACTCACTCATTCTCTTGTATGCTCTTATGGAGCACAACCGCAGCTGGTCCCTTTGAGGAAAGTCTGCGCCAGATCACTTCATGTGCATTAAAAACAGTGGTCATTGTAACAATTTGTTCTACATAGTGAGGTGGCTGTAACAGCAATAAGATAAAAAGTAGTATCAATAGCTGCTGCAACAACAATAAAATAAAAAAGAGCGAAATATAAGAAAAGAAGATAATTAAGAAGGAAATGAAAAATGAGCGTGAATATGAAAATAATGAAGAAGAAACAAGAGGATGAAGAAGAATAGCAATTATTTGGTTTGGTTTGATTTGATTTGGTTTGGTTTGGTTTGGTTTAGTTTAGTTTAGTTTGGTTTGGTTTGGTTTGGTTTGGTTTAGTTTAGTTTAGTTTAGTTTGGTTTGGTTTCGTTTGGTTTGAAGGATTATCTTCATTGCACAAGGAAAACTCTATCAGTGCTCCCATTTCCTCCTTCGGATCACACAATGAGAATCTCAGCACAGTGCACGAACTCCATGTCAATGGCGAGAATTCCAATATGTGTATATAGGAATCACACATTCTATAAATATGTTTGTGATGGGTAGGTTTCTAATTTTTTTTTATTTTGTCAAGGCAGCGGCCTTACGGCCTACTCTTTACGATTTCCAACTGCAGTGGGATTTTTAACGTGCGCAACTTGCACACGGGACCTCCTATTTTTTTCGCCCTTATCCGAGGAGGCTACGCATCCGATCTCACTTCACAGGAGACCAGGGGGGAGGGGAGTATAACATCATTAGGACCACTGGTTGTGAAAAAAAAAAAATTTAACAAAAAGCTATTGTTACTGCACTGTATCATAAAAATGACGTGACAATTTCTCGCTAGTTCGTTGACTTAAAGATGGTGTCGCCGTCTCAGAATACAAAACTTCCAGTTCTTGTAAGCGACTGTTTCTTTCTCCGTAACTTCTTTTTCCTTCTATCTCTCAAACCCCGTCTCCTTTCTCTTCATTTAATACTAGCTTCTTTTTTTTTTTTTTAACACAAAAATTGTATTGCAAAGGCAGAAATGCAAACGGGCAATAATGCCTATGTCCTTCCGCTGATAAAATAAAGGTTTCGTTCGTTCGTTCGTTTTTATTCCCAGGGTGCCCTGCACCTGCCGTAATGTGTAGATCTCTTTTCTTTCTCTTTTTGTGTCCGATGAATCTTTAGAATTTACACAAGATAACATAAATATTGTAATAATACAACTGTTAACTTGTACACGCTCTGACTGCAGCTTTGATTTACCTAATTTGTGGCTGGGACACTGTGATGAAATTGGTGGATCATTTCTTGGCCTCATTCGAAAACGAGACACCATACAAAAATTCGGTATACAGGTCAGCCAATGGGAAAGCTTCTCATTCCCGAACTGTTTACAATATGCTTGGCATTCAATGTGGTGGACCGCAAATCTGTGTAACCAAGGAAAGTGTGGACAGGCAGTGTGTGCTTAAGGACGGAGTACCTCACGGGTGATGGACAAAATTCAATATTAGGGATCCTTATCTGTAAGTAGATGACTAGACTTTCACTAGGAGTGGTATAATGCCGAGGTAATTCTGAGTTGGATGCAGCGTTACATGAACCTAGTAGTGATAACCGCTGTTTAGGCTGCTCCATTAAAATGTTGGATGAAGCTAGGAACAAGATAGTTATCGTAATAGATAAAGAATAATTATAGAATTGCAATAAGACCAAGATGATGGAAATCCGCTGGGAAATAAGCCAACTAGAATTATTTTGGATTTTCCATACATGCACACGTTGTCTACAATTACACGGTTTTGAGGAAGCTAATATCTGTGACGTCATTGCTTTCCGATGGGTACGCCTTTGACCTATATAAGGAGGAACGTAAGGAAGTCTAGGACTCGCGCAAAATTTAAACTGACAGACTAGAGCAGCAGTTATTTTCACAAGCTTCCATTGCCATCTGCAGCTGTGGGCAGACTGTATGACCATTGTGAGCTCGTCTGTACATTACTGATGGTTACATCCTGCACTGAAGGGTGTACTCTATCTGAAGAGCCAAAATCAGCTGGAGGAGACTCTTGTTGTCAGAGCCCCATGTAGTTACAGAGGGACATCAACAGGGCCACCTTTACTTTTGGAAGAACCTCATCTGTAGGATTCTCTCCAGTAACTGTTGTTCAAGCCTTCAGAGGAGAATTATAAGCTAAGTGGCTTAGTTTTGGGCTACTTTTCAGTAACACAAAAATTACCACAACCCAAATGGCAGATTTGTAGTGATGATAAATCATAGTGTTCAGCAAAGACATATATCAGTTAATAACAGTGAAAGTATTACTAATAGCTCCAAACAAAGACAGTCTACATCAAGATCAAGGTTACAGAGGACAAGATGAACTGTCATTATAAAATTATAAGAACTGTAAATTTGTGAGATAGTGAAAGTGAACTTATCATATAGAATTTTTTTGTTTGTTGAACCAATTTGAGTTCAAGTGAAATTACTAAAAGAACACAAGAAAATCTTGTAAATTGTACCAACAGTCTTTATTGACTTATTTAAGTTCAGTTCTACGTTCTTGTTGGTTAGTTATAAGATTACCCCTAGCTGAGTCATAAATTTAATCATAGGTATTATCCTAGTCATAATCTTGGGTAGGTCTGTGATAGTAGCACTTTAGATAACTAGGATTGCACAGTACCACCTCACCTAGTGATCTATACAGCTGACCTTAACCTTGGACTACTATACACCATTACTCTTTTCAGAGAATGGGGTATTTCTTATAAGACCAGTCTCTTATCTGGCACTATTCTGGTATCATTTGATACACCTTTATGTCCAGAGTATCTTGTATATAAATAATTAAAACCTCTCGCGAGTGACACTTAGTGGAAGATGGCTCGATCTCAGCTGCTTTCTTGACGATCATTGCACTTTTGTTTCATTTGACAAACATCAACAAATAAGGCACGAAACACACGGGTTTGAAACCAGTAATCGATCGGCTTAAAACCAAAAACAGAATATAGATTGCGCAAGGGGAAATACTGAACGAGTTAATACAACAATAATCCAAAGAAAATGTTGTATTAAACGTAAACGGACTGCAAAGAAGAAATTGGCTAAAAGATGAAAGTTTGTAATCGATGGATACCTACTAAATAAGACGAAGCACGAAAAAAAAAACAAGCATGTGGTGAAGTGGGATGTTATAAATATTAACAACAGACAGATAAACAATTTAATTTATTCCACCACACTTGACAACACTGTGACACTCACATACATAAAACACTCTACAAGGATATCTTAAAGGAGTCACTGATAACTTTTCAAATAACAATATGTATTCATTGCTGTCATGAATGAATATGTGTCCTGATTCAAATACAAAGGGAACCAGGAATCACAATCAATTTTAATTACAAGTTATATGTACAGAATTTCTCAATATGAATATTGTAGTGACATATATTATTAAAAGTATCCTATGTGTGTCAGTTGTGTAGTAGTAATATGAGGTAATACTGGTTTTGTTTTGTTCAAGCTCTGTTGGTATTTGTCATCATGACTTCAATGTTTTGTCTTTATTGGAACTAGTATTGGAGATGTTCTCAGTTCCTGATATTAAAACAATTTACTTCCCCTCTTAAGTTTATGTTACAATGTTATTTTAAGATGGGGGTACATAATTTTTGAGCTCAGCTGGCCACATCAGCTTATCTTGCGTGATGGCGGCAGGAAAAGACTCCTCTGCTCGATTTCTCCCCTGTGCTCTGGAGACACCTCACTGATAGCTAAATGGACCAAGGAGTATGCTGTCCGACTCTGGATTCAGCAAAGCTCTGACCAGGTGCTGCTCAATACCATCAAGACCACGGTCCCTGAAAACAAGAAGGATGTACCTTCTACTTCATAACTAATTGATACTCTAGTTCTACACTGAGCACAATACATCACAAACATTGAGTTCAGAGCGTTAGGCCAACTGTCAGCTTCATCTGAAATACTTTATACCAGTATTAACCTCCTTAATGGTTACTACGCCTCTGCACTTCCAGCATTATTTCTTTCTAGTCAATCATCTAGGTGTCAGTGTACTGTTTGGCCATTCCATGCCGTTTTACTTTCCTCCGACACCTTCTGTTCAGGCTGGAGCATTATAGGCTTTACATCATGTTTGCTACTGAACTACACATATATACAGGCATAAATTAACAATTCACATTCAATTTTCATTAAAAGATACTGAATGTTTCAAGCTTACCACAATTCATGGAAACAAACACAGATACGTTGACTAGCAATGAATTCTGGCACAATACTGGCACAAATTCCCATCTGCTTATGTTCCAGGCTTTTATTTTAGCAAAAATATGAGCTGGCTTCAACGCACTGTTGCTTTATCAAGCTTATTTGAACTAGTGGTCTCGAACTAACGCTCCTAAGTGATTATATCAGCGAGTCTGGCCAATGGAGCCACGTTTCGACAAGTGTTTGAAAAAATTTTACCTTCCTACGTCTCCCCTAACAACCAAAGATAGTATTTATAGTCCGACCAATCGTGTTTAGTCTTATATTTGTTGCGCTCCAATCAATTTGGAGTTTACATGGTAGGCTATTTCCGTACGCAAGGTTTTTTCAAACACGTTATAAAAAAAATTTTATGAGCAGAAATGATTTCATGCTGTCAGGCATCCCCACTATTTTATTTTGGTTATAACTTGTTAATTCCTAGACTATTTGCGTAACGTTTTACATATTCTTTGTCAGCAAGCCCTAAGGAACCCAAATATACAAATTTAAAAGAGCTAAGTGGCTGCGTTCAAAATATGCAATTTCTTCTACCTCCTGTTTCGAAGATGTGCTGTCTGGGTACTGAATGTTTTCAAAACGTAAACCCATCTAATGTTATCTTTTTTCTAATAAGCGTTTTTTCGTGATTTTTTAAAACCTAAAACTCTGGGAAGGGTTAGTGTTTTTTATCACTGTCCGTCCGAAAAAAAAGTTAGTGCATGTGGCCTTACACGCGTGATAGTGATAGTAGTAATGGTGTATCGCGTTACGCTTGTTGGGGTGGCATTAATAGCGAGACGCGTGTTTAATTTTGCATGCGTTCGGCTTTCTGCCTCTCCCTTCTCTCTCTATCCTGCTTTATCTGTCTTTTAGTTACGCTGTGTATAAAATGGAATGAATGAAATATTAAAATTAGGTCATTGTTCAGCTTGCGTATCTCAAATGTTTTTCCAAGAAATACAGCACACGTTTCATTGAAGAAAGCGGGTAATAATATAGTAGGCTTTTACTATCAACGTGAAAGCGTTACAATTTGCAGACGAAGCATAAAACAAAGGGGATTTCGAGTACTGTCATTGTGACAGCACTGTTCTTTACCATTCTTCTTCCTTTCTTTATTATATGTATTTATTAGGCTTTATATTTACCTTTTAATTTATATATGTGGATTAGAATATTCCACGACATCTCCCCTCTTAAAACAGACATTATATGTCAGTCCTTTATTCTATATACACATAGAGAAATTTATTATTATTTCTGGGGTTTACGGTGATTCTCATCACACGGATGGCGGCTTAAAAAATCCGCTCCCAAATTGGTTTTTCCAGATATATATTCAATGCTAAAATTATATGGAGCCAAAAGTAAAGACCATCGGAGTAACCTAGAGTTCTCATGCCTAGCCTGTGCTAGAAACGATAAAGGTTTGTGGTCTGTTTGCAACTTAAATGCCTTCCCATACAGATAAATATTGAATTTCTTTATTGCCCATATTACTGCAAGACATTCTTTTTCGCTAGTTGGGTAGTTGATTTCAGCTTTATTCAACTTTCTGCTAGCATATGCCACTGGGCTTAATTCCCCATCCAATGCTTCGGATTTCTGTAGTAGAGTTGCACCTAACCCAATATTACTTTCATCCGTCCTTACTATGAATTCTTGACTTAAGTCAGGTAATTTCAAAATGGGTTTACTTGTGAGCTTTTCCTTCAATTCTTGGTAAGTCATTTCACATTGTGGTGTCCATGTAATGCGATCTGGATGTCCTTTACGTGTCAAAATCAGTTAACGGTGCACATATGGAATTAAAGTTTTTGATATACTTCTGGTAGAAACCACATAATGAGACAAAGGATCTCACGTCGTTCTTGGTTTGTGGTCTCGGGGCTTTCTGTAGTTTCTCTAAATTCTTTGGGTCAGGGGTCATGTTTCCCTGATAAACTGTGTGTCCCAAAAATTCCAATTCTTTACATCCAACGCAACATTTGGTTGGTCGGGCTGTTAAATTTGCCTCCCTAAGTCGATTAAACAGCATGTTCAGAGAGTCAATGTGTTCCTCAAATGTTTCTGTTGCTATAAGGATATCATCCATAAAATTTGTTATACAGGGATTATTCAGAGGGTCCAATAATTTTCTCATCATTCTAGAGAAGACACTAGGCGCATTCTTCAATCCACTTTTGAGAAATATTTAGCTTTATTTAGTCTGGCAAACAGCTGATTTGTATCCGGCAATGGATCCACCTGTCCTTCTGTAATAGCATTCAGTCTCCTGTAATCTATACAGAGTCTATGTTCTCCAGAGGGCTTCCTTAAGAGTACAACACCGGAACTATACGAAGATTCACTGTGCGAAATAATTCCTTCCTTCAAAGATAGTCTATCTATATCAAATGTGTACTGATTTTCACCTGTGAGCTGCTGTTCTATTCACAGGGGTGTGTGGATTTTCAAGTGGATATTCACATAAGATGATGAAAGTGGTTCCTTTTTCATCTCCATGGCGATGGACAAGGATCAACAAGTGTGTCAGACTCTCCTGATGTTCTCTTTCCAAATATTTTCTTCAGAGATAGATTCACATGGATAGATTTTGAGCTTATCTGATCATTTTAATTGGTTCGCTAGACACCTTTGTCTAAAAACTTATGGACTATCTTAATAATTTGTATCTTCCCGGCTACAGGATACCAGTACTTTCTAGCTCCCCAAAAATGATACTGTTCTATGGCCTTACCTGCTATAATAAGGCAGCAGTTTCAATTGGCTGTAAATTTATTCATTGACTCAGTTTCCTAGCGCACATGTTTTTAGAGAAGCTCATTGTCACTTTTGTACAAGATGTCACTCCCACTGCTAATCAATTTCTCGTCTTTTGAACAAAGCTTCCTGTTAATCCTAATATTGGCAGCATATGTTTCTTCCTGGCTTGTTTCACAATTTTCATGTGGGAAGTTTCCAGCCATGTTTTTTCAACGAGTGCCAGAGTTCTCAGGATCGTCATTCACCATTTTGGTGGATTCCAAAGGCCGTTCCATGTAATGTTTTCCTCTCTTCATTGTGACTGACTTTTGGGCATGGTTGAGTCTCATCGTACGTTACTTAACAAGGTAGCTTCACACGGTTAATGGAACCTTTGAATATTGTGTGGACACATATTTTGTCCAGTGCACCGGTATTGTATTTGGGGGTGCATCCCACTCGGAAGGCGGGAATATGGGGTGATTGATTTTTTACCTCCATGAATTGGGCATTCACGAAACGACAGCTACTCTACTGTTTCTTTTGGGTTTCTCTCCCAATGGTAAAATCTTAGATGAGGATTTTCCTCACTACTCTTCTATTCAGACAGTTTGTTTAAGTGCCGTTAGTGAGGGATGTGGTACTGGTCCCAATGGTTCCTGGGGGGGGGCATAATTGGGGGATACAGTGCCTCTTTGCACGAACTTGCGGCGGCAAGGCGAGTGGACATTACAAACAAGTGGGTGCCACGTTAGTGAATAGGCTTATCCAATTGGGCTCCACTTGGTCCAGTTCCCTAGGGGATGATACCACTTCCATCAGGCCTCACACTGCAGGCGGAAGTGTTTGGCATGTATAAGATCTCTGAGCTGCTTTAGTCGGGGACAGTTAGTTTTACCACTTGAATTTTTGAGAGCCAATTATCAGTCAAGATTTTTATTTGATAGTATGGGATCCTAACTTTTATCTTAAGAACTTGTGTGAAACATATATTATGCTATCAATGTTCTACCTTATCGCCACAATGTGCCTAGTGTTCAATACGATTTTTTTTGTATTATTGAGGGCTAGCTTTTAGTGGGCCTCCTTTCCCACATTCAGATAAAAGTTGTTCCATCTCTTCATGCTCAGGTCGTGTCAAGAACTAGTCAGACTGTTTAATCGCATTTCTTACATCCTTGTGTCTATCTCTAGGTGCTTAGATTGGTCCCAACAAGATCCTGTTTATCTAGGCACGGAAAACTCTCTGTCACAATCGGGTCCCGTTTCCAACGTTTATGGGCATTTCCACCCAGAGTTCATATGTACTGGTGCGTTAATGCCCTGAATTTCGTTTATGGTGCTACTCGTTGGCACTCTGGACAGGATATTTTACATCATATATCGTCCCCGGGTTGACATTATGCTGTCAGGATCCATTTCCTTGTGGGTGTTCCAGAAAATTAGTGACAAACGCTATTCTCGCTTATGTCCTGTCCCATGTTGCCGCTGATTACAAGATATGGCCACTGAATTGATCGGAATCGCATCATGCCCCATTAGTTATCCACAAGGCACTTAATTAGTCTCCCCTATATGGAATAGTGGGCATAAAGGGACCAGAAGCTGAGTCCGTGACCTATTGGATATCAGATCCAGTTCTCTACCTTCCATATATATCAGTTTGAAGTTCTTCATATATAAAAACTCTCAGCCCTTGCCACTGGACGGTGATATGAGATTTCGACCTATGGCATCCACTTCCTTGAAACAATGGGCTTTGAGAGTGTCTTTGTCTTCAGCCTGTTGCAAACTTCACCTCATCAGTCCATAATCTCATCGGTGAGTATTTATATGGATCTTATCCTACCTCCTCCTTTTTGACTGTGATCTGGTCTGCTCACTGTTGCAATATATAGTATAACAGGGCTCTTAGGGATTCATATCCAAGATAAGACATATCTACATATACTCAATTTCGGAGAAAGGTAGATGGAGATAATTTATAGATCATAGAGCTAGACTTTATTTGTTTCCTTCCACATATAAGTCGCGAGTGAATGTTTCCCCACTTATTATTTCGGCGCGCGACGGGATGAGTGTGTCATGGGTTAGACTACATTCCTTGGTTGCAGTTTGAAATCCTACCCATGTTTCTGTAGGTGTATATTGATCGGCCTGCCACCAGGTGAGAAATAGTCACTACAGGAATCGTAAAGCCTAAACCGGATAGATCATATAATAACATCTTATAGTGATATCACCATTACTAAAATGAACATCAGATCACCAAAATACTGGGGAGGTGTAAAAAAGTGAGTTGCCTGTAAATTCTTCTAAGGTATAATAGCTACTTATTTTCCTTTATTCCCCGATAATGTCTAATAGCCGCAAAATTGAGGAGAGAGAGTTCCTTCTACAATGGTCAGAGTGTCAGATAGTTGTTCTAAGTATCTTGATAATATTTTTTTACCACACAGTCAGTTTCCTGGTTGAAAGATTTTTACAGTTTGTCATATCATGTATTTCCCTTTCAAGATAGAAATTGTGGGAGTTTTATAGTTTATAATTTTCTAATACAGATGGCAGATATCAAAAAAAACTGGTAGCAGATACCTTTGTTTTGATGTTCATATCTAGGATCAAATATTTATTAAATGTATTTCTGTGGCTTGCCCTATACAGTTATCCACTTGTTTCTTTTTATTACCTGAGATTACTCGCTTGAGCTGCTGATTCAATACTGGTACAGCAACATAGATAATAGTCAACTCACCCAAGCCCATCCATCCTGCACCTTTGTTACCCATCGAGAAAACTTACTCAAAGGTCTGGAGTCCAGGTGTTTGACTACTGTACATAAATATTGTTACTATTAATGACACCATATCCTTTAAGATCTTGGGTAATTGATCCCCATTGGAATGCTATGGCCATGTTTACTCCAAGAGTATGTCCCTCGATTACCGTGTCAGAGAACTGGTGAATTCAGCGATGATAGTTTCTACTCTGAGACAGCGTATTTAATCAGCAAATTCACTAAATTTTTATTTTCCTAATAGACAGTCTGCAGTTCTGCGTTCATTTACGTTAAATCTTTAACATAAAAGATGCCTGCTCAGTCTAGCCATGTCTATAAATGTTCTTCTTTGGTGATCACTCCAGAAAACTGTTCATCAATGTTGCAAAAACTCTTCATAAGACATGCCCCACGAAGTTCCACACTGAGATAATATAATCCTTGTAAGCTCCCACCTTTTTCTCTCCATTCTCTAAACATTCCAAATGATTGTGTAGCTAATTGTAGTTCATACCTATTTTAGTAGATTGCCTCTCAATATCATCGTATCTTTCTCATCAACAAATGAATCTAAATGAAAAAAATATACATAGCTAGAGGTTGAGGACCTGTCCCTGGCTAGCATTGGGAGCATCAGTAAGACCATCACAAGAGGGACAGTGCACCTATTTAGAGTCTCTTAGGAAGCAGAGGCCCTTGGAGAACAACGCTCAAACACTCTCTTAGTCCTGATGAACTCCATGTCTCCCTATATTGTAAATCTCTTTCTCCTCCTTTAGTCTGCCTTCCCACTCTCTCGCAGCTCAAATTTCTTATTTTCCTTCTCTTTCTGCTCAGCCTAATTTCTTTTCTTACATGCTTAGACACCTTTCTGCAGCTCCAATTACTTCTTTTTCTTCTGCTAGATTCCAATTTCATTAGTGGTACCTCAGCCTCAAATGTAACTGCAACCTCTCTAAGTCTCTGCGAGCTCATCATCCACACTCTCTATAGCTCAGCTCAATTCTGCAGGACTTAGGTCTCAGAGCTCCTCAAGACCTGTCACTCCTTTAGTCTCAGGACCTCATACACTACTCAAATAATTTGTAACCTTCTTAATTTCTTATTTCAGGCTTGGCAATACCTCTATATCTTCGGCCAACCTTTCAGATTTAATTTCGGCGCGAAGCTATCTTTTTGCTACATTACTTCTTTCTAGAATTCCCGTTCAATATTATATTTACTGTCACTAAGCATTCCTAGCAGTTCAGTGACATAGGCAACCATAACTTTGCCCGATCCCATTGCTAATCCTATTTTATACTCTTTCCTTTGCAGGCATCATGAAACAGCAGCAGTATCGATCGAAATTTGGCCAGGTACGCCATTGTCTATCAAAACAGGTAAATTAATATTAAACTGTCTAAACCAACAATACAATCTTTCTAACTATATACAGTCCTAATAGAACAACACAGGCACCAAGTGACGTGAGCTCAACGTCCTTATTTAATTTGATACCCATCTCCAATGGATACCTTAGATAATCTTTAATTTCTAAGTTATTCCGCTGAAAGTGATTATTACCCCCCAATATTTTATCAAAATCGCATGAAAGATTTCCTAAATGCCCAATGGAAGCGAATTTCAGACCCCTATAATAATAAGATGGTTGAAGATTAGGGAAGAGTTAAATAATCAATTTTTTCAGTGGCCTAACTTCTAATCTTAGTAATTGACGTATCAGATAGGAGAGTGAATACGTTATGCCACACATCTTACGATAAACAGTCTAGTGTGGCTCATCGTACTACGTTTCAAGAATGACCTTGAGTTGCCCCACAAGTTGAATGGGTTATTTATAGTCCTACACTTACAATCAGTAACTTACATGCCACTAGTCTTGACAGTGCCTACGTTTACGAGATTTACTAGGTTATGTGTACTTGAGTGATAGTAAGCCTGTTTTAATTGGTAACAGTGATAACCGCCACCCAGTATTGCTACCCCTCAAAAGCGAATTAAACTTATATTTTAGCCCGCCCCCAATTGCCACCCCGTATTACTCACGAATTAAACACCCGCTCAGATTAACTCACCCACAAAAGACCAATTCTTTTAATGGATAGTTCATGCCTGTGTGATATACCCAGCGCAACCTATAACTTATACTTGTTTATAAATGTTTGACAGTTAAGTCTTTATGTTGTACCATTATCAAGTGAGTTTGAAAATTCCTCCTCAATATTGTATCTGATTCAAATATACAGGGTTTGTTAGGAATATCCTTCTTAGACCAATGCCTATCTGCAAATTTTACCCTAGTAACTTTCCTACTATTTTATGGGTAGCAAAGAAAAATAGTTCGGGGAGGGACTTCTAAAGAATAAGATACGTCATTAGGTATAGTAGGGTCGCATCATTTATTAGTAAATTAGCTTATTCCTATGTTATGAATTACAGTCTTTGTTAAACCAAAAGTATAAGATAATAAGGTAATAATGTGTCTTTGTTATTTAGTGTACAAGCGAAAAGAGTATAGGGTAGAAATAGGAGAGGAATGGATCCCTCATACAATACTTAGAACTAATTATTGGTAAGCACTGTTATACATAGATGCTCATTAACCAAGACGGATAGCTAGAATAATAAACTGTAACACAAGCCTAAAACAATAAACAGTTAACTTATTTTACTTTCCCTCTTCCCATTAAAGTTCTATGTTACAAATGATATATTTTAAACCATGGTTAGGTACATAATAAATAACGTGCTCTAATTCAGGTCCAATACATAAGAGATCAGTTTATCTGAATGCGTTGAATGGCTTTGGCAGTAAAAAAGAGACTATAGTCTGCAAAGATTTCTTTGCTCCCATCGTAGTAGTATTAGGAGACACCCTTCACTTGATATTAGAAATGGCTTTAAGGAGTATGCTTGGAGTCCCGAAGATCTGTTTCTGGAAATCAGCAAAGGTCTAAGCGTGGACCAGAGATGCTGCTTCTAAATTACACATCCAAGGACCTTGGGGAGCAACGATCCCCATAAAGTTATATTTTACTTCTTGACTTCTTCAAAAAATCTACATAGATGTTCTGGTCTAGGTTTTATCACCTTTGTTACAATTATTTCACTCATTTTATGATTGGGTGCTTTAGTTATTTGTGCGTTAGGTTTAATACTATCTGCTTATTTTATCTGATAATACTTGTTTATTTTCAGTATTTTAAACTCTTTCCTTAAATCATTTACTCACGGCTCCAGTTTTGCACTTCCTTGCCATTATTTTAGGTAGTTTTATAGTTATTTATTTTTATGGTGTCGGGGCGAGTTGAACGATTGTTTTTTTGCCATTAAACATTTATGCCGTTTTAACTGTTCCTCTGTGGAGCAGAGACTATCGGCGCCGTTCAGGCGTATTTATGGGTAGATTTTTTGATATGTAACATTTACATCATAGATGTTTGTGTTATTTTAAGACTGAGAATAAATTGACAGGCCGTTTTTTGTGGTTAAAGGAACAATTACCCAATTTTCAGTGTACCTATTAGAAAAGATAAATAATGAGAAATTTAGAGTTTGTTGCAACCTGAGGGCCACAAGTGTCAGGGATGGAAATGAGACACGGGAGAATTTGGAACCGTATTAAAATCTTTAAGCAATGAATTCTGGGGGGGAAAAAAAAAAAAAAAAAAAAAAAAATACTATGAGCTGAAATTACCAAGGAGGTCTAGTCTTATTGTTTGAGCTTAAGTATATGACTTAGCAAAATTTAATGAGAGGCTTACAAGATAATGTTCGCTTTTTATCAAGCTTATTTGAACTAAGGGGTCTCGACTAACGCTCGTAAATGTAGATTAATTATAGTATCTAGCGAGTACTGCCAAATTGCCGATGTACGTTTTCTCGACAAGTGTTTGCAGAAAGAAAAAATATTGTTACCTTCCTGCGTAGGCTTTTAATTTGACAAAACCAAATTAGTGGTAGTTATTTAATTCGTGATCCAGGTACTTGTTTATGAATATCAGAGTGTTTTTTTGTCTTATATTTGTTCTTTTTTTTATGAGGACTACAAATCTTTTTTGGTAAGTTTGTTAACATTAGGTAATGGCTATTTCCTAAGATTAAACGTTAAGGGCGGGGTTTAGTGATTCAAACAACATGAAAGATAGTAAAAAAATTTTATTGAAATTTGTAATATGATTTCATGAATCAGTTGTCGAGGGCAATATCCCGTATCACTATTTTAGATTTTTGATGGAGAATATAATTGTTAATTTGCCGGCGTAGACTCCGTAGTTTGCAGTAAGGTTTTGAAATGTAGTTAATTTTTGATAGGTTCATAAATTGCTTTTGCCTAAAAACAAAAAAAACAAAGAAATCCGCTAATAAACTGAAAACAAAATAATAAAATTTTTTGTTGGAATATAGAGCTAGTGTTTGTTGTAGGCTTGAGTTCAAATTATGCATATTATTTTCTAAAGTAAAAGCAGAAGCGGCGTATAAAGTTAATAATTCGACAGAGTAGTTGCAGTTTTGGAGTATACTGTAGATGTTTTTCAAACGTAAATTTCAGGCAAGTTAATGCAGTTTATGGAGGGTCATTTTCTAATAAGCGATTGATTTAAAGTGAATACTTTTCGAACCTATACTCTGGGAAAACCTCTGGCTGTTTGAAATCTAAAGAAGGAATTATCAGTGGCTAAGGAAATATAATAGAAAGACGGACATATTCATTCAAAATGAAGGAATGTGTATAGTCTTGGGCTGTACGGGAGATACCCCCATTGTGATGATGCGGTACATGCTTGGATTACTGTCAATTAGATCTATATATGTGGTGGCCCAGTAAAAAGCCTATATGCGAGTTACCACAGACAAAAGGTACCCCCTGCATGGATACATAGCTGACATTAAGGAAGCGAGAATAAAGTTGAGGATGTCATGCATAGCAGAGGCAGCAATTAATCAGGTGACCACAGTTGGCCATGTCTGCAAAACGTGAGAAGATCGGCTACCAAGACAAGTATGGGAAACTAAGAGCCACGGATCCAGACCTTCAGTGCGACCCAGGTTACGCTGGGAAGACAACATAAGACAATCTCTGAAGGACCGAGTACTGGAATGGAACCAGGCTGGGAGGAAGACAGCCAATAGGATAGTATGGCGCTCTCTCTTCCAAAACTCTACACCTCATGGTAGAAGAGGAACGACTAAGACCAAGACGAACATACTACATCTATGAACTACTAATTGAAAAGTCCCTTATAATTTTTTAATTTCTATATCTCACTTGTATCTATTGTATCTACGTGAAAAAAAACAACACACGGAGTATTTACTGCTACTTGAGGAATACGTTTTATTCTTTATTTCATTTTAATGTCCAGATTAAAAAAAACAATAAAAAATATTTAAAAAATATTTTAAACACACGCTTTTAATGCACTAAAAACCCAAAAATAATTTTTCAATGAGTTTATAGCTTGCAAAAAATGTAACATTAATTGACAAAAAACGTGGGGCGCTTAAGCGCTTGTCATATATTTTATCCATAAGTGTCTAATGAAGTATAAAGCAGAAGTTAATTTCATGCAGAATCAGCGCTCCACGCTTTTTGTCAATTTGATGTTATATTTTTTGACTGCAAGCTATTTTTTGTTTCTAACCAGCGGCACTCGAGCTTTCCAGCTCTTTTGGCCCAATGACATGTCATTGCGAGGCTGGGGGGTCAGTGGACTTTCCTTCCAACCCGGTCAGGAGCTTCGCTCCTTCCCATCCACACGGGATTTATGTGCAGGAGCCGTTCAGATTATTCAGTCAAATTTCCGGTCGTAAACATTCCTTCAAACGCTGACGCCCGGGTTTGAACCATGAAAACCTGGTCGCCAGTACAACGCCGTAGCAATTACACCAGCGCGGCTCCCTACTGCAAGCTATTAACTCCTTGAAAAATTATTTTTGGGTTTTTAGTGCATTAAAAGCGTGTGTTTAAAATACTTTTTTTAATATTTTTTTATTTTCTTCTTTTTAGTGCTAGAAAAGTTATGATATACTAAAACATAAACAATATTTTTACTTATTGTAAATCTGGTCTAAAATTTCTTAAGCAATCCGTTTCTTTTGGAGCGTCGATATTACATGGCTTTGTGCCTGTTAATTTGGAGCAATCATTTTCTTCAATTTGAAAGCCATCTAGAGATCGAATTCGACTTTCCCTTGATTCACAATTTTATAATTTGGATTTTTCTCTTTATTTAGCTAGACACTTCTTTGAGTACTGCCCTGTTTACGCATAGAAAAAAATAAAGCACACCACGTACTCTTGAATTTTTAATTAGCTTGATTATGGCCCCTGATTTGTTTACATTTCTTGACGAAAAACATTAATTACTCATAATGTCAAAATTACAATATTAAATTATTAAATAATTGACTGATTGTTGTATTGTCATCGGGAATACACATTATGCCAAGTTTCAGAGCTATTGCTCATCTGGAAGTGATTGAAAAATCGATTGCAAGATTTGACAGTGATATTAAAGTGACATACAAGTGAAGTTAAAGAAAGGCGTGTAAAAATAGACACAAACAAAACATTTGAAGTCTAAAGCTGCTATAAACTGGCGTTACAAGAGAAAAAATTCCTGCCCGCCATGAAATCATGTAATGAACAAACCAAAGCTCAGCTGTAATGGTAATCTGACCAAGCCTTTATGTAAGAAAATAGAAAATAACTATCTTTATTTTGTCGTTTATTTCACATAAATTAGTTCAATATAGTAAAGAAAAAACATTGAAAAATAGAACTTTTCAATTGCCCTTGTAATGATGAAAGTACATTTTTAAAAAACCAAGTCAAATGTGAAGAAGCCCCGCGTCGGCCAATGGGATATCCGTGAAGACAAACAGAATAGAACTAACCACTCCCACGGGCATCTCATTAGAGGTAACTACCTCAAGTTTATTTTTGGGGCTGACAAACAAATAAAGTAAAACAAAATTGCTAGAGAATCCACCTCTCTGAGTGCAAATACATGTTTCTGGGCAGGCTGCCTGTAAGGGGGACAAACTGCTGTTTTGGCTCCATCTCATCTTATCTCATAATCGGAACCTCTTCTACCCCGTGAAACGAGGTGTAGAGGGGACCCAAGTGCACAAGGCCCATGGGCAGGACATGTAATCGAAGTGACTTGGCAAACAGGTGATTAGCCCATTGGTTTTGGCTCCATGTGGAATAAAATCTAAAATGATGATATCATGAAATGTGAAGGACCATCCAATATTTGGGGTAGAAACTGAGTCCGCCCATACGCCACATGAAATGTGAAGGACCATACAATATTTGTGGTAGAAACTGAGTCCGCCATACGCCACATGAAATGTGAAGGACCATCCAATATTTGTGGTAGAAACTGAGTCCGACCATACGCCACATGAAATGTGAAGGACCATCCAATATTTGTGGTAGAAACTGAGTCCGTCATACGCCACATGAAATCTGAAGGACCATACAATATTTGTGGTAGAAACTGAGTCCGCCCATACGCAACATGAAATGTGAAGGACCATACATTATTTGTGGTAGAAACTGAGTCCGCCATACGCCGCATGAAAAAAGCAAACCCACAGGACGAGATGTTATACCAAACAGTGTGAAAAATCGGAGCTGTGGGAGAATATAGAGCAGACGCGATAACAAAACTGTTGAATGACAACTACGCCAGTTGATACATACTTGAAGATATCCTAAAATCCATATTCATAGCTTTGCCGCAGAAACCTAGAGCCATCGGAACACGAAAACTACCGCACAATTAGTCTCAGGGATCAGGTAACCAAAATATTTTAAGAAATATCATGCTTATTGAAGTAAATTAAAGCCGAAATTGGTGATGAATGGTGTGGATTTGTAGAAGGAAAAGGCACAAACAGCAACATACGATGAAAATATTAATAGAAAGAGCTGTATAAATACGTGGAGAAGAGAACTGGAGACAGGTTGAAATTGATGAGACTTCCATTCACAGAAAAAAATCATGATAACACACGACAGAAGGACTAGGCGTGCGTTTGTTGGAGATCTGAACCTCGTGGGAAGCCGAAGGGTATTCAATGAATTAATTAATTAATTGATGCGTTAGATAACGTGAAACATTAGACATTCATTATAAAAATGTTAGACAGCTTAAACAGCGATGACACAGCCATGAGAGTAATAGAGAGTGCTCAATCAATACTGTTTAGCTCCCCAAGGAGCATAGGCTTGCAACAAACACATGCCAAGAACATACGCCTCTTTTCCACAGGACCTTCTTCTGTCTTGGGCGGCAAGGTTAATTTATATTCTATATTTGACTTATTCATATTGTTTGTTGAAATTTTTGTAGTAACAAGTTTTTTTACGGGATGGGTTAAGCAGCCTCATGCCCAACCCTCCTTAGTTGCTTTTTTACGACATGACCTAGTTACATATAGTGTTACTATTCTTTTCTCTCCTTTCGGGCCCCGGTAACACACGGGTGAATAGAGAGTACTCATTTGCCACAAAAAGCAACGATAAGAATTAGCAATCAAATAAGAACGTTTTAGTAGACGTAGATGTTAAGCAGGATGTGTGAATAAAGAGAGGATGTTACACACCTGCAGGAAGCGATCCACTTCCTAAGGAAGGGTTATGAGAAGTGGACAACTTGCGTATATTGAGACAGTCGGCTAGAGAGAAGTTAAACAAGACAGTTTAACGTCACCGCACATAAAGTTGTCAACAACAGTTATTGATAAACAACACTAAATTAAAGATAGTTCTTTAGCAGATACAGCCGTAGAGGAGTGAAGTGTTAGCTAGAGGCTTCGCTATATTAGGTCCAGGTTTATGAAACGGGGTGACTAGTTCCGTTCTCGGCTGTCTTTGCGTTCTCTCCCCCAAGAGTAGAACTAGGTAAGCACTTAGAGCTAGTTAGACTAAGTTTCGAACCCAGGTATCCGGTAAATTTGCCGCAAGAGGCAAGATGTCTAACCACTTTGCCAATTTGAAGCTCAGACAAACCCTAGGGGCAGATGTGGTCGACAGGCATGCTCATCTAATCCAGTCGGCATAGTAACTTGAAGAAGAAAAGCTAGCAAACAACGACCGACAATTGAAGGCTCTGGAGACGCATCATCAAGATGGCAATCGAAGGAAGTGAAAAGCTGAGCAAGAAGCGATTAACACGGGGGAAAAATTGGAAAAAAATCCTGACTGATAAAGTAGCCTCAAAGTAAGAAGACATATTTTATCAGCACGAAAGTGTGGCAGGCGCAGTTGTATCAAAATAGACATTTTATGTCACGCTCAACATTTTTGACTGTCCCGACCAGGAACTTGATATTCATGACATAAGATATCATAGACAGAAAGACGCCGTATTTACGAAATGGTTTATTTGTTTAGGAAAACCACTTAACTTGTATACGTTAATGTGTAGTATTTTCACTCGTATTGGAGATATGTTCTTCTTCGTACACTCTCAGACGTCTATGTGAGTGTTTTCAAAGAAAGCAGTAGTCAGTTTGAGGCTATATGAATCTCCATGGAGCTTTTCCACGAATGTTACTGGTGTCGGTCATATGCGCTTTATCTGTTCCGCATATTTGGGCAACTTTGAAGCAGATGTTCAGCAGTCATCTGTAGATATGTTCGAACTGAGAAGTGTGTTCACCCTCTGTTGGAAGTGTGTTCGCCCTCTGTTGGAAGTGTGTTCACCCTCTGTTGGAAGTGTGTTCGCCCTCTGTTGGAAGTGTGTTCACCCTCTGTTGGAAGTGTGTTCACCCTCTGTTGGAAGTGTGTTCACCCTCTGTTGGAAGTGTGTTCACCCTCTGTTGGAAGTGTGTTCGCCCTCTGTTGGAAGAGTGTTCACCCTCTGTTGGAAATGTGTTCACCCTCTGTTGGAAATGTGTTCACCCTCTGTTGGAAGTGTGAATCAAAATATAAATTTGAGAACGATATGACGAATTACTTTACTCCTTCTTCTTCTTCTTCCGTTCTCAAATAACCACACCCATCTCTCTAATAAAGTTCGCAGTCCCTCTCAGGCTTCTCTCGTCAGCATACAGTTTCTCCCTCAACTGAAATGAAGAAGGACATGCTGCCACACTGCTCTTCTCGTGTAGCCTACAGGTTTGGAGGAACAGTTAAAATGTTTATAAGTATATAAACCAATAAAACGGTATTGAATCAGTTCTACAAATTAACGGTTCACGTGAAACAAGGGACGTTTAGTGTGTTACCCTTCGTCAGCCACAGTTACAAACAAAGTTCAAATGTTTGTTTGTCGTCCAGACACCTTTATTTTTTTGGATCTCATCAGAGACTCCCCTGAAATGAACTACACTGACGGACATGAAAGACCTAAAGAAGATGTGATAAACCTTGACAGGACAGGATGACAGAGCGTATTTGTTGAAAACCTGTGCTGTCTTTGTCTTCTCTAATTCAAGAGCGGATTAAGGTATTCATTTTTACGGCTCCTGCACGTTTGCTATACACTTTTATGTGACGAAATCAGTTGTGTACTTTTCATAACTGCCGTTCTGTCCGGCAGTATCATTTCATTTCTTCATTGTCCTCACCGATCGTCCTATTATGTGGCATATTTTATGCACTTATGTTTTTTGCTCTGACCACTCCCTAGACTTGTTTACGTTTTGCCAGGCGAATCGTAGTAATACAAGGCTAATTAGACAGGTCAGCGGATAATACGTTTATCACTTAAGTCGTCTAGCCACCTTTAATAGAGACGGTCATTGTAGACACAGGTGGTCTCGCCCAATCGACAGAAAGAAATCCGGCTGGAAGATGTACGCGTAAACACAGGTGATATATGTAATCGCTTCCGCTGGACCATTTCTGTTTCAATATTATAGATAACCTGTTAGAGGAGACAATATGGGCGGAAAGTATTAGTCAGGAAATAAGTTCACCGATGTGTTTGTGAGTTTGTACAAATACAATCGGAAGTATTATTGCCATATTTGAAAGAGGTCACGAGTAAAAATTTTTAAATTTGATACTTTAAAACACGCGGGGGATAGTAAGGATTTAACACCCGACCCACATAGTTCTAAAGAGCTTACCATTGGTTTAATTTGAGAGCCCAATTAGATTTTGACTTTCATTGGCAAGTTGGTCTAAAAGTACAATCTGGGACTTGAACTGAGAAATGGAAATGTAATCTAGCGAAATCGGAGACACAGATCAGACTGCATCGCAACGTCAAATTAGCAACTCCCAGGAGCGAAAGAGACATCGGACTAGTATTCCAGAATTAAAAGTGACAGATCGAAGTATTTGGGCCTCTTTATAACTTAAAAGAGAACCCGCAATTTTAATTACAAAGACTGGAAACTTAAGGAACCAGAGCACCCGTCATAAGAGGAATACTAAAATTTCCCCAACCAAGTGTTAGAAGCATCTAATCAAAGTTGCTGTGTCCATTCTACTGTGCCAGGAGATTGTATATACCATTGGGGTAAGTTGTTAACATATAGTTTAAAATGTGAGTTGTAACATGAGTGTAATTGCTACGAAGAAAAGTCGGTGTGAAACCCAGTTTCATTGTGGAACCCGGAAAAGAAATTTAACTCATCATTTTGTTAAAAATAACCTTATAATGTAAGTTTTTGATTGTTTCTTCAAGACAAAATTTTAATTTAAAGTATTGAAGAGTATTATTTTGGATCAAAATGATAAGATGGCTGAAAAACGAGCTGCAGATGCTAAGAAGAAGAGATGATCGCGTCAATCACAACGAGCAAGCGAGACTCTAGAAGAAGTCATCAAAGAGCTTTTATATTGAATAAAAAATATTTTAAAAATATATTTCAGTTTTTTATTTACTTCCGTCATTATTGACGGGTTATTACTAGTATACATATGTGTACAGCCATGGAGCCAAAATTAACTATAAAAGGAATTTCGCTGAATTAACTCAGCTGGGGGCTCGAACAAGCCAAACCATTGCTTAAAACTTCACAAAAGGTGCCGGATCAGATATAAGTTAAAAGTTTTCTGCCCTATGCAGCATTGTTCTTGAATTCTGAGTTATCTTGTGAACATTACCTCGAGATAGAAGCATCATTATCCTTCTATCTAAAACTCTGCCAAGAGTAATTTTGTGCGAAGGTAGACACTTTTGACGACCCATTTTAGATACTCTTGAGTTTTGGCCACTGTTGGACCACTACTACAGAGCAAAGGGGAAGCAAATACCGTGACATTTTACTTCTATAGTTACGTTCAACATAAGTGTTACTACTTTTAATAAATCTAAAATATTTTAATTATATTTCTTTTCGATCTGGCTTCCTCTTGTACATTAGCTATACATTTTTACTTCTGTAGTTGTTTTCATTGTAGTGTTACTACTTTTAATAAATACAAAATATTTTAATTATATTTTTCGATCTGGCCTCACTTCTGGTTTCATGACCCGACCTAGTTTCGAACCTAGTACATTTGCCTTAAGAAGCAAACGTTGTACCAAACTCTGTTGCTCGAACCATCTTTGTTAAAGTAGAGTGAATTTGTAAGTATCTAAGCAGACCACAACTGAGAGATGAAAAGGTAGTTTGTCGACAAAACAGCTCCTGTTCAGGCCAGATAGCCACACTGAGAATACTAGTTGAACAAAGTCTGGAATTGAACGTACTATGAAGGTGATTAACTAAATAAAGAAAACACATGAAGACAGGACATGCAGAATTCTTCTTGAAGGATAAATTACAGAAACGTTTGCGACAATAACCAAAGTTCGATAGGGAAAATGCCTCTTGTAACCATTACTCTTCTTATATGCTATAAATTGGATTATGAGAACATCTCTATGGAGACAAGGAAAGGTCTGCCTGAATGCACAGAAGTCCTATTCTTGCATGTATCTCTTCAGAGACGCGCGGGAACTATAAGAGTTGAAGTTAAACAAATATCGTAGAATTAATTTATTTCCCATGTGGCGCCAACGTCACCATAAAGTTCTACTGGTTTGCTCAATTTGTTATTATGGATTTTAAACATCCTGAGTCGTCAAAAGTAAGGCTATTATGTTACTTGGTACTTATCTTTGTATCAGTCACTTTTTTTTAACTCAACGTGAATTCTTTAGCCTCCTCCTCTCTTTGTTTGTTAGTTGGTTTTTTTATATTCCAATTGACTGCTACTCATTATAATTGCTTGTCAACGTTTGCCACGCTGACACATGCGAGAGCTTCCGTGTTGTCAGCACATTAACTTTAATCTGATACAACTGCTGAAATCATATTCTGGTCAAGGTCAGTATTGTCTAGTGAACTTGTCCATAGTGGTTTTAGTAGTCTGACATCAGACACTGATATGATAGAAGAATAATTGTAGATGAATGGATGGCTGGCGAAAAGATCACTGTATGAATTTGTGTATTAATTAATCATTTACATTCATTCATTCATTCATCATCCTTCAGCTCCACAACGATCATGGGCCTTCAATGAATTTATACTAAGTGTTCGTGTCGTGTGCCATCAGTTCAACGTGTTTTCATGTCTTTCTCGTCACTGTTAGTTCTGTCTTAACAAAGAAGATGTTATGAATGTTAATATTTTCAGATGTTAACTTTGGTAGCATGCTCTAAAACAGGGGTTCTCAACAATTTTTGGTTGCTCATGTCCCCCTGCTGAACCTTATTTACCTCTGTGGCCCCCCCCCCCCCCCCCCCCCCCCCCATAGTCGATGTTAGCTGGAAAAAGGTACTTTACTATCTTACTGTGGCCCCCTAGAAAAATGGCATGACCCCCAGGTGGCCATACGGTCCACGTTGAGAACCACTGCTCTGAAAGGCTAATTCTTGCTCATTTTGCTTGCTTCTAGCGCTGTCTTGCTCTTGCACGTTTGCTATCAACTGTTACTTCTATAGTTATTTTCAGTATAAGTTTTACTACTTTTAATAAATACTAAATATTTTAATTATATTTTGTTTGATCTGGCTTACTTCTGGATTCATTCCTTCTTTAGTTTCACCTATTAAGGACATGTTTTCTGCACGGTGACGCCTGCGCTGCCCCTGTGTAGTTCCCCAGAGGCCCATAAGGAGACTAAAGAATAGTACTACTGCTCGCTTAAGCATGTTCTCAGTGGCGGCTAATACGAGCTTGTGCACGCGGCTTGTGATACAAGAGCACTTGAATTGACACTGCTGGCGCGACTATCTTGTGATTTAGTAAGTATTACTTACACAACTTTTGGATTTAACTCTCATTTTTACTATGAACCAAGTAGAAGTTTAATTTTAAAACAAGTTTAACGCTATGACTTTCAATCACAAAATGGAAGTAAAACATGTAATACCACATCAGCCTAGCGACTTATTCTCGACAGCAAAATAGGCGTATTAGACAATCCAAAGGAAAATTGAAATTTCAGCGCGAGTGGCTTCGAGTAATTTTAAAGTTCTTGTTCGATCTATAACACTTAAATATTTTGCCTTGTTAATGTAACCTTGACAATGAATAAACTGTACTGTTTTTGTTGTGTATGATATTGTCATCTTAAGACAATGATGCTGTACTTGCTACCATGCGCGAATGAACAGATGTGACTACAAAATTATTTATAGACATCCATCCCCACCACCCAAAACGCATTGGAGCCGTCACTGATCAGTTTGTCCGATGAACCAGTTGAAGTAAATGTCAATTGTTAGTATTAAAACACCTGAGGGGAACAGGTTTAAGCGGTTACATGAGTCATGTGTATCGTGAGGTATTTGAAGAATAGGGCTGAGGGCAATGGAATTGCGGGTGAGATGTTTGATAGTAGAAAGATAAAATTTCCCAAATTATGAAGGTAGAGTATTGTATGACAGCCAGGAGAGAAGATATCTATTAAATCTCTTAATTCCTGTCACGCTGACAATTTAAATGTCATACGTACACTCCGTCTCTCCGATATACAAGAAATATCACAGTAAGAAGAAATGTCAACATTAAGGTGACAGATGGAATAGTAAAGTAATTCTGACAGCTATAAAATAGATATATTTGTTAACCAAAAAACAATTCATTAGGATAACAATTAGTTCCCAAATGTGGATATATATATATATATATATATATATATATATATATATATATATATATATATATATATATATATATATCAGTGAATATCACACAACGTAGCAACACTAGTGTGAGCATAGAAAACAAAAAAGAAAGCTAGAAATAAAGTATAAATCAACGTCTTAAGGACGGCCAATCAATTCAACACGCAAATACTGCAGGAGTGGTACCACTCTATAGTTGAATCACAATCTACAATTTTCAGTCTTCTTGTAATTATCCAGGTGTTACAGCAAAATAGGAAATCCAGCGAATTGGAAATCGTTTCCTTCCGCGCAGTCTGTTGATCAACTGAATAACCCACTGGTAGATTTGCTATTAATCCACAGTAAAATGAGTGCAAGGATTCGCTGGTTCACCGTCCCTAACTCATTGCTGGTAGAATTAGCTCTAGTGTAGCTGAAGACGTGACTTTGCCGTGTTTGCGTGGAATGTGTTGACTTCTTAGGAAAGCAAAAGATAATAGCCACAGGTAGGTGGCTAGCGCTGGCTACAAGTTATAATTGACCACACAAATATGGGCACTGCTATGGGAAAAAACCTCTGCCCATCCCCTATTCGTGTTCAGAACCTCAAGCCAAATGCCAGTCTAAATCACTCTTAGCTTCAAAGTGTCACAAAATTGTCGTTCTCTTTTGCGTATTTCTCTCTCTCTCTCTCTCTCTCTCTCTCTCTCTCTCTCTCTCTCTCTCTCTCTCTCTCTCTCTCTCTCTTTATTTCTCTTTTTCGGATCACAGAAATGTGTGCCCCAGTCACTGTTTACATTTTCACACTTCGATTCTTGTCGGATCAAGGCGTCATTGACCATCCTTAAGGATTAATTGTAATCGTTTAAGTAATTGCACCAGATTGACTTCATGCGTGAATTATTTGTTTAAGATTGCGCAACCCTTTTCCGTACAGACTAGTCAATCTGGGTGTGCCGCTTCAGTGTTAATACACGCTACTAGGAGTGTCTGATAAATGATGCAATCACTTCCCTCGAAGTTACTTGTGATGATAATTAAAAATAATATCAATCTGGGGAGACATTCTGAAGTTGTGAACGTAAACATGATCGATAATAGACGGAAGCTGGCATACCATATATGGCGATTGTAAACAACACATTTATTTTCGCGTTTGTTATGTAGAAATCTTTTTTCTGAGAGAAAGGGAAATACACGCTCTTGCATGCTAATGGCTTGGCCTTTGAAATGTAAAAATACAACTTTTCTGATTGGAGCTTTGTCATATGGTAGCAATCTGGATGTGGGCCGAATATTGCCTTATAATTTAGCGCTATGTGAGTTTACCGCAGTGTGAAATTAAACTCGTCAAGAAGACAGCCAGACAAGCGAGAGTAAAGAATAGGGTCAGGATTCCACTTTAAAGGACTGGACAGCGTGTTTGAGCATCTTGTGGACTTGTATCCCATGAACACTCTAATTTCATTAAAACAGAAAGCCCGGAAACCTAGAAATTTGAACACCAAGTCATTGTAGCGAAAGGTTTTCCTATTATGATAATAGTGGTAGAGCAGAAGTAGAATCTCTCTCCAGAAAGTATGAAGTTCCAGTGCCCGAGAAGTACACTGGGATCACAAGTGAGTTACAGCTGTGAATACTCTGAGCTGACAATAGATTTAGGCTTCAGAAGTATAAGTTGCTGCTTTCGCTATCGTAACCCTATGTGATAATATAATTAAATTTGAAAAGGTAACTCAAAATTTAACAGTTAAAAATTTAACAAGTCAAATGAGTACAATTATCCAATTTATTATGTACATCTATATATTCTTGTAATGATAAATGGGTGTTGGAAGATGGTAAAATGTATGATTATTTACAGTTACAAATTAAAATAACTAATAGAAAAAGTCTTGGATTTATCTTCCACTGAATTTACAACAAAAGGATTGTCACATTATCTCTTGCCATCTAGTTGTCATCATTAGACAGTCGTTTAGAAACTGCTCACAGGATTTGTTGGATGGATACAGAGAAACTCAACTTTAGCCACGTCTGCTCGAGGTTCCTCCGACACACTGGAGTACGGAAGACTTTCCTTCAGCCCGCCCTATAACTACGGGGGACTAAGGTGTTGAAGTTTGGTTGACCTCTAGGCTTCAGAGAGCTGGATCAACTTCTTCAAGTCTTTAGTTTCTCGATCAGGAATGATCATAAACATTGATCATAAAAACCTGGAACAAGAAGTAATAGGTGGCCATGTTGTTCCAACAATCTCACCACCAACTACTGTTCATGATGCGACCATGTCTTCAGTGTTTGTATATAAATGAATGAATCATGGTAGTATGTTACAGAGATAGCATGATAAGATAATGTATACCGTACTGTGCAGAATTAACAAATTACATTAATAAATCATAGGTTATGATACATGGGTACGATATAACCTTTGCCTTCCACTTATGGATGTCAAGTCACTTATGTACTTGCTGGTATGTCGTAAGCTTCCAGGCAAGAACTAGCCATGATATATGTGGCTAACCAATTAATGGTTATGCTTCCTGACAATGCCGGTGAAGGTTATCTCTGGTTAGCGTCATTCTCTTTTTTATTATATCTGATACAATCAATCAGAAATAAAATCTGAAATAAAATGATATTATTCATACATATATCTTTAATAAACTTACATACCCTCTTAGGATCTATAAGCTCACGGTGAGATTATTTTGGTTGAAGTTAATCTGCCCTGCATGCAGCGTGAAAAAAATAACTTTTCTTGCAGATACTGTCTTCCAGTTTCCCACTTTGGCTTCTGGATTTGGTGTGTGTGATTTTCAACGCGTCCCTCTGTCCTTATATTTCAGTCTCTCGCGCGTACGAGAAAGCACCTCTAAAAGTCCCAAAAGATTTTCGTTTCATCTCCTGGTTTGAGGCTATTTGAAGCAATCTGTGTTTTTCCTGTACTTATTTTTTTCTTCTGTTCACTACACACTTATATTCTTCCGTCCTTTCTATGTATCATTTCCTTTTCCCCATATGAGGTTTTCATTACATATAAGTTTTATACAAATCCGTTGAGGCTTGTTAGTGTAATAAATTTTTAAAGATTATTAGCTAACTTTTAGCCGATGTGATGAAGGTGAAAAATATTAATTATCTTTAAAACTATTTATATTTGAATAATATCCTTTTGGATATAATTCCTAGTCTATCTCCTTTGTTGAATTATTTTAATTAATATTATTCCAACCGGGCGTTCTCCGGTAGTTAATAATTTAATGTCCAGTAAATGCAAACTTTGAAAGTCCGCCATTCATTCTTATTAGCTATTTCATCATTCTTCGGTAATACTGTATGGCCTTTAACCGTAATTCACATTTCCCGTCTACTACAAACTTTCAAGAAAGACCGCTGCGCTGACCTTGCGCTGGTGTGTGTGTGTGGGAGTCGCGCTACACATTTTTTTTTCCACAACAAAGCAAGAGGAACCAAATTTCGCTACAGTCATAGTGGGATTCTATTTGCAAAGTAATTACCCAGACCACGTGTAAGAAGCATTTTAAAGAAGTTGTCTTAACTATTTCTGTGAGCCAGAAGTCGGTAATCCGAATAGAGATTTTGGGGTAAGTTGTAAACTTTATAATGCTATATTTAGCATTATTAACATGAGAAAATTTATAGTGGAAGTCCAGGTCATACGAGCTGGCAACTCCAGCATATAGAATGATGATTTCATGAACCATCACTGCAAGAACTGTTGACTGCATTATGCGGGTTTCTCATAGAGAACCAAAAGCAGAGGTAGTCCCAAGTTCCATTTGTAGCAGGGAGCGGATAATGACATAAATGTACATACTTATTATATTAACATTTTTAACCAGTGCATATGTAAATGTAAACATGTTCAAGATAAATGCAATGGATGTTTTCCGCTCACCGAGATTAATATTAATGCTCAGAGGGGGTAAAAGTCTGAGGCAGATGGGATGATGGCATAAAAGGGGGGCACCTGATTTTGTGTCAGGAAACCAAATACTCAGGAGAGTATTTGTTTCTCTCTTATTTCATGATACTAGTCGGCGGTACCAATTTGTGGTGCTATCTGTGCAACAAAAGTGGTATAACTGGCCTTCAGTCAAAACTAGACACCTACAGCAGACGGGTCTTAACAGACGCTAGACCATCTTCACAATTACCCCACGATACTACGAGGGCCGTGTTGCAGCCACCAGACTTGACCAGTGACAAGAGTGAACCATTCCATAACCTGCAAAGAACAAGCATCGGCTGGCGCAGAAACCAACCGACATTCTACTGGCAGCTAAGTACACATTCAAAGCTGCCTAGTGAACACTCTATTTTCAAACCAGAAAACGTTTTTTTATATCAGACCATAACCTGTGAAGAAATTAAAATAAGAATTATCTAAATTCACCCCACCCTAATTTATTTTACAATTGTTAACGATAATTGACTATTAAATTTTGTTATCTGTAAATACACAAATTTATAGTTGATTTAGTCATTTGAGTGAACTGTACCCGTATGTCTCAGTCATTTTAAATACAGTCGGCTCTCCGTATCCGCGGGGGATTGGTTCCAGGACCCCCCGCGGATACCAAAATCCGCGGATGCTTAAGTCCCTTATATAGAATGACGTAGTACTGTATTTGCATCTCTAGATTACTTATAATACCTAATACAATGTAAATGCTATGTAAATAGTTGTTATACTGAATTGTTTAGGGAATAATGACAAGAAAAAAAGTCTGTACACGTTCAGTACAGACGCAACCATCGTAGGCCTAACTACATAGTACACGTCAGCAACAACGTTACATTTTTCTTTCTTTCGACACTTACAGATTGCTTTCTTTTAATGACATGAAAGTAAAATACGCAGAATAAAAGTAAAGCACATAATATTTAAATTTCAAGTACATATAGAAAATATAGTTATAAATAGAGAAAATATAAATTCATTCTCTCTCTCTCTCTTTCTCTCTATCTCTCACAAACACACACATACACACACACGCACACAATGTGTTAACACCCACCAAAACCCTGGTTCTTCTTTCTTGATAACCCTCGTATGATGACGATGATGATTGCTGTATGATGCCTACAGTGCCGATGTGGTGAGGCGATGAGATGTGAGACATCAGGCTAACTTGAACCTTCTGACAGGACGTCAGAAGGATCATCTACGTCGGAAGAACCAGGTTCCGATTGCAGGCATTGAAGCTTTGGAGAAGGCTCAATAATACTAATGTCAGTGATACAGAGTAAATATTAGCAAGGGGAGGTGATCTTGAAAATGTTAAGCGAATAGATTCGATTGCGGGTTACGTTGCTTGGTTAAGCTGATGTTAAGTTAAAATAGTATTAGGGGAATTCCCTCGTATGTTCGAGAAGTAAAGTTAGAAAAGCGTGTGAACGCTAGGTAGTTCAATTGTGAAGGTGTATTCACTCCGAACTGTTGTGAGCTACGGGGTTTTAGCTATTTGTGGCTAGCCCGTGCAAGTAGTGAGACTGAGCGGTGTTTTTTGAACAGCCGGGTCTCGTATCTGTTTTAGGCGGGAGAAGGGTATTCCCGTGAAGCAGTCTGTTTTTGGGCACCGACTGGAGAGGTCGGCCCTACAGTATGTGTTTTGAGTATGCCTGCGCAGTGCAAAAGTTATAGAGGCCATTATTTGTGTAGGCCGGTAATTCCTGAGTTAATTGAAGAATTATGTTTGTGAGTATTTTGAAGAGGTAAGGATCCATGAGGGCGAGATTACTGCAAACTGCCAGGGAGTGCAGTCTTGCGAGAAATTGCCACGAGTATTATTATTTATGTTGTTAGCACGGCGAGGATGATGTCCGTTTGCTAACCGGATCCATTGAGGTGATTTGAGGAGGCCATTGTTATTATTGAGAGGATCCATATCTACATTAAAGCGCCAAGGTTGAGAGCGTCTTTGATGAGGCATATTTGAGGAGGCCATTGTTATTATTGAGAGGATCCATATCTACATTAAAGCGCCAAGGTTGAGAGCGTCTTTGATGAGGCATATTTGAGGAGGCCATTGTTATTATTGAGAGGATCCATATTTACATTAAAGCGCCAATGTTGAGAGCGTCTTTGATGAGGCATATTTGAGGAGGCATATTTGAGGAGGCCATTGTTATTATTGAGAGGATCCATATTTCATATTTGAGGAGGCCACTGTTATTATTGAGAGGATCCATATTTCATATTTGAGGAGGCCATTGTTATTATTGAGAGGATCCATATCTACATTAGAGCGCCAAGGTTGAGAGCGTCTTTGATGAAGCATATTTGAGGAGGCCATTATTTATTATATTAGCACGGTGATGCCGACCGTTGCTGAGAGGATCCAGTGTTGATGTTGTATAGCGCTAATGATTATGAGAAGTGGAGATGTGACTATAGTACTTACTTGTTGTGAGTTATGTTTGACTATGTGTATTTCATATGAACGTATTGTGACAATAAACTATGTTAAATGTCACCTGTAGTTCCACGACTCGTACGTCCGTATCTGTGGCGTGTGAATGTACCCACGCACACTCACTGCAACATTGAACACGGTAGGAAAACAGTAGTCGTGACAGTAGTAACGCATGACCATAAATAGCCTGGGTGGTGAAATCTATGTCAACAAACAGATTGAATTCACTAACAGTATTTCGTGTGTAGCAGTGGTATGTTAGTCTTATAGAATTTGATATTTCGACATTCGCGTGAGATAAGAATTATGTTCTGCTCTGTGTGGGCGCATTGAACAGTTTGACCATTAAAGTAACACGCATCACCATTTATTCAATCTCCAAGACCAGTCATCAGTTATAATATTTAATAATTCATTGGGAGCCGCGCTGGTGTAATGGCTACGACGTTGTACTGGCGACCAGGTGTTCATGGTTCAAACCCGGCCGTCGGCGTTTGAAGAAATGTTTACGACCGGAAATTTGACTGAATAATCTGAACGGCTCCTGCACATAAAATCCCGTGTGGATGGGAAGGAGCGAAGCTCCTGACCGGGTTGGAAGGAAAGTCCACTGAAACCCCAGCCTCGCAGTGACATGTCATTGGGCCGAAAGAGCCGGAAAGCTCGAGTGCCGCTGGTTATAGAAAGAAAAGAAAAAAAATAATTCATTGGTAACTTTCAAAGTAATCTTCAACATCCTTAAATCAATCGGTTATAACATTTGGTGGCCAGTATGGGGAAGCAGGTCTTTTCGTGGGAAATATAACTTTCAACGCAATGCCGATGATTTTGGCGATATTGGTTCCTGGCGGCAAACTAGCAAAGGAAAATCTACAGTGTTAGACAGTCCTGTGGATAACAAAAGAATTAATAATAAATTTCAATTCAAGATTTTAAAAGCCAACAAGGGATTAATTGAGAACCCTGATGGCTTGATAACAGGGGAAAAAGATAGAACTACTTGTTCCAGGAAGGAAACATTTTTTGTGAAAAACAATAAAGATATTGTTAAATCTTTCGGTCATACCCAGTCAAGTCAGTGTGACCCATTTCTTAAACACACTGCCACAAGCAAAGAGAAAAACACTTTCGATAGGAGATATAACCATGAGGTTAAAATGTACCAAGGGAGTTCTTCATATAGTAATGTTTCTTTGCCTGAAAACAAGAAACAATTTGACAGATCACAACAGCGTGATTCTAAGAGTATTAGAAATTATAGTGGAAATAATTATGTGAAAGAGTGTCAATCTGGTAATAAATTTGTTGATAAAAAGCCATTTCTATCTAGTAGATATTTTTATCCAAGAGGAAATGTTAATCATAATTATGATAACTGGGATGTAAAACAGTACAACTGTGTCAATAGAACAAATAACAATGTTCTTAACAGCAATTATAGAAATTGTAACCAGGTTAGCTATACTCCACATGAGAGCAAAGTTATTAACAAGCAAAGTAATAATACTGTTGATTGTCACACTAGTGGTGTCGAAAGGTCATCTCGTTCTTGTGAACGTAGTAATTTTTTTCAGCCTACAACAGGGATGAACTTTCGTTACGGTCAAGTGATTGCTAAGCCTTCTGTGATGTCTACACGTTTAAGGAGGACTTGCTGAGGTGTGTGAAAAGGTGCCAAGACTCTACTCCATCACAAGGGATAGGTAAACGTGAAAGTTGATTTTCCGTTTTTCCTTATTAAATCTAACAGATGATTAATATAAGTTTTCATTTGTATTGTCTCGTAGCGTGCGACGTTGTGATGAGTTGGCGCACTTGTTGACATTATTCGTGAAGAATGTGGATTATCTATCAAGCGGAACCTATGAGCGTCTCGCTATACATCTGACGAGTCACTTTTTTGGAGGATCAAGAATTATTGACAGATTGTCGGGATATATTTTTTTTTTTACAGCTGATTTTTTTTCGTAGAATAGTACATGTTATTGTATTCTGTGGATAATATATCATATGATGCTTGTTAAATATTTGTAATTTCTTTGAAACATTATGATGTTCATTTTGATGCATCATGTGATTGCTAAATATATATTTTTTGTGGAACATATATGATTGTTTCGATAATGTACCAGTCCAATTTTTTATGCAATTGTATACTATTCTGTTTTGATTGTGTGTAACATATGTGTGGGTAATAATTTGTGTGTAATTTTTGATAAATGCAGTGAGCGATGTCAAACCTGTGCTCATTTAGATCATAATTATTGATCTGTATATTTTTCGGGTTGTAGCTGTAATTGTTAGGATAATCACGTGGATTTATTATTATGTTGTGTAATATGATTTTGTAGAATTATCTTGCATGTATTAGAAATAATTGTGTATTTGAATTGTTAACACATGTTGAAACACTGACCTTGTCATAGCATAGTACCTAGAATTTAAATAATAAGATTTTTTTCAACATTTTTGCAACAAATTAATTTGATAAACAAAACCTTTGCAGGTATTTTTATAGGACTTCTTTTTCATATCCTATTGTACCAATGGATTTTGGATTTATTTATACTATATATATATAGGCTGAGTAAGATATAAATTTACAGTTAAATAACACTGAAGCTCAACGCTATTGTTAGTCAGAATTAACTTATAAATTAAATTCAACTTTTTTGTAAAATTGATAGACACATCTATTCTATTGTTTGTTTGAAGAATATAAACGGGTTGTTATAATACATTATGTTATGTTTGTATGTTGAAAAGTTGATATACAGATGACATCGTATTTTTCTTAAGTTTTTTTTTTTTTGGTGATGTATTTTGGAGAAAAAAAGAAAAACTTACATGTTTTGATTTAAGTGTTTGTCTAGAGATAAGATATTTTATGCTTCTCTCATTTTGTTAAAAGTTAAGTTCATTGTTAGTTTATTAGTTATGACAGAATTACTTAAATAATAATTTTATTTTTTGATAACTTATCGTTCTGAAATATTTTGTATGGTTATTTTGGGAAAAAAATTGTTTTTTTGGCATTGTAATTTATTTGTGTGTGCCCTATGATTGAAAGGGATATTACTTTTTTGGAAACTTGTCTTATTTGATATTATGATGTATTTTTATTATTTAGCGGTTGATTGTGCGTTAGGTCAAAACTTAGTTATCGCAAATGCTATTATTTGTTTGTGTAAGGTTTATAATTTATTTTCAGTTAAGTATAATTTTTGTAACTTAGTTAAATTACTTATTCGACTTTCTTTAGTTATGAATTATTCTTTTTGGTGGTGTTAGTATGGATATACTTTGACATTTTGTTTTGTGCCTTGTAATCATGTTTGTATTTGATTTTTGAAAGATATTGTCTGATCTAAACATTTATTAGTATGTATTGTTATTGACTTTCTATGCGTTCATACCTTTGCTTTCCTTTCGTCTTTGTTGACTATCCTTCATTTCATTCTATCTTTTTGTCGTCTTTTCGATATGTGTTCATATCTTGTTTATACTTTCGTATCACATCTTCGTTTCTCTTCATTCTACTTGTATACTTCATCTTCTTTCAATACTTATACTTTCATTCGTTGTATTCTTGAGTTAATTATATAACTTAATATAATGTAACTAGTATTTTGGTAAATTTGTATTTATTTTTCATGAAATTGTTTTACTTATTGATTATTATGTGGTATTGTTAATTATTTCTCATTTTCCGATTTCTACTTTCCTTTACTACAGATCATTCTTCTGTTGCTTGATCTTGTTCTTTCACTTTCTATTGGTTGTTGCTTGTACTAAATGTACTTAGCTTAGTGTTCTATTAAGATTAATTTTGGTATGCTTGTATTATGATTGATGCTTTTGTTGTAATTTACATCGGTAACATTCATTGGGATATTTGATTGATTATGTTTGATGTTTTAGTTGTAATATTACATTTATTGCTGATATTTCGGGTGGATGTACTATTTTCATTTGTTATAGGTACATTTTTTGGTAGCCATATAATATAATTTCATTTATCTCTAAATTTTTGGGACTTAAATTTTCACCCAAAAAAAATGATAATCATTTTTTTTTGCCGGGCGGTGTGGCAACTGATACAGAGTAAATATTAGCAAGGGGAGGTGATCTTGAAAATGTTAAGCGAATAGATTCGATTGCGGGTTACGTTGCTTGGTTAAGCTGATGTTAAGTTAAAATAGTATTAGGGGAATTCCCTCGTATGTTCGAGAAGTAAAGTTAGAAAAGCGTGTGAACGCTAGGTAGTTCAATTGTGAAGGTGTATTCACTCCGAACTGTTGTGAGCTACGGGGTTTTAGCTATTTGTGGCTAGCCCGTGCAAGTAGTGAGACTGAGCGGTGTTTTTTGAACAGCCGGGTCTCGTATCTGTTTTAGGCGGGAGAAGGGTATTCCCGTGAAGCAGTCTGTTTTTGGGCACCGACAGGAGAGGTCGGCCCTACAGTGTGTGTTTTGAGTATGCCTGCGCAGTGCAAAAGTTATAGAGGCCATTATTTGTGTAGGCCGGTAATTCCTGAGTTAATTGAAGAATTATGTTTGTGAGTATTTTGAAGAGGTAAGGATCCATGAGGGCGAGATTACTGCAAACTTCCAGGGAGTGCAGTCTTGCGAGAAATTGCCACGAGTATTATTATTTATGTTGTTAGCACGGCGAGGATGATGTCCGTTTGCTAACCGGATCCATTGAGGTGATTTGAGGAGGCCATTGTTATTATTGAGAGGATCCATATCTACATTAAAGCGCCAAGGTTGAGAGCGTCTTTGATGAGGCATATTTGAGGAGGCCATTGTTATTATTGAGAGGATCCATATCTACATTAAAGCGCCAAGGTTGAGAGCGTCTTTGATGAGGCATATTTGAGGAGGCCATTGTTATTATTGAGAGGATCCATATTTACATTAAAGCGCCAATGTTGAGAGCGTCTTTGATGAGGCATATTTGAGGAGGCATATTTGAGGAGGCCATTGTTATTATTGAGAGGATCCATATTTCATATTTGAGGAGGCCATTGTTATTATTGAGAGGATCCATATTTCATATTTGAGGAGGCCATTGTTATTATTGAGAGGATCCATATCTACATTAGAGCGCCAAGGTTGAGAGCGTCTTTGATGAAGCATATTTGAGGAGGCCATTATTTATTATATTAGCACGGTGATGCCGACCGTTGCTGAGAGGATCCAGTGTTGATGTTGTATAGCGCTAATGATTATGAGAAGTGGAGATGTGACTATAGTACTTACTTGTTGTGAGTTATGTTTGACTATGTGTATTTCATATGAACGTATTGTGACAATAAACTATGTTAAATGTCACCTGTAGTTCCACGACTCGTACGTGCGTATCTGTGGCGTGTGAATGTACCCACGCACACTCACTGCAACATTGAACACGGTAGGAAAATAGTAGTCGTGACAGTAGTAACGCATGACCATAAATAGCCTGGGTGGCGAAATCTATGTCAACAAACAGATTGAATTCACTAACAGTATCTCGTGTGTAGCAGTGGTATGTTAGTCTTATAGAATTTGATATTTCGACATTCGCGTGAGATAAGAATTATGTGCTGCTCTGTGTGGGCGCATTGAACAGTTTGACCATTAAAGTAACACCCATCACCATTTATTCAATCTCCAAGACCAGTCATCAGTTATAATATTAATAATTCATTGGTAACTTTCAAAGTAATCTTCAACATCCTTAAATCAATCGGTTATAACAGTCAGGATCTGTGGAGGTTGAAGGCTGAAAATCTTCAAGCGTTGAAGGTCGAGGCTTTACAATTGCAGATGCTTTAGTTAGAAACATTGTTACAGGAAGCTATTTCTTCTTTTTCTTTGCATCACCAAACAAATCTTGCAGTGGTTGTAGGCATGTTGTTATCCCTCGCGTGACACGGAGGCTTCGTTCCATTGAAGGATCGTACTCGCGGATCATATCTTTTAACACTTGCGCTGTTGAAAAACTGCTGCAAATTTTTTAAGTGTCCAGATTGATGGCTGTGCCTCCTGTAAATCTTCTGCATCATCATCATCATCTGTAGCTCATTGCTTTTTAGGAGCCATTTTTTTCAAATTCAAGTTTTGCATTTTGAAACTTTCTGGAATTTTTTTTTCGAATATTTTCGATCCGCGGTTGGTTGAATCCGCGGATGCGGAACCCGCGGATACGGAGGGCCGACTGTACCTATAACACAGCTATTTAATTAAGTAACATTTTACAGAGTTAAGTCAGTTGGGGGCTTGAAAGAGCTAAAATACATAATACTTCTTCATAAAAGGCAGCTGGCAGATAAAAAGTTAATAATTATTCAGTCCAATTCAGCATTGTTCTTAATTTATGAATTATCTTATGAAAACTTCCTCGAGACAGAAGCATCATCATCCTTCTATCTACAACTCTGCCAGGAGTAATCTTGAGCGAAGGTAGATGCCTTTGAAGACCCTCATCAGATACTCTAAGTTTGGCCATTGTTGGACCATCACGCAGCGCAAGGGGAGTAAATCCCGTGACATCGCGGTCAGTTTACTTCGCTCTTTGGGGGGTCGTCCATAATGACGTCACGCAGTGAGGAGGGAGGGGGTCAAAATTTTGTGACATTGTGTGACGATAAAATGAGTTCTTAGCTCAGTTGAGATACACTCTCATCAGTGCCCTGGCAAAAATGGTTCCGTTAGACCAGCAGACCATTGACATGAAAAGGCATGAAAAGGAAGAACCCGCCTGCGTTCGGGGTTTCCCCGTCAGTCAGCGGAAAGTCAGATCATAACTTAGTGAAAAGGAATGCTAAGTAGGTAGCTCACCCCTGGATCAAAAGAAATCTGAAGATACTCAGCTGCCAGCATGAAAGAATTTCGATCGCATCTGTGTAGACAAACCAAAGATACGTGAGGGAGGGGACTACAGGGCTGTCTGATTTAAGACTGACACTGCTAGAGTCTGGAATATTACGTTTAACTGAAGGTAAAAATGAAGAGGGCGGAGACCCAAAAAAACCCAAAAATAAGAAAGTGTGCGTTTAAACCGGTTGATCGACATGATATTCTATGTCAACTCATAACAGTAGGTTAATCGAAAATTAACAGCAACGTACGTCCAAATTTTTTATACCTGGAAATCCGTTTCATCTTTTTAAAAAGCCAAGTTAAAAAAACCTTTAGAACAGGTAGGCACATTTTGACTGTAAAATGACTCTATGCAAAGATGGACGGAGTAGGGTGATAATTTTATTTTCCCTCTGACATTTTGACTAATTAGCGAAGGCTCTATTTAGTTTAATTAGACGAACGTATGAGTCACAGGTCAGCAAAAATTAGGCCGTTTCCTTTTTCAGTAAGATAAAAATCCTAGTATCATTAACCGTGTTATAATTAGCAGGTTTATGGGGCACTTTTAAAGAAAACAATGGATTACACCCCCAACAAGCTGGCTTTAGACAGTACATGTCAATATAGGACCAAATAATATACATCACTCAAGAGATTGTACATGCGTACCTGACAAAAACACAAACACTGTCATTCTCACGGAGACAGCTTTTGATAAAGTTTGAAGAGCTGGGATAAAAAGAATAGGACTCATAATCCCGATTAGTCCTAATTGACACAGATAAATTGTTATAATAGAAGATTTGTCTGAAGTAATTCAGTAAGATAATTTTGTTATCAACCAAACATACCCCGTATCCCCTTGATAAGCTTCTCGTACCCCACGGTTACCTCATGTTGGGAACCCCTGACTGTATACAGTGCTTTGTGTGCTAGTCCGGGAGGTTTATCTTCTTCTAATGGCCGGCTTTAACTGTCAGATTTACCTGAAAATGAATTTTTATTCACAATAGTTTTTAGGGCTCAAGAAGAGATACGGTTAAGAAGCGATTAAATATAATCGGGCAAACGGTGGCGTTTCAAACAGCCGTTAACTAGTGTGGTAAAGTGGGATGATATAAATATTTATAGGGGACTTAGTGTACTGACTGAGATCAGCTGTGAAGGTATCTGTATCTAATAGGTGTAGTGTTTTACAGATAACCTTACTTGCTACCACATTTATAACTCAGTCAGAATTATTCTGGAATATTGTGATGACTACGTTAAATGTCTAGGGTATGTATATGATGAAGTGTAAGTCACAACAACAACAGACAGATAAACAATTTAATTTATTCCACCACACTTGACAACACTGTGACACTCACACACATTTAACACTCTATAAGACTATCTTAAATGAGTCACTGGTAAAGTTTCAAATATTTATGTATTAATTACTTTCACTATTATATATCCTGATTCAACTACAAAGTGAACCAGGAATCAGAATCAAGTGTAATCACAATTTATATATACATAATTTATAAATATGAATCTTGTAGTGACATATTTTATTAATATTATCCTATGTGTGTCAGTGTGTGGTAGTACTATGAGGTAATACTGGTTTTGTTTTTCAAGCTATGTTGTTATTTGTCATCATGGCTTCAAGTGTTTGTTTATCTGGGAAATAGTATGGGGAAAAAGTTCACAGTTCCTGTCAATTTAAACAAGGTATTGTCCCTCTTTTTTATTAAAATGTCAATTTTTGAGGGGACACATAATGTTGAGCTCCACTGGCCACAAAGGCTTAACTTTCGGGATGGTGGCAGGAAAAGACTCCTCTGCTCGATTGCTCCCCTGTGTTCTGGAGACACCTCACTAGTCGCTATCTGGACCCAGGAGTATGCTGTCAGCCTCCAGATTCAGCAAAGCTCAGACCAGGTGCTGCTCAATAACCTTAGGACCACAGTCCCACAATTCATGGAATAATACACAGTTACGTTGACTGGCAATGAATATAGCACAATTTCGATCTGCCGATGTCCCAGGCTTTTATTTAGAAAAATATGCACTGGCGCTCAACGCACTGGTTCTTTAGTAAGTTTATTTGAAAATGTGGTGCTGAACTAACGCTTCAAATTGCCTATATTGGCGGGTCTAACCAATCGAGCCATGTTTACACAAGCGTTTGAAAAAAAGTACTCCTACTCACGTTTCCCTAACAACAAAGAATCAATATTTATAGCCCGACTAATCGTGTTTAGCCTTACATTTACTTTCCGCCAATCAAATAGGAGGTAACATGGGGACCTATTTCCCGTACAATGGTGGTGTGAAAATCTGCCACTGAGCGATTCTGATTTTGGTGTTGTCTGACATCCCTCACTATTTCTTTTGGCTATAATTTGTTAATTCCTAGACTATTTGCGTAACGTTTAACATATTCTTTGTCAGCAAGTCCTAAGGAACCCAAATATATAAATTTAATGGGGCTAAGGGGCTGCGTTCAAAATATGTATTTTCTTCTACCTCCCGTTCACTTCGATCGATGTGGTGTCTGGGTACTGTAATGTTTTCAAACGTAAACCAGTATAATGTCATGTTTCCTAATAAGCGTTTGTAAGTTTTTAAAACCTAACTCTCGTATGGGTAGTGTTTTTTATCACTGACGATTTGAAAAAAGCTAGTGCTTGTGGCCTTACACGCGTGATGGTAGTAATTGTATAGCGAGACGCGTGTTAGTGTATAAAATGACATGAATGGAATATTAATATAGGTCAGCTTGCGTATCTCAAGGTTTTTCTTAGAAAGGCAGTACACGTTTTATTGAAGAAAGCGTGTAGTGATGCAGTAGGCTTTTACTATCAACGTGAAACGTTACAATTTGCAGACGAAGTAGAAAACAAGGGGGATTTCGAGTACAGTCATTGTGACAGCACTGTTCTTTACCATTCTTCTTTCCTTTTATTGAAGTTATTTGTTAGGCTTTACATTTACTTTTTAATTTATATATGTGGATTAGAATTTCACACGACAACTAGATATCGGTAACTTAGCTCACAACCATTAGACACAACTCGCAGTCGACTGAGATACTTTGCTTCACGTCACACGAGAGGCAATACAAATTAGTTTGTGTGTATTTTTTCGGCGCCTGTTAGCTGGAAAGGACCATCCTTAGGGGTTTCATGTCAAGACTATCTAATGTATTTTTGTAGTCCGCGGTTCTGACGTAGAGACGCAAGTTCTTTTTAAGTGAGTAGCTCTCTGGTACCAGGCCTGTGGAGTGGGAGTCGTGGAGTCGGTCTTTTTTTAGTGGAGTCGAAGTCGGTAAAAAATTTCCGTACGTACTCAGACTTCAAATTTTACGTCATATGACTTGTAAAAACTGCAGTCTGAGTCGGGAGTCAGAGTCGGACTTCTGAAATTTCAGGAGTCGGAAAATATTTTGGCCGTCTCACAATTCTGCTGGCAACTCGCGAAATCAGATCAGACCAGGCCGCTTCTAAACTACTTGATTGTATACGTATTCCGAGCTTGATCGTATACGTGTTCTGTGCTCGATCGTATACGTGTTCTGTGCTTGATCGTATACGTGTTCTATGCTTGATCGTATACGTGTACCGTAAGGTAAAAAAGGTAAAGGATCCCGTTACACGCCCATTGGGCATATTGGGAATATGGTGTTAAGCCCATATTTTCTCGACCATCGGCACACTAGGGGTGATGTGGTCAGCATCACGCCGGCAGCCTTAACCTTCCCAGAGTTGCTCTGGTACCCAATTGGGGGCTGGGTCGACCAAGGAGCCATTTGCGGTCTAAAAAATCCCTCCTCAACCGGGGATCGAACCATGGTCAACTGAGCTAGGAAGCCAGTGCATTAATTACGTGTACCGTGCTTGATCTTATATATGTTACGTGACTGATCGTATAGGTACTCCGTACTTGATCGTACACGTGTTCTGTGATTGATCGTATTCGTGCTTCGTACTTGATCGTACACGTGTTCTGTGCTTGATCGTGCACGTGTTCTGTGGTTGATCATATACGTATTCCATGCTTGATCGTATAGTGTTCTGTCCTTGATCGTATAGTGTTCAGTGCTTGATAGTATAGTGTTCTGTGCTTGATCGTATACGTGTACCGTTCTTCTTCTTCTTCCATCCTTAGCCACCAACCGGCAAAGCAGTATGTGGCCAGTACGCCTAGTGGCGTCTTAGGGCAACAACAAATTGATCAATCTATCGCTGTTTCCACCACGCCTAGTGGCGTCTTTGTGGAACAGAAACAGACCAAACAATCTATCGTTGTTTCCGTAATCAGATTGGTTGGCAAGCAGGTGATCAGCCCACTGCGCGAAGTTTTTACGGGATGGGGTAAACAGCCCCATGCCCAACCCTCCTTAGTCGCTTTTTACGACATGCGTGGTAGGGTGCAGTGTTACTATTCTTTGCTCCCCTTTCGGGCCCCGGCAACACACGGGTGAACGTGTACCGTGCTTGATCATATATGTGTTCGGTGCTTGATCGTATACGTGTTGCTTGCTTCATCGTATACGTGTTGCGTGCTTGCTCGTACACGTGTTCCATGCTTACTCGTATATGTGTTCAGTGATTGATCGTACATGTGCTCCATGCTTGATCGTATACATGTTCCGTGCTTGATCGTATACTCCGTGCTTGATCGTATACGTGTTCAGTGCTTCACTGTATACGTGATCCGTGCTTGATCGTATACGTGTTGCGTGCTTGGTTGTATATATGATCCGTGCTTGGTCGTATAAGTGTTCAGTGCTTGATTGTATACGTGATCCGTGCTTGATCGTATACGAGTTCAGTGCTTGATTTTATACGTGATCCGTGCTTGATCGTATACGTGTTCCGAACTTTATCGTAGAAACCTTCCGAGCTTGATCGTATACGTTTTCCGTGCTTGCTCGTATACGTGTTGAGTGATTGATTGTACACATGGTCCATGCTTGATTGTATACGTCTTCATTGTTTGATCGTATATGTGTTTTGTACTTGATCGTACATGTGTTCAGCGCTTTATTGTTCACGTGTTCCGTGTCGACTGTAGCTCTTATGCAGTCTGCTGTGACTGGGAACCAGCTGCATTCGTATTTCCATGCACCGCAGGGAGCGCAAAAGAATAACCGATGTGGTTTGGTTGACAATTTGTATTCCAGCACAAGTTGTAATTCAATGTATGTTCTTGCAGCTTGAGGGTCGTCATCTCTAGTATCTTTACTAGAAACGTTTTCTGTCAACCTAATAAAGTCGTATTTTTCTCGTGTCTGCCATGTGCAGAGATATACACTTGAGTTTCAACGTCGGCTATGCAGAGTGGCTAGAGCTCTTGCCTCCCGCGGCAAGTTACTGGGTTGTTTTTTTTTTTGGTCAGAAACCTAGTGATATCATGCTCCAGTCTACACAGCTGTAAATGGGTACGTGATTCTGCTCTTGAGTAAACCAATTGTAAATGGGTACCGGATTTCACTCCTTGTGTTAGAGAAGGCAAATGCAGGAAATAAGGAAAATGGATACCCCCACATCATAAATATGAGAGCTATTATATTAAGGTCTGTAACACTTAGCATCCCTGCTACAGTGTATGCCTTGAGATTATCTCTTAACTTTTTTTTTTTTTTTTTTACTTGATGTTCAATGATTTGCCACACTGACTATTAAACCAAATAGTGAACGTAACTTTTTAAGGAATGTCCTTACGAGTGTTTGAGAGTTTGAGATTCGAGACCCATTACAAAGTATCTTTATTTTCACATAATTTCATCACGGGTCTGTCCCTCAGCGCATTTGACAGAAAAAAATCAGTTGCCATGCCGACTAGCAAAAGGGAATTACGTGTTATTGATGCGTGTCGTTTTATTAAATATGCCGGAGAAGATCTCCGTGGCCAAAGTAGACTCTAGGGGTAGTCACACAACACGAATCAGCATAACTGCAATGAGCTGACAAACACCTCCTTCACCTTCACACTGTCACAAATATGCAGTTTATTATACTTCACAAAAAGCTCCATGAAATTAGTTCTCGCCAAAAGGCAAATGCAGTAATTAGTAGTAGTCCACTCCGTTTACTATCAAACGCTGGTCAATGGCAGTCATACAAACTTTATTATTCATAGTCCACTGGACATCTTCATGAATAGGCATACATGTCTTGCATCTAATAAACCAGGGACACCTCAACTAAGTATATTGATGTCCTGGTGATGAAATGATGTAGGAAAAACACAGTGTACTGCAGGAGCTCAATACATATACGTCCTCTCACATCCAAATACAGGCCGCATCTCCCTTGCAGACAATCGTCTCACTTCTGCTTCAAAGTTCGCGTCTGCCCGTACACCATATCGGCATGACGTCACTTCCTTTATTAATAAGTAAGTCCATATAAAATTATCAGAAAAGGAGCCCTGTTGAGCTACCTATTATACTGACATAATCGTTATGAATTTTAATCATAACAGTTATATACAGTTTGCATTCCATGGTGCTCGCATCGTATTATCTTGTTCATTCTTGATTTTGCCATGTTGCAAATGAATGTTTTTGCCCTTCTTTGTACTGTAAATATTACCGGTTTTTCTGTTTGTCTGAAACAAAGATAACTCGTGCAGTTCCCAGGGGTCTTTAAAGAGACAAAGAAAGAATAAGACAAATGCTCCCTGCGACATGTCCTGCGCTGCCACTAATGTGAGGTAATGCATAAGGCTGGCAACTTTATAATCATCAATAGGGCCTATATATAAAATCCCAGCTTTTCTGTCACTAAAGCTAAGGGATGCAACTTTGGTTGAAAGTTAGACATTAATTGTATTGTTTCCCTTATATGTACTCTCCCGAAAATAGTTACACTCGACAAAGAAAAGTGCGCAAATGACGGTGTGCACAGAAATATTTATAGAACTGTGGTGATGCACAGTGGTTTTTTTAAAAAATACTTTTGAATAAGTAAAATTGCCGTTAGGTATTGGTGCTTTTGAATTTAATTCCAATCTTATGACGGGTTTTTACACTAGTGTAAAATAAATTGCTATAGAGACTGTGGCGTGAAGTTTTTATTGGCTCTAGGATCAGTATAGTACTGACAATTACAGAAAAAGAATTTCTGCAGAAAATGGTGAAGTCCCAGTGTCTGAGAGAACTACTGGTATCACAACTTAGTTACGGCTGTGAATGATCTGATCTCGAAAAATTAGTAGAGAGGAGACAGTCATAAATTGCCACCCCACTGTGTAACTAACTGTGATATTAAAAAACAAGGAAACAGATTTTACTTAATTAACAATGATAAAATTGACAAGTCGTTCAAAAACAATTTCCTTATTATTTATTTAGTATATACACTATCTACTTTTGTGCTGAAGGGTGGATGTTGAAAAAGGGAATGCAATGGTTTTGTAAGTTTACATATATATATATATATATATATATATATATATATATATATATATATATATATATATATATATATATATATATATATATATATATATATATATATATATATATATATAACAAGTTTTCCAATCATAGGAAACAAATTTATATCAGCTGTGCTGTTAATTAAGTATATAAAATTTATAAGCTATGCTGTTATTTTTGCCTCTTGCAATGCTACTCAGTTTTTCGTCCTTGACCTGTAAATGCTCACAATTGCTGACAGAAATGGTACTAATGTGTACTCATCTCTTGAAACAGTTCTGTCCTTAATTTCTTGCACACAACATCCGCTGATGATCGTTTCGTTAGCCCACCCAAGACTGAGGGGGACTAAAGATGTAGCTCCTGTGCAATCACTGTGCTCCTGCGAAGTTCCAGGCAGCTGGATTGACTGGACATACGACCTCAGGTTTGATGACACGAATAAAACCTGTAACAAGTAAAAATAGGGGCTAATTTCTGTCATCAAGCGCACCTATTTCTAGTGTGTGTGAGATGAGCGTGTCTCATGTGTCTGCATGTAGGATGAATAACAACATGGCTCAGTATGAGTTAGCAATAGCGAGACAAGACAGGTGTCTACTTGCAAAACATTCTTTCTGATAAATTAATACATGGATACATCCAATAATATAAATTCAATATATGAATACATCCAATAATATAAATTCAATACATGAATACATCCAATAATATGTACACCTAGGTGTGATTGTGACGGACGGCTGTAGCTGACCTGAATTATTAACATGACAGGGTATTTCCCTCTCTATAACATTAGAACCCCTGAACATTTGTTGTAACTTTTCATCAGCCTGGAACGTTGCACCTGGGCTAATTAAGCATGCCGCATTTCCACGAGGATTCTACACGATGGATAATTAATATGTGAACTGCTACCTCCTGTGCATTTTGAGGTCGCATGGCTTTTGATGGGAGGTTAAATCACGCCCACGACCATCTCTGAGAACGATTTATAGCAATCTTTTCCTTAAACGCCGGCCCAAAGTGGACGTGGCCAGAGACTCACCCCGGTTTTAGAGCAATTAACAGCAGTTCATTTTCCTTACCTTGCTGTCACCCCGCCTAGTGGGAATGGCCAAAGCTTCTCGGGGAAAGCGGTCTCATCAAAGCCAGGCTGGTCTTCAGAATCAACGTAGAAGCGGTATATGATCTGAGGAATCAGGGAACTCCCAGCTAACAAAGTTAGTTTCTCGCAGAGATTTCGCACCCTCATGCGAGCAGCCTGAGATGAACGGAGATCGGAAGCCAGGGGGGCATCGCGGTTAAAACAACGGCGTAGAACCTCGATTTTTCTCAAAATGAAGAAAGGTGTTAGAATCTAACATGTCCCACTCATCTTACATTCCAATTAAATATATAGAGAACCTGAGAAACTGCATTTTATCATTTCGTTCTGACAGAATTCTAAGATTCACTAGCATATAGTTGGATTCCTGCTAGATTTCATCTAAATTGTTGGCTATTGTAGTGAATTCTTTTCTGTGCAGACGGTAATTTATACATTAGCTTCGAGTGATCAGTGGTCTAGTTATTTCATTTTATTTCACTGGATTGTGGTGTAAATTTAACCTTATTAAATAAACCCATTTTCAAAGTTCTAGTGCAAACTAAATGTTACATCTATAAGTTTATTTCCTAATACAATAGCCGCGTAAATTAATTTTGTAGTCGTTAAGGGAATTATAACTTTAATACAGTTTAGTTCTGTATAGATAGATGTGCTTTTAACTATTAACTTCACGGGGAGCTTTTCTTGAATTTTATTAATTGAAGACGCGAGTGCAGAAAATAATCTAACTGTAAATGTATCGCGCGGTAGATGTTAATATGATTTCATTGCATTTCATGTTTTTCTATTTGCATCCAGAATGAACTTTCGATCTAGCATCCCAGCAATTAAGCAGCAATTAAGCAGCAATTAAGCAGCCATTACGCAGCAATAAAATATATACAGAGTCCTGCCGACTCAGTTCGATTACTCCAGTGACTTATGAACATATTTAAAATTTAATCTTTGTGGCGATCCTGTTGGGATTCAGCTATCTGAAGTTTACAGACATAAAGCAAACCCAAAGACTGTTTTAAGATCCCAATTCATAAAGTCGTTTTAAAGTTAACAAACTGGAAGAAGAACAGTTGCCAGTAGCAATATCTTACTCACTGCTCTATTTGTGAAGAAGAACATAGATTTACCTGAACACTGTCTGTCAAGTATATTCAGTGGATTTACCCCCCCCCCCCCCCCCCACCCCCCGAAGAAGAACTTACCTCAGTGTTTTGTAGTTTGTGACATTACGGCAAAAGAAAGTTATCTCCACCAGCTGTGCCAATCTTAGGAACCACACCATACCTCACACCTAGCCAAGTGCCTGTGCCATTCTTTAGGAACTTTATCTAATAAACAAACAGTACAGTTAAACTTCAACGTCCAGCGATTTCGGGACACTTTGTTAACTTCAACAACCCACTAATCTGGGGCTGTACACGGACGAAAATACATTTACCTAAGCCAAGGTTTAGGGCTGTTTTTGGTGTACTTCCTATGAAGTGCCAGAATTCATGTAGCAAATAAGATGATTTGCTGGGGAGGTTATGATGGTATCCTAACAAAGAATGAAATAAGTGTATGCAGTAACCGTGCGAGGTCAAGCAAATGTAGGTCCCTGATTCTATAAATGATAATGATGAATTGTGTACAGGGAACCTAACGCTACCTCCCTAGATCTCACACGGTCTCTCTGTTGGCTCTAGTGTAGGGTGTATGATGTACCTATTGTCTAGGGGAGAAATGAGATGATAGTACACAACACACAAACACTTTACTTTTTTATGAGAAAGTTAATAAAACAGGTGTTAAGTTTTCTTTTGAACTGAATGTTTACAATTTAATCTGCCTGTCCAATCATATCTTTTGGACAGGTCTTGAAAATAAGGACAAGATAGTTTACAGAAAAGAGGGTAATAAAACAACTGGACTTTCTGTCCACACAAATAAAGTCAAGATATATTTTTCACTGAAAGAACAGTTCACAGCTACAACTGTAATCCTATAAAGGGAGAGTCACTGTGTATGAGGGGCTGTTGTGTCATCATACCCCTTGAAATTCCTGAATATCATTGGGAAACTCAGTGAATGTTACTTTTTTACAAAAGTGTCAGATGTACCCAGATGTATGGCACATCACCTGGGGTTATTTATAAGGAAATTCTCTCCTGAAGATGCAGACTCTTTCACTCGTTCAAGCTCCTCCGTGTTCTTATAATAGTAGAAATGACTGGATGGAGGCTTGAGGGCTGTATTCACTTTCAGCTGGCTTCCTGCCACCAGTCGGTAACAGGGAATAAAACGCTGGAACAAAAGGATACCCAGGCTTTACATCTACTCACTGAGATTATTTAATATTTTCCTACCAGGATATGGGGTCAGCCTCGCGTGCCGTACAGGTGCACAAACACCTAACTTTGTTTGACTCCCTCCTTGCTGTGACCACACCTCAGGTCCCTATGGCAGATACGCCACTGTACCTTTACATCTTTTCCCTCAATACAATAATGTGGGGTAACCACATTTCCGTTGGTATGATTTTCTCTTTTCTTTTTATATTATAAATGCTTCAGGCATGTAAATAGTGTTCATAGAACACAGAGGCTTACTACTATAATACTTTAATAATATAACAGCATAATCATGACAACATACATCAATTAGATACATTTTAAGATGAGGACGCAACAATGTCTACTACCGACATGTTCTTCATTTTCCCTCAATATCAATACCCAATTTTGTTTGCTGTGGAATTAAACATAACAATTCATACATCGTCCTTACCACAATTTCAAGAAATATAAACAAATGATGCTGACTTGCAAAGCAATGGCCGCAGTTTCACTCTGCACTGGTATCAGGCTGGGAAATATTTATTTTACTTTAAATTTACCACAGCTGAATCTCAGCAAAATGTTTAATGTAATTTATTTTAGACAACTGGCAATTGAATAAGGAAAACCCCTTGCTAATATTGGGTACCACTAGCCAATCAGAAGCTGGCGACTACCAGATTTCAAAATGCAGTTTTTGAAAAACAAAAAACAATTCCAAACTACACCGCGTCTGCTATTTAATTGGCTAGCCTATGTTAGTTGCCATACAACAAAAACGTTTCGTTGATAACCAATTTCCTATCCCCCCCCCCCCCCCCTTCTCACCCTATACCCTCTGTACTCAAGCGAATTTGAATATTCACCTCAATGCCTCTTTCTACGCGATCGTCCCTTAACGTTATGAAAAATTCAAGTAGGGTTGACTATCTGTCTGGTCTACCGTCTTGGACATTTTATTTTTCCTTCATAACTTCACTAATACTGGGGCTATCATAGTATTTAAAACATATTCTTGCTTAGGGGAGTCTCAGCTATCTTATCATATAAGTTTTATGTTCAGTTTCCTATTAATAAAGATTTTCATTTTTGTCACTGTTCGTTCGTCAAATAAGATTTTACACAAGACCACCATTTCCTCCTTTCTCCTCTCCCGCTTAGCCTATATGATTCAACTACTACTTGTTTTAGTGACGCCAGTACGTCTACAACGAGTGGGGACATACTGTCTGTGTGTTTGCCTCCGATGACGTTTGCCGCCGCGTGTATATACGCATGGCAGAATGTGGCAGGCAAATCGGGGTTAGACGTGGCGGGTTAACAAGTTGGTTTTTATGATTTGTATTTTATCGTGTTTCACTACCAAATTTTAAGACTTACTACTGATTAACCTGTTAAAAACAAAATATTACGTTAATTCAGATAGTATTGTGCGGCGCTCTTCCGCCAATTAGTTAATTTTATCGGGTTAGGCGGCCGTGTATGCAGCAGATCTTACAAGTTTAAACATTGGTAGTACGTGGGCGAAACCGAAACTGCAACGCGTTGTATATTATATATGCTATAGGCTTTTCGCACTGCACAAAAGGCAGTGGCGGGCGTGTGAGAGCAATCCCGTCAGACACAATCGGGCTGGTCTTATTTATTTTTGTTTTTATGACTAAAATCTATAGAAATGAGTAATTATCCTCGCAGATTTTACCACACACCTCCCCTCTTAAACATGCATCACTATGCAGGTTATTATCTGCGAGATAACTTAGCTCAATGAAGTCTTATGCGTTTCTCTGATTTTCATCACATGGATGTCTGCTTAAAAAGTCGGCACCCACATTCGTCGGACCCGGGATATAATCTATCCGGAATGAGTATGGCTGCAGTAATAAAGACCATCTCAATAATCTGGAATTTTCATGCTTGGCTTGTGACAGGAACACAAGAGGTGAATGATCCGTTTGGACCACAAATGTCCTGCCATATAAATAAATCTGAAATTTCTTTATAGACCATATCAAAGCGAGACATTCCTTTTCACTTGTTGAATAATTTTTTTCCGCCTTGTTCAACTTGCGGCTAGCATAAGCGACTGGTTTCAATTCCTCATCTGGTGAGGAAGACCTTTGCAACAATGTAGCACCTAGGCCCACATTGCTTGCGTCACTTCTCACAATAAATTCTTGCGTTAAGTCAGGCAATTGCAATACTGGCCTGCTTGTAAGTTTTTCCTTCAACTCTTGGTAAACTAATTCGCACTGAGCAGACCAAATTATTTTATCAGGTTGACCTTTACGAGTTAAATCTGTCAGCGGAGCACATATTGAGTTAAAATTTTTAATGTACTTTTGGTAAAAACCACACAACGACACGAAAGATCGCACGTCTTTCTTTGTTTGGGGTCGAGGAGCTTTTTTCAATTTTTCCAGATTCTTGGGATCAGGGGTCATGCTACCCTGATGCACAGTATGTCCCAAGAATTCCAACTCTTTACAACCTATACAACATTTTGTTGGCCTGGCGGTTAAGTTAGCCTCTCTGAGTCTATCTAACAGCATATTCAAAGAGGTAACGTGTTCCTCAAATGTTTCCGTAGCAATGAGGATATCGTCCATAAAATTCGAAATACATGGATTTTTCAGGGGATCCAGCAGTTTTCGCATCATCCTTGAAAACACACTCGGAGCATTTTTCAACCCAAACGGCAACATGTTGAACTCATAATGACCTTCCGAGGTGCTAAATGCTAAATAAGATCGAACCTCAGGCTTTACTGGAATTTGGTAATAGCCCTTGCTAAGATCCACCTTAGAAAAATATTTTGCCTTGTTCAGCCTGGCAAATAGTTGAGTAGTATCAGGTAATGGATCCACCTGACCTTCTGTGACAGCATTCAGTTTCCTGTAATCTATACACAGTCTATGTTCTCCCGATGGTTTCCGCAACAGAACCACGCAGGAACTATAAGGAGACTCACTATGAGAAATAATCCCTTCTTGTAACAAATAATCTATCTCCTCTTTTAAAGCTTTCTCCTTAGCGAATGGAATAGAATAGGGCCTCATACAGATAGGTGTTGGGTCTAGTAGTTTCATATCATATTCCAACAAATGGGTTTTTCCCGGTTTATCTGTCAACACATCTGTATGTTTCTCAAGGATCTGTCGAACCTTCTCCTTCTGCCCTTTTGTCAAGTGATTGCTGATTTTCACCTGCTCAAACGTTTCACTGGTTTTCAGTGGATATTCAAATGAGGAGAGAGGGTCATTTTTTCATTTCGGTTGCAATAGACAAGGCCAATAAGTGTGTCCCTTCCTGGATTTGTCTGTCCAGATATTTCTTCAACAGGTTCACATGATAGACTTTTTCCTTTCCCTTTTTGTCTATCTTATAATTGGTTCTGGATACCTTTTCCAAAACTGTGTATGGTCCTTGCCATCCGATCTGAAGTTTATTATTGCTGCTGGGCAATAGAAGAAGTACCTTCTCCCCCACAGCAAGTTCCCTATCCTTCGCTTTTCGATTATAATAAGCAGCATGCTTTTTCCTGGCTTGTCTCAAATTTTCATTTGCCAGTTTCCAACCGGTTTGTAAACGATTAGTCAGTTCGTTCACGTATTGATAAGATGAGGTAACAGTCTCCTCTGCCTTCTCATCAGTCCAGGTCCTTAACAAAGCTTCTAACGGACCTTTTATTGGCCTACCAAATAACAGTGTTGCGGGGGCCATTCCGGTGGAATTATGTGGTACTTCCCGGTACGCAAACAGGGCGGCGGGCAAGTAGTGGTCCCACGTTTCAGGTTTCTCATGTGCCAGCTTTCTCAGGATAGAAATGAGAGTCCCATTGAACCTCTCTACCTGGCCGTTCCCTTGGGGATGGTACGGGCTACAGTGAAAGTGCTTGGCTTGAAACAACCTGAACACCTCTTCAGTTAGTTTCCCCTTGAACTGAGAGCCATTATCTGTCAAGATTTGATGCGGGAAACCTAACCTTGTGAATATCGTAAGTAATGCCTCTGCCACATGTTTCGAATCGATTGATGACAGGGCTACCGCCTCTCCCCACATAGAACAAGTGTCTACCAGTGTAAGGATGTAACTGTTCCTCCTCTTGGTCCGAGTGAGGGGTCCCACAATATCCACAGCAACTCTCTCAAAAGGGGTTCCCACTATGGGCATTTCCCCAAGAGTTGCGGGAGCAGTCCAATGCTTTGGAGCTACTCTCTGGCATTCGGGGCAGGAGTGTACGTATCTCTTTATGTCTTCCGTTACCCCTGGCCAGAAATAATGACAAGCTATACGCTGTCCTGTTGCACTAATCCCCATGTGACCACTGAAGGGGATAGCATGACCTAACTCCATCACTTTTTCTCTATATGATTTAGGAAGGACCAGCTGACCATGACCAGCTGCACCAGTGCCGGCCTTCCTGTATAGCAATTTATTCTTCATATAGAATTCTCCTTTATTTGGAGGAGTATGGCTCTTTGGGAGTTTCTTATAGCACGGCTTCAGTGACTTATCTTCAGCCTGTGCCTTTCTCATCTCTTCGGGATGAGTATTTATAGGTTCATCTTCTTCCTTTCTGGATTGTGATCGGGTCTGGACTGCTGCCAAGACCACAGGTCTCGTTGGATTTCCCAAGTAGACATAACGACACCCCAATATCAGAGGGTAGATGGGTGCGTCTATCACTGCTGCTCTGATTATCCCTTCCACATAGCGAGTCTTCACTGGTATCCTGGCAATGGGAAGTTTCATGAGGGGTAGGTCCTTGGTCGCCCCTTGTATCTCCACTGTTTCTGTGGTATACTGATCTGGGTTCACCAAGTGCGAGCTCACCACAGCCTCAAAATCCAAACCTGTATCATAGAGGCACCTTATGGTGACATCATTGCATACAACATCCTCGCAAACTGAGGGGTGATAAGGTTCCTGCTGTTCAGCAGGTTTGTCCTTTCCCTCCTGTTTTCCCCTTTTCATAGCAGCAAATCCAGCAGGTTTACTTTTACAATACTTAATGTCATGTCCCTCCTTCTTACAATAAGTACAATACCATCTACTTTGATGATGAGGTTTTCTTTCCTCATTCCTTCTGTCCTTGAACTGTGCGGTTTTATTTTTATAATCATTTCGAGGCCTATCGAAGTTCTGCTTACCTCTGTTATCAAATTTATTATGGGTTTGAGGAGCCTTAAACTGATCTACTGGTTTCTTTTTAATACCAGCTACCTCTGCCTGGGCTGCATGATACCTTTCAGCGATATTTATTATTTCCTCCAGTCTCTCCGCACCCTGTTCCATGAGAAACTTTCTCATGTCTGGAGCCATGGACTCTCTCATCTGCTCAATGAGTATCATCTCTTTGAGATCTTGGGTTTTCCCCAAAGAAGCCCATTTCTCCATATACGTTTCCAACCGGGCGGAGAACTGGTGATAGGTCTCACCCGACAGTAGCCTGGCATTCCTAAATTTCTTTCTATAAAATTCTCCGTTCTTTTCGTATCTTAACAGAAGAGCTTGCTTCAACATGTCATAGTTGTCCTGGTCACCCCTACTCATTTTAGAAAAAAACTTCGTAAGCTGTACCGCGAAGTCCTTGAGACAACTTTACTCCCCATTTTTCTCTTTCCAACCCATAAGTAGTGGCTAATATTTCGTATCTGCTTAGATACGACTCAATATCATCATCTTTTTTTCTATAAAATAATCTAAGTGGAACCCCATGGCTGATGAGGAGGCAGCCTGGCTTGCAGCGGAGTCGGAAGTGGAAGGGCTAGTTCCATTTTCTGGAGCATGGCCTTGTAGCTCTAACTCCCTTAGGCGTAACTCATGTTCCCTCTGTAACCGTTTATCTTCCCTTTCCGCCTCCAATCTTCTTTCTTCTTTCTCTCGTTCCGCCTCCCTGTGTAGACGTTTTTCCTCCTTCTCAGCCTCGAGTTCAAGTTTCTTTGCCTCCTTCTCAGCCTCAAGTTTCTTCTCCTCCAACTGCAGCCTCTTTATCTCAGCCTCTCGATCAGCCTCTAATTTCTTAGTCTCCCTAGCATCTTCTAACTGCACTCTCTCCTTTCCTCAGCTAACCTATGTTCTTCCCTAGTAATAAATTTGTCACATTCTGAGGTGACATAATCAACCAAAATTTGTCCATCCATATTCATATCTCTCGCCGCTTGCACAGCCGCAGAGCGAAACTTGGCCAGATCTGCCATCCTGAAAAATGTACTAACAAAGTTTCTAAATATAACTAATTATAAATTTATTTAATTAAATCTGGGTTTCTGACACTTTCTTCACTTCCCAAAATCTTGGGCAAATATATTATATGCGGATTCCCTGGGAAAATTAGACTGTCCCCAATTTATGTAGAAAGTTCAATCCCGGACGAGCCCCCAATTTTGTAGCAAATAAGATGATTTGCTGGGGAGGTTATGATGGTATCCTAACAAAGAATGAAATAAGTGTATGCAGTAACCGTGCGAGGTCAAGCAAATGTAGGTCCCTGATTCTATAAATGATAATGATGAATTGTGTACAGGGAACCTAACGCTACCTCCCTAGATCTCACACGGTCTCTCTGTTGGCTCTAGTGTAGGGTGTATGATGTACCTATTGTCTAGGGGAGAAATGAGATGATAGTACACAACACACACAAACACTTTACTTTTTTATGAGAAAGTTAATAAAACAGGTGTTAAGTTTTCTTTTGAACTGAATGTTTACAATTTAATCTGCCTGTCCAATCATATCTTTTGGACAGGTCTTGAAAATAAGGACAAGATAGTTTACAGAAAAGAGGGTAATAAAACAACTGGACTTTCTGTCCACACAAATAAAGTCAAGATATATTTTTCACTGAAAGAACAGTTCACAGCTACAACTGTAATCCTATAAAGGGAGAGTCACTGTGTATGAGGGGCTGTTGTGTCATCATACCCCTTGAAATTCCTGAATATCATTGGGAAACTCAGTGAATGTTACTTTTTTACAAAAGTGTCAGATGTACCCAGATGTATGGCACATCACCTGGGGTTATTTATAAGGAAATTCTCTCCTGAAGATGCAGACTCTTTCACTCGTTCAAGCTCCTCCGTGTTCTTATAATAGTAGAAATGACTGGATGGAGGCTTGAGGGCTGTATTCACTTTCAGCTGGCTTCCTGCCACCAGTCGGTAACAGGGAATAAAACGCTGGAACAAAAGGATACCCAGGCTTTACATCTACTCACTGAGATTATTTAATATTTTCCTACCAGGATATGGGGGGTCAGCCTCGCGTGCCGTACAGGTGCACAAACACCTAACTTTGTTTGACTCCCTCCTTGCTGTGACCACACCTCAGGTCCCTATGGCAGATACGCCACTGTACCTTTACATCTTTTTTTCCTCAATACAATAATGTGGGGTAACCACATTTCCGTTGGTATGATTTTCTCTTTTCTTTTTATATTATAAATGCTTCAGGCATGTAAATAGTGTTCATAGAACACAGAGGCTTACTACTATAATACTTTAATAATATAACAGCATAATCATGACAACATACATCAATTAGATACATTTTAAGATGAGGACGCAACAATGTCTACTACCGACATGTTCTTCATTTTCCCTCAATATCAATACCCAATTTTGTTTGCTGTGGAATTAAACATAACAATTCATACATCGTCCTTACCACAATTTCAAGAAATATAAACAAATGATGCTGACTTGCAAAGCAATGGCCGCAGTTTCACTCTGCACTGGTCTCAGGCTGGGAAATATTTATTTTACTTTAAATTTACCACAGCTGAATCTCAGCAAAATGTTTAATGTAATTTATTTTAGACAACTGGCAATTGAATAAGGAAAACCCCTTGCTAATATTGGGTACCACTAGCCAATCAGAAGCTGGCGACTACCAGATTTCAAAATGCAGTTTTTGAAAAACAAAAAACAATTCCAAACTACACCGCGTCTGCTATTTAATTGGCTAGCCTATGTTAGTTGCCATACAACAAAAACGTTTCGTTGATAACCAATTTCCTATCGCCCCCCCCCCCCCCCCCCCCCCCCCTCTCACCCTATACCCTCTGTACTCAAGCGAATTTGAATATTCACCTCAATGCCTCTTTCTACGCGATCGTCCCTTAACGTTATGAAAAATTCAAGTAGGGTTGACTATCTGTCTGGTCTACCGTCTTGGACATTTTATTTTTCCTTCATAACTTCACTAATACTGGGGCTATCATAGTATTTAAAACATATTCTTGCTTAGGGGAGTCTCAGCTATCTTATCATATAAGTTTTATGTTCAGTTTCCTATTAATAAAGATTTTCATTTTTGTCACTGTTCGTTCGTCAAATAAGATTTTACACAAGACCACCATTTCCTCCTTTCTCCTCTCCCGCTTAGCCTATATGATTCAACTACTACTTGTTTTAGTGACGCCAGTACGTCTACAACGAGTGGGGCATACTGTCTGTGTATTTGCCTCCGATGACGTTTGCCGCCGCGTGTATATACGCATGGCAGAATGTGGCAGGCAAATCGGGGTTAGACGTGGCGGGTTAACAAGTTGGTTTTTATGATTTGTATTTTATCGTGTTTCACTACCAAATTTTAAGACTTACTACTGATTAACCTGTTAAAAACAAAATATTACGTTAATTCAGATAGTATTGTGCGGCGCTCTTCCGCCAATTAGTTAATTTTATCGGGTTAGGCGGCCGTGTATGCAGCAGATCTTACAAGTTTAAACATTGGTAGTACGTGGGCGAAACCGAAACTGCAACGCGTTGTATATTATATATGCTATAGGCTTTTCGCACTGCACAAAAGGCAGTGGCGGGCGTGTGAGAGCAATCCCGTCAGACACAATCGGGCTGGTCTTATTTATTTTTGTTTTTATGACTAAAATCTATAGAAATGAGTAATTATCCTCGCAGATTTTACCACAATTCACCATTTGATAATTCTGTGTGTGTGACTGTGTGCTGGCCAGCCCAAGCGTGTTTTTTTAATGAAAGGAGATTTAATCTTTTTTACCCTTATAATTAGTTCGACCTAGTATTAAGGCGTACTGTATTCATTGTACGGGATTTCTCCTAGCGGGATTGTTTAACTGTGTGCATTCCCCCTCCCGTAAAATTTGTTGAATAAAGGGAAACATTTGAGAACCCTAGCTTTTCCTCTACCCCTTATTACTGTAACCCATTGTCTCAGAGTAATAAATTTACCGTTGGATTAAATTGTCTATCTCTGATCATCATCATCCCCCCCCCCCCCCCCATCTTTGGGACCGGGTCTTTTCTGTTAGTAAATACAAGCGGGAAAGGTGTATTGGATACTTCTCCTCAAAACCCCCTCCCCCTTGTCATTTTGTATTTTGTAACATTGATTTCTTCATGTAAATTGATAATTATTTGTGACCTGATTTTATGATAATAAAGGTATTAAAAACTTTATTAGCATTGGTGTCGGCTGGCCAAACCCAACATTACCATATTCGTGATCGTAGTCTGTATTCATGTACGTTGTGCGTCAGAATCACCAAATCGGTGTGTGCGCCTGAGTGACTGGAACTGACAAACAATTGTTTGTACAGAAGGGTGGTAGGAGCAGTTTTGAGAGACAAATATTGTCGTACATGAGACTGTCCTTACTCTTCCCAGCACTTGTGAATCTACTACCTCACTTTCCTAAATCCTTATTCTCACAGAGCCTTCACTATCATTCTACACTCTAAAGGGACCAATATCCATCAGAACTCTCTCAGATAAAATTACGACAGCGATACAACCATTTCCTTCCCCCTATAATATACCAGGCCCTCCCTGACAAGTGATATACTGGCTGGTAACATATATCCTAACAATATTGTTGTGTTCTGATGATAGGAGGTATATGAGACGAGGACTGTTTGGTTATATTTCAGGTTGGAGTTATCTGAGACAATAGACTGAAGTTATGTGAGACAATAGATTGAGTACTAACAAGGACTGTTTTGGTTATATTTCAGTTGGTTTTCGTCTTCATCAATCATATCAGGAAATACAATCATTATACCTAATTCCCCAAGATACAATCAGTAACCTGATACATTCATAGTGAAACAATTTATAATAAATATATACAGGTGTAGGCAGTATAAATGACACAACAAATACCAACAGTATATATCTGCTGTAGGCCTATTTTCCTACAAGTTTATAGTAAATATATTTACCCTCTAAGATTTAAACAAGCCAGATTGTGACTCGACTAGTGAAGCAGTCTGCCCGGTCAATGCAGGGGAGCAATAAATCAGTCTGACAGCCTCTCTTCTCCAGTCGATCGTCTAGCTGGCTTCGTGTTGGTGTGTGTGTGTGAGTTTGAATACAACTCTCCCGTATATATATATAGGTAGATGAGGTAACTTTTACTGCTTAAGGAATGGTGTTGATTGGGTCTCGGCGTGGCAAGCTGATTGGTTTTATGCGGCTTAGTACCATCCGCCGTACAATCCGTGACCCAGGCCGACTTCCGAAACACAGGGCTTATGCCTAATTTATATTCTGTTTTCCGCCATATTGGGAGACAAGATGGCCCCAACCGAGTTCCGAAAAACAGGGCTTATGGCTAATTTTATTCTGTCTCAGAGACTGGTGAACGTTGCTCGTTGATTGGCTGAGGGATATTTGTGTCTCGACATAGGGATTTAACTAAGAAGTGGGTTTACACACACTCGTTTCACGACAGAGACTACTGCTGCTTGATCAAGTGAATGCTTGGTGGACGTCCAGTAAGGGAATTAGCTACAGTGAAGGCTACATGCTCCATAAGAAGCGCAAAAGAGAAGATGATGATAATGATGATGATAGAAACAGAAATACCTGAAGATATTCAACTGGAATCTATCTTGTAGGTGGTCTATAAATCTTGGTGGAGCAAGAGTGCAAAATACAAAACTCATAAACTGGCCAGATCGTAAAGAAAGCAGAAAACTCGCCTCTAGGAATGGGTAATAATGTTACTATAAGACCATATCTATTACTATACAGACAAAAGTGGAAAACATGTGCATTGGAACCCTACAAAAAGGACACAAATCAAGTCACGAGCACATGATACATGTTTGAACGTATCCTTTAGTGCACGCTAAACTAAAAATATGTCGTTTAAAAAAAAAATGCAGCCTGACAGTTGGAAAGAACACTATACGTCCACAACAAAAACCCAGTCATATGTCAGTACAAACCTTAACCATAAACAAGAAATGCTTCCAGGGCAAGAGGTCTTCATAGAGGACTTTTGATGGATAATGTTTATGAAGTCTTTAAGAAACATGGTATTACGCCAGACAAAACAGCACATTTTTAACAAGCGAGGCTCGCTCCTAATAATAGCAGTAAAATATCGACGGAGGAAATACTAGAAGATTGCTCTATTGATAAAGAATAAAGAAAGTTCATATGAGCATTACAAAAACTAAACTTAGATATGATATAAGTTGATGTAGAAAACGTATAGAGAACTATTGTTTTGTTTGTGAATATTCACGCTGACATGTCAAAATGAACGCGTAATACGAGAAGGAGAATTGATAAAATCCTGGTGTTCTAATTAATTTTTATACTTCCATTTTTTTTTTTTAAACAGCTGCGCACGCGCGCGCGCGCGTGTGTGTGTGTGTGTGTGTGTGTGTGTGTGTATGTGTGTGTGTGTGTGTGTGGATGTTTAAAATTTGTTTTTATTTTTTGGCAGAGGTGCAGGACGTTAGGGGGCGAATGAGGATACGGATGAGGAAAAAAATGCACTTTTTTCTAACCTTTTCTACACCTGAGTAACAGGCTCATGCCCAGGAAGCAGAAACCAGAGCGGGAGGAATGCAAATAAAGCAAGGAAGAGAACGGTGAAGATAATTAATCTTCAAGAGGAGGGATTAGGAAGGGGTAACGAGAACATTCCTTCACATACACAGTTGTTCAAGTTTAGTGTTTACCTAAACATCTGAGATCAGTGAATATATACAGCTTATTGATATATACTTATATACACGCATTCTCGCCTGGTCCACGTACATGCTCAATATGTACAAACGAACATACACATACACATGCGTACATTCATGCATTATTCCATACACAGGGCCGTTGTTAAGGTTGTCACATAATTGTGTTCGCTCTTTTTTCCTCTCCGGCAGTATTAATCTACCTCATTGTGCATACTAATTATGTGCGCCATTCGATTGTTGGCACAGTCTATTTTGCCTACCTCCGACAGTATTTGGTATTTTGGAGTCAATGTTTACACTTCTTCCATTCATTTGTGTTATGTTTGTTTACCTGAGAGTTGATACAAATCAGTCCAGATTTTCAGGCAAAGTCATTTTCGTGTAGTGACCCAGTGTTTTGTTTCACGGGTAGCGCCAGTCCATTATCGAAACTGGTGACAGATTATAGACACATGAATGATGTAAGAAACTTCGGAACAGACTTGTTTGACCAAGATATTGCACGGAGATTGCGAATGTAAACATTACGAGAATAGACGGATATAGCAACTCCTTATATAGAGAATTGACCGTTTGAATTTTACAAACGCATTAGTCATCCAGAAAATTCCATGAGAAAGTTATCATAACATGTACTTTTGAATGTATTGGCTGGCATTGGAAGCGCGAATAGACATTCACGCTGATTGTAAGATTTGTCGAAAAACACCAGGCAGACGCGTGAGCCAAAAATTACAATATAATGTAGCACAGTTTAGACATAACGGCACTGCATTCCTGAATCGTCACAAGTAAATACCTCGGACTGAAGCCAGAAGTGAATAGAAGTAAGGATTCTGACAGGACAATGCGTATTGAAGCACCTTTTGATTAATACAACAATGAAACTCTACCTTTTAATTCGGAAACCGGAATCCTACAGGACCTACTCCCAAAGTCTCAGAAGGATTATATATAGAAATAATACCCCAGACGTGTGTTCGAGGCATCTGCATTAAATTGCCGAGACTATTCAAACTGAGCAAGAAGTCTATGATCCCAGTATTGGGGTGAGTTGTAACATATTTCTATACTTGAAATTTGACATGTTTGAACTTGCTAATGGTTATACAGGTCCTATCGAGGCTGGCAAACTCAGCATGAGAAAATGGTATATTCATGAACCACCACATCAAAGCGCTGGCAATTGCTTCGTGCTAGTTCTCTCGGGAAACCATAAGCAGAGGTAACCCCAGACTCAAAGTGAAGCAGGGAGTGGATGATAATGCCATCATATGTATATATTTATTATCATTTGTAATAAGTTGTATGTATGCTTAAAAATGTTCCTTCAGGCACAAGCCGCTTGCCGCTGTCCAGGCGCAATTTTTCCATTAAATTAACTAAAAGACTGGTGATTTTTCATCACATCCCCTGAGTTATATGATATACGCTCAGAGAGGGTAAACAATCTGAGAAAAGAATCGGTTAATGTACAGCAGGACAAACGCCTGATTAATAGGAAAACAAAGACTTAGCAGCGGAATTTATTCTTTTATTCCTTGTAAAGTTGGTGGTACGAGTTTACGAGACCATTTAAGGTTCGATTCAACGAAACCAGCTATACTGCTGTTCGGAGTTTTAAAGCTTACCATCACAACAGAGCCTATTGATCTACATTCCACAACTAAGCTTCCTAAAGCCGATATCAGTCAATAACGAAACCTATTTTTTTAATAATCACCAGTTCATATTTATTTACATTTTTTCCACAGTAATTGATCATTAAATTTGTTATATGTCGCTTTTTTTACAAATTCATTGTTGATTTAGTTATTACAGAGAGAAGTGCACACAGATGAATCAACATATCTAATATATCTATATTTACATCTATGGAGTCAAATAATAATAAGAATTTTACTGTTAATTCAGTCGGGGGCTTGTACGAGCTAAATTAAATTATATAATACTTCTTTACAAAAGGCGCCGGGCAGATAAAAGTTAACATTGCTAAGACACATTCAGCGTTGTTCTTGACTTCTAAAATATCTTGTGAAAACGTCCTCAAGGTAGAAGCATCATCATCCTTCCATCTGTATCTCTGGCAACAGTAATCTTGTGCGAAGGTAGATACTTTTGAAGACCCACATTAGATACTCTAGGTTTGGGACATTGTTGGACCGTCACTGCAGAGCAAAAGGAAGGCAACACGTGACAAAGGTTTACGTCACTCCCAGGCCAGATCTGACATACTTTCACCCCAACACCCCCCAAACCGCAAACTGTTCCTGCTTTATTTCATTTTTTCTGCTCCCTATGTCTTCGATTTCATCATATTTTCCTCCACTGTGGAGCCTGAAGCCACTACTGCAACTGGTGTCCTTGAAGTAAACCTGCATCCAGACATTCTTGTGCTCTTTCAGTGGTGGTTTATGCAGCTATTGGTTTTTCAAGACGAGATTGCCAGCCCCATGCACAATCCCATATTAGTCACCTCATACAACATGCACGAGGAAGGAGTGGTCTTATTATTTATCTCCTTGGAGACTCTTACTTACTTACTTATTCGTTCCTCTTCTACCGTGAGGTGTAGAGGTGTGTAAGAGAGAGCGCCATAATATTATATCCGCTGTTTTCCTCCTGGCTTGGTTCCATTCTAGTCCTCGGTCCTTCAAAGATTGTCTAATGTTGTCCTCCCAGCGGACTTTGGGTCGTCCTGGAGGTCCGGATCCCTGGCTCTTAGTTTCCCATGCTTGCCGTGGTAGCCGATCTTCTTCCATTCTGCAGACATGGCCAAACCATCTCAGTTGGGACTGTTCTACTTGGGTCTGCAGGTGTTGGGTTTTTAGGTCTGGTTGCGGACCATGTCTCTTCTTGTTACTTCAATCCTTGGAAACTCACAGAAACTAAATGAGTCTGTCTTCGATTTGGAGTAGGCCAAATATAAGGTTCCAAATGTCCTTTCGTTCCTACTGCTTTCTGTATAGCCAAGTGAAATGATTTGTCTTCTTTGTCCACTGATTTCAGCAGTTTAGATACCTTACAGAGTAGGAGAACATATTTGGGGGCATCCTCTGATATCCCTGTGGGTTTACTTCTACTTGTAATAACACAGATAAAGATCTTTTAATACTGCATTTCAGTTATGCATTCACATATGACAAAGGTTTCATTTAAAGTCAACATACATGCACACTATAACCAGGCATACTTAGAGGCGGATCTACAATGAAGCTTGAGCTTCAGGAACCCCAAGTCCAGTTTTCTACATAATACGTTTCTTTCCCATTCCTCAAAACTTTTTTTTTTAATAAAAGGGGCCCCTAAAAGAGTTCAAGCTTCAGAGCCCCCAAAATGTAGATCCGCCATTGGGCAGGCTGATACAGGAATGCACAAGGAAAGAGAAACATAGGGAAGTTAAAAACAGCTTGACAGAAGAAGAAGCTAATTCAACTAGGACCTCAACACTCAACCGAATAAGACGGCTAATTATAGAACTTTGGAATATAAGCAATTGCGATCATGTGCACCAAAGGGAATGAAGATGGTGAATGATGGCATGTGCAAACTCGGAGCTTCTTAAGTTTTTTTTTTTCGAAGCAGTGCAGTCCCAGACAATAAACCGTCATGGACATTTGCCCACCTTGACTTATTCCTAACTCTGGTACTGATTAACATGCACACATATACGCGTACAAACATATATCATGCATACATAATACATCTTTTTGTCGCTGTCTCTCTATTTCATTCTTCATTAATTCTCCTTTTGTTCATCATTCTCTGTTTATCTATCATTCTCTGTTGGTCTATTATTTTCTGTTTATCTGTCATTTACTGTTTGTTTATCATTTTATGTTTATCCATAATTCGCTGTTTATCTATCATCCTCTGTTTATCTCTCATTCTCTGTTTATGTATCACTGTATGTCTATTACTCTCTGTCTACCGTTCTGTTTTTGATCTATCATTTTCTGCTTATCTATCATTTAAGGTTATCAGTCATGTACAGTTTGTTTATCATTTTCTGTTTATCTGTCATTCTCTGTTTATCATTCTCTGTTCATCTATCATCCTTTGTTTATCTCTCATTCTCTGTTCATCTATCAGGCTCTGTTTATCGCTCACTCATACATGTGAACGCTAAACGAGATTAACATAGAAAAACAGAGTCAAATCGTCCTGTATTCATTTATATAATAGCACATAGGAACAAAAAGTCTTGGGAGGTGGGGGTGGAGAAGGTGACACTATAATCTACCTTCGCATGCATAACACGAACCTCTTTCTAAAATAGCACACACTATGTGCCACGCGTCCTCTGGCGATAACGAGAACTCACCTACAAACTCACAAACTGCCAAACAGTCTCTAGGTCGATACACTCCAGACAGCTTCTTCCGCAACCTACATTGGAGCGTGCCCAGGTAAATCCAAGAAAAGCACATTTGCCACCCCCTAACCCCACAATACTCTTTCTCCAACTCACTACTAGTCGCTACCCCCCCCCCCCCCCCCCCCCCCCCCCCCCCCCCCCCCCCCCCCCCCCCCTAGAAAAATTCCTCGATACTTAGGAAAACACGCTTATACCTTTACTTACCTCTCTACCTCAGCTTTCATCTGCTGGATCTCTTTGTTACCTCAGCTCGATGCCAGACAGCTGGCCTGTTTTCTTCTTTTCTTTCTGACTTTTGTGTCCTATGTTTTTTTAGGTCTACATTTCTGATCTGTTTTTCCTTTTATTTTTTTCTAGGCTGCTAAATTTTTTTTTATATCTTTGTTTGACCTGACTTCGTCTAGTCCTAGGTTTTGTTAACATTAAATAATATGTGTATTTTCTACCTGGTATTTTCTCCGTGTAGTACCCAGGAGTCTCTGAGGAGACAAAGGAAGTATATGGGTTTTGGTCCGTCAGGCATGTCGTATGCGGTGAGTAATGTGAGTTTATGTTTGGGTTTGGCAGTCTCATCATGGAAACAATATTTCCGTATAAAATACCGCTGCAAGACCGCATGAATAATTTAGAGCAAGTTTACTGGCCAACAGATGCACTGCAGCGGCTCTCCGTGCTTCATAGAGAGCGCAAATAGGCAAATCATAATGATTTTGATGTATATATATATATATATATGACGGTATTGCCTCCCCTGTTTTGCAGTAGTGGTCCAACAGTGGCCAAAACTCAAGAGTATCTAATATGGGCTTCAAAGGTGTCTACCTTTGCACAAGATTACTCTTGGCAGAGATGTAGATAGAAGGGTAATGACAATTGATTGATAGTAGAGTCGATGGAAAAAAGTTCACTTTCGCAGCGTATATTTTGCACTTAGCTGCATATAGTAGTTTCTGCTCCCGCTGATGGGTTGGCTATTTTTACACTGCTCACACTCGTCGCTGGTCAAGGTTTTCGGGTGTAGCTCGTTTCCCAGAAATGTCAAGGAGAGTCTACAAAGTTGGTCCCTCGACTTAAAGCTTAGGCCACTGTTTCTTTCTTGTTCCAGAGATAGTGCCTTCTTCTGGTAACCCCAATAACTATGATAAAGAATAGAAACGAAACGCTCTCCTGAGGATTGCGTTTCCCGACACATACTTATGTGTTCCCTTTCTTATATTCTACCATCCCATTTATCTCAGAATTTACCGTCGATGAGAATTAAATGTAATCGCTCGGGATAAAAACTTTCTTTACATTTAAACTGGATAGCTTTAGCTTTACATTACCTTTAAATGACAAGGTTAATAGTACAGATAGAATATGTTTACATTTACATTTCCACTGATTGAAAAGTATTCACAATATAAATTGAATATGTTTTCATTTATGTTTACACTGATTTGAAAAGTTTTAAACTTCCATTAATTTTAAAGTGCATATGTTAACATAAACATTTACACTGGTTTGAAACTGTAAGTATTGTACTTAGAATGTACATCCTTTTTTTATCTATTACTCCCTGCTCCATATGGAACCTGGGACTACTTTATGCTTTTAGTTCTCTTTACGAAACTATCAATAAAGCAATCGCCTGCCCTTGGCAGTGGTGGTTCATGAAATCATCATTCTATACGCTGAAGTTGCCAACCTCAAATAACTAGGACATCCACTAGCGATTTTCACATATTAATATTCACATGGTACTATATATGTATATATGTTAGTTCACACGTTAGTAATATAAAATGTAAAATGACAACTTACGCCAATCCTGGATCACAGACTTTTTTGCTCAGATGAATAAGAGACTTGAATCGGCCTCTTACATGCTTATGGGGTGTCGTTTCTTTAATAAGATAATTCTCTCTATGACTCCATGTGTTTTCAGTTTCCTCGGTCCCGGTTTCCTTATTAAAATGATAGAGATTTCCTGGGCTGTTTTTGTAAGTCCGTCAAGATTCTCCAAGAAAAGGTCCGGCCTGATAAAAGGAATTCTGAATTCTAACTCTGGCCAGGTCTGGTGTCGTCGTGGCAAGCGATCTTCACAGTAAGTTTTCACAGTGACAAAGACTGCGAAAATGGTCAAGTTATATTCCCTGTCTTCCCACGCATGTGTTTATTACAAAGCTAAGTAACAAGCCAATCGTTTTCAAACATGCATGTCCCGTGGGGAAACTCAAAATATTTCTGACATGGGAAAATTTTCAACGAAATGCAGAGGTCACGTTTCCCATATATGGCAATCGTGACGTTCAAATATTCTCGTCAATGATTTCATATAACTTCTTACATCTACCCGGAAATATTACACCATTTCCGCTCTGTCATCCCACCAGGTCGATTCTTGACCGGCGTTCCTTATGAAAACACAAACTGCTGTTTGACCATCTGTGCTGTGTCTTATCACGGCAATTATATATTTATATATAATTAGTCAGTCACACGAGCCATGTTAGCGCTAAGTAAACTAGCTTGGCCGTTTAATATATATATATATATATATATATATATATACAGTACTTTGCAAAAAAAATGGCAGTCATATTTTTGCAACGCAGCACACTCATAGAAGCAAATAATAATAAAAACTGTATGTCCAGAGGAAGATTGGTATCTCCCCTATCTATTAACAGTGGTTTCAGTACAATATAATGTTGCCTTCTCCAGCAAGGCAAGCCTGGATGCGGCGAGGCATACTTCCCGCAAGTGTTTCTAGGTAATTGTGAGTCAGACTGTCCCAGTATTTTTCAGCTACCTTCTTCAATTGTTCAACGTCTCTGAGTCCACTCTTTTTTAAATGATTCTTGAGTAGTGCCCAAACGTTTTCAATTGGGTTTAGGTCGGGACTGTTGCTGGGCCACTTCAGCACTATCACATTCTCCTCTTGCAGCCATGCTTTGGTGGTATGAGCTGTATGCTTTGGGTCATTGTCATGTTGAAATGTGCACCCATCGGGGTACATGACCTGCATAAATGGCAGAAGGTGTCCCTCTAGTATGTCGATGTACCTTTCTTTCGTGAGAATTCCTGTGAAAACACACAGTGGGGTGGCACCTCTTGCTGCCACCCCTCCCCAAAGATGGAATTTATGGGTATGTTTCGGTCGCTGGTACACAGGCGTTACAGAGTCTTTCATCCAAATATTTATTTGAGCAGGATAAGACCAAACAGAACATTCATCTGAAAAAATCACATTGTCCCATGACAAATTTTGGTGTTCGTGGCACCAGTTCAAGTGCATCTGTTTGTGAGTCTCTGTGAGAAATGGTGACGAAATTACCCGCTTTTTTGTGTAATTCATCCTGTGTAGCTCCCGGTTGACAGTAGCATTAGATACTTCTGGGTTTCCCAAATCGATCATGCGCTGCCGTAGGTTTTCTACACTCTTCATTGGCCCAGCCCGAACGATTTGGGCGAGACGCCGATGGTCTTTTGTGTCCAAAATTCTTGACCCCCCACTACCTTCTTTTCGCTCGATTCCATTACCTGCTTTTAATTTACTCACAACTCTGTAGACAGTCCGCTCAGGAATGTTCAAGGTTTTAGAAATGTTGGAACATGTTTGATTTCCTTCATTCCAAAGCTGTGAAATTAACATACACTTTGACTTTGTGTCCATTTTCTGCCACTAGCATTAGAAATTGTCGTCTGCTCTATTATCAAGGGACTGTACTCTACGCTAATTTTTTTTTTACTTTTGGTAGTGTTTGCTCACTTAAGTGGAGTGTAAATTTGGGGCAGAACATGCATATTTAATTAGATTTCAGCATATTTAGCTGAGCAATATGACTGCCATTTTTTTTGCAAAGTACTGTATATATATAATAATAATAATAATAATAGCCCCTTCAGTCATAACTGACTATGGGAATGCGCCCCTTAGGTGACAGCCCTCAGCTGCTTTGCTACTTTCCGTGTTTTGCCGACACCTATAGGGTGAAGCTGGAGTGTCTTCTCCAGGGCGCGAGCTTGGGCACAGTTATATGGAGATCAAGCTGTTGCCCATGCAGCATGTTCCCCCTCTCCACACAGCTGGTAGATCCAAAGGAACGGCAGTAGCCGATACAGTTTGGTACCAGAATAATGTCGAATTGACATTAGACTGCCTTAGGGACTCAGACTCCGGATTTATACTCAGGGTTTACTCCCGAAGCCAATTCCATAAATGGATATTCCCGCAAGGCAGCGGTGGTTTGAATTCAGAGTTCCTTCTCTTAGATAAGCTACCTGTCACGGAGAGTTAAGATCATTAAATTTTCTATATTTTCCTCTTCCTTTCTTCCACCCGTGAGAAGGCATTTGGTCAATCGCAGCAGATTGACGAAATAACTGTGAATATTTGGCTAGTCTCAGACATAGGGCCGACCTATAGTCTGCATTCTCACCTGTCAAATCGTAGTTTCTCGGTGAGCGCTCAGGAAAAGCGCGATAACTGACACCTCCCCGGCGCAGTTTCAGACATTTGTCTGGGAGTTCGCATGACATGTAGTTTCCAAGGTAGATTCTCAGTGTCAGGTGATATGACACTCACGCTCCAGGGCCAGTTTTGGCGTAAGGTGCGAGAAAGCAAAGTGTCAGTTATGGTTCTCAGGATGAGTTTCTCGGGGAGGTGTGAATAACTGTTTCTGCACTGGAGACGGGTTGTCTGAGATTCGCAACTGACACGCGCCCTCTCGGTCAGTAGGTGGCAGTTACGGCATGCGTTTAGGGGTTAAACATAGTGTTATAGACGGAAAAGGGGGATTATTTCGGTTTGGCGAAATAAACGTTTACCTCTTTGTCTGGTAATAGATATAACCAGAATGTTAAACGAGATTTTCATTCTCGCTCCTAAATTCGCATTAGACAGGACGTTTCGTGCTAAGAGAATAAGCTGTATAGCGAAGTCTTAGTTTGTTCTTGGCAAAAATTTTGCCGAACTTCTAGACTAAAAATAAATATAAGCATATAATTCTAGTTTGTGCGATCGCCTGTAAATTCTGTGTTGAGGTAATCTTATACATATTATCTAGTATTTCGTGAAGTGTTTAAAGTGTTAAATCGCTTATTTTATTTCGCTAGTTAGATTTGGTGCACAGCGCTTAATACATAAGTCTGTATTATTTTCTAGTGACGTGTTTCAGTGGAAAGCAGAATAAATTATAATTTCTAGCTTAAACAACAATGTAGCTAGAATGAATTTAATTTTACTGCTAAATAATCAGACGAGAGTAATTTTTCTAAAACTAACTTATAAATGCTAGAAGCCTCATGAGTGTTGACGGAATACGCAGGTGTTCCTAATTCATGAGGATTGATGATTTTTTTTTAAAATATAACTTATTCCACGGGAAGGGTTAAACTATAAGACAAGCTATACGCTTGCAGTTTAAAAATGTAAGTTATATTGAGTACATAATATGTAAAATATTTCATATGTATTTTTCTTTATTCAGTGAATACTGTGGTACCCAAACTTTGCCAGCGTTCTAGTACGTGAACATTATCTGTGAAGAACTTAAGCACTTTCATTACATGAACTGTAACAGTTAAATGAAGTAAAAGGCCTATCGCGCCAGAATTAATTCTTCCAGAATAACACTTAAGTACAGATCAGCCGCTGTGGCAAGCAAAATATCAGTAACATCCGACAGAGTTTTGAATAGTAGTGTGGTGACCAAATATAGTCATATACTGAGATAAGGCACCCGACCTGACATTCCTCATTTTTTTAGAAACCTACGCTAGTGACACTGTGCTCCGCTAACTTTCGTGCCTAGACAAATTTTATGTGACTTAAACAGACATCCGAAAAATAAGAACACACAAGGAATCGTTCCCTGAACAGAGAATTCAGTACGTCTTTTTGGAACTGGGGATTTCTTGGTCGAGACTGCATTTACGGGTCTGTGTGAAGGTCCTAGAAAAAATTATGTTCCCAGAGGCAGCGATCAAAGCTGTAAGTATAAATGTGCGCACGTGGCCACGGCTGAATGAATAGAGTGAACGCAGGTCTGAGTGTTATTGTTACCGTTGTATTTTGGCACCCATTTGCTGTCATAACTTTCTTCATGCAAGTTTGTTTTGCTAACAATATTTTCCCTTAAACTAGATTATAGTATCAGGTCTGTTCATACCTTAAACGGGGAAAACTCTTAGACTCAACCATATGTATCTGGGACTCTTTGTGCTATCATCTTTCTCCTAACGGGACTGTGGGCTATCCATCGAGGGAAGATCATAACTGTGGGTCTACCAGTTCTTGTAGCATTCCTTGATTTGTTTATGAATTTGTGTATATGCCTTTTTGATGTAATTTTACATGTTGTGACGTAAGTTTGCAAATGATAAATAAACTTAACAATAAATTAATCAGCATGTTGGTCAGCTCGTTCTAAATATCTATATAATCATTTGTTATAGTTTCCCACGTCGGTGTGTCTACCTGTCGTCACTTGAATGTGCGTGCACGTGAGTAGATATAGGTATATTTAATGTATATGTGTTAGACTGTCTGACTACTTTAGATCTGTCGTAGAAGATAGGTGAGAGAGAGAGAGAAGATTTCCCGCTCTCAGAGACAGCCTCTATCACTATTCCACCACCTCACTCGTGGAAATCTATTTTATATTTCTATCTCACACTGTGACTATCACTCATTCCAACCTATTCAGAAGGGACCAACCCAAGTCTTAATTCTCCTATCAAAAAATCTACGACACTATCAACCAAGGATCACGAGCCCTATCTGCCCCATGCTGCTGGTTTTAAGGCGCCAGTCACTCGCCTTTGCCCCTTCTCCGGTCAGTGAAAACAGTTCCGCCGGGTTCAAATTGAGCCACACGTGAAGGCCGGGAGCTGGACTTGGTTGTCAGAGGCTGCTTGAGGCGCGTGCCATAGAAGCATTTATCTACAGTGAGAGCTTATCCTCACTACAACTCCTGGCTGTAACAACCTTTGGAACCATATATATATATATATATATACACACACATATATATATATATATATATATATATATATATATATATATATATATATATATATATATATATATATATATATATATATATATATATATATATATATATATATATATATATATATATATATATATATATATATATATATATATATATATATATATATATATATATATATATATATATATATATATATATATATATATATATATATATATATATATATATATATATATATATATATATATATATATATATAAATATATATATATTTATATATATATATATATCATCTCATCTCTACCCGTAACCCGTCATGGGTCGTAGGGGTGCCATGATGGAAGCATCAGCAGACAGGGTCCTCCACTGCTCTCTGTCCTCAGCAATGCGTACAAGTGTGGAAAAACCGTGTCCTGCCCATTCTTTGATGTTATCAGCCCAGGATTTTCTTTGCCTTCCTCTTCTCCGTTTACCTTTGACTGTTCCCTGGAGGATCGTTTTCGAAAGGGAGTCGTGACGAGTTACATGCCCAAACCAGGCAAGCTTTCGACGTTTCACTACTGACAAAAGTGGTTCTTGGTGGCCTGCATAGGTGTTTATCTTCTCTCTAACATAGACATTTGTTTTGTGCTCTTTATAGCAAATGCGCAAAATTCTTCTATAACATTTATGCTCGAAAGCCTGAATCCTTCGCTCCGTATCTGCAGTGAGTGTCCAGCTCTCACACCCATATAAGAGAATAGATAATACAAGTGATTTGTATAATTTGATCTTCACAGGAAAACTGATGTTACTTTTCCAGATCACATTCAGTCTTGTCATGGCAGCTGAGGCCATCTCAAGTCTTGTCTTGATTTCTTTACTTGATCTTCCATCACTACATATAGTGGACCCGAGATATTTAAAGGTGTTAACTTCTTCTAACGTTTGCTCATTTGTTGGTCGGAACATGTTTCTTATGGCTATTCACCAATATCTTGCTTTATATATACGTACAACATACATACATACATACATACATACATACATACATACATACATACATACATACATACATACATACATACATACATACATACATACATACATACATACATACATACATACATACATACATACATACATACATACATACATACATATATACATACATACATACATACATACATACATACATACATACATACATACATACATACATACATACATACATACATACATACATACATACATACATACATACATACATACATACATACATACATACATACATACATACATACATACATACATACATACATACATACATACATACA
>JAMPIV010007289.1:0-27500 GCA_024509875.1 Oreohelix idahoensis | reverse complement strand
TACGTACGGTCGAACATTGTCTGCAAATAGCAATATGCCAACTCCTGTTTATTGAGAATTTCATAAAGAGTAGATTATTGTGTAGTTGTCAGAACTCACCTACTTCGTTCCGATTCATCACTCGTAATATTATGCAAATGTGTATTTTAAAACAACTGAAGTATTAATTGTCTCACTTACACGGACAAAGTGTGTAGACACCCTGAAGATTGCACCACCAACGCAAGCCACTTCTAAAAAAAAAAAAAAAAAAATTACATTATTTGTTTCTTGTTCTGACTGCCTAGATGAGAGAACAATATATTTTCTTCTTTGTGTCTGCTGATTATGTTGTTTCTTTACGGTTCCTACTGCATTTTTATTATTCCAGCTCGTGCACCGATGTCGAGAACGAATATTTGATTTGCAGCACAGCGGGCAAAGATAGCAGGCTCCGCGCTATTAGAATTCGTGTGCTTCATTTGTACTGAACGCCAGAAGAATCGTGGCTCGCGTATTTTTCCGGTCATATTTCCGACGTATCTTTCATTCTGGTTCTAACAGACACAGAAATGTAGGGGATATGCTTGTTACAAATGCTGCATCTGTTCCCTGGGAATCTGACTTAACACAGTTAAGGAAAAACGAATCTAATTTTCAGCACTGAGTACAGAATATTGAAAAGACTACGGACACTTGAATAATAACCGCAACACGACACGGTAGAATATGAATACACTAATATAGCTAAGATTATATTAATATTTCTTCCCAAATGTAATGTAAAGTGGCTTAGTGTGATGCGGTGCCTGCTTTTGTAGTAGTTTTGTTATCTTCGCTAGAGGAAATCCATGTGTCTTGTATACGTCAGTACCGGCTATCGTATTCAGTTTACTGTTGCACTAAAGCCAGATATTGTACCACTGAAGATTTCTGGGAAATGCTGATGACGCTGCGGTTCTAAGTAACCAAAAACTATTATTTAAAAGAATACAAACGGTTTCAACTTCCATGCTCTTCAGTCTGTAAAGAACATCTTATCTAAAAAAAAAAATGATGTCGTATGGTTTTAAACGAGAACTAAAGACCACTTTAAACATACAAACACTGGGACCGATAGAGTGGCCATGAATGAGATGAAAAAACATCGTAAATATACCCACACAGAAATTTAGAGAAAATCAGAACCAACCAGGTTAAAACTCTGAAGAACATGATGACACTCAGGCATGAGAGTGGGGAGAAAGCAGGGTTGTGGAGTCATCCGAAAAATTGTCTCACTCCAACTCCCGACTACGAATCCGACTACAGTGTTTTACTAGTCATATGGCATAAAATTCGGAGTCAAGAGTCCGGACATTTTTTACCAACTCCCCTAAAAAACGGACCACTTCCACTACTTCGACTGGTATTCCATATAATGGAAGCTAGAACTGCGTAACATTTTTTTGATTTAAAAGTCTCTCACAACTCACTGAAGGATGCCACACAAATGACTTTTCCTCTCTCCCACCTTTACTTAAATTTAAAAAAAAATTTTTATTACTTTTGTTTCTGTTCTCTGAGTCACAACCTAATCTTCATAATTATTTCAAATATTAATTACTCCTGCACAGTCTTACATTCCTAATCCAATGCACATTGGCAATATGAAAGCCACAATTAACGTCGGAAATTTCAAGGCCTCTGATACTTCCCGCTCTCTTTTCTGTTTTTATTTCCCCATGCAATACCAAAAAAAAAAAAAAAAACAATAAAAAAACTCCAAAGCAAGTGATGTATGCAAATATTACACTTATGCTTTCCTATAGTACCATTTTGGACGACTTCAACCACTTGACGGTGTGTGTGCCTGGCCTATCCACACACAAATGGCGCATTAACATAGCTGTTAAGTGGTGTGGAGAAACCGGGTGTAGGTGTTATTGACTCATGGACGTTGGTTACATCAACAGCTCTGGAGAGTATTTAGCTGCCGAGGGTATCGATCAAGAACCTGGTGTTTATGGGTAGAGATATTAAAGATAGTTTCGTTACAGTTCTGTCGGCATGTGTATATGATATCAATCATCATTACCTTCATTGTCGCCACGATCATTATACAAGGTATTTCTCGCCATCATCAGTAGCCTACTCGTTACGACTGGAGATCTATAAGTTAGGCAAAGACAACAATTCTGTCTAGTTCATTCCTGGACATCTCTTAATCTTTTTTTTTTTTTTCTTTAATTTTCCGCTCTGCTTCATATGTCCATATTCTGTCGGTGTTTCTCCGGATTTGTTATCTTTTTCACATTAAGACTGGGCGTCGGGACGGCTTTTAAAAAAATGCAATTTGTCCTGAGTTTTTGCCCTCGGAGATTGAACATGACTTCGAAGAGATCTGTCTTATGTAAGTATGGACTTTAAGGAGTATTTTTCAAGTAAATGTTGGACGAATTGCAAAGGAATATAGTACATTTGTTGAAGTTCTAAACTTTGATAAATCTGTGTCTAGATATTTGTAAGCATCCCTAGTGTCAACGGTCTGTGCTCTGGACGATTCCGAATGTGCTTGTTGAATAATGAAGAGACGAACTTGATAGTTTGTGTGACAAGTTTCCTGAGGATTATCAATGCCTGTACAACAATTGTTAAAGACTTAGAGATATAAATGAAACCATCAGAATATTTCACATATTTTTTATTGATGACCTTACATGAGTACCAACATGTGTAGATAGGCGAGTTTCTGGGCAGTATTTACTTGATAAAGATGTTGCATTTGACGATGTAAGTGTTGTGATCAACATAACAACCTGACAATATTTGATGAAAGTAACGTCAGTTGTGATTGACTTATGCGGTTGCTGGCGCAAGAGAAACGAACCACATTTGTAAAACAATCAGTAAACGTTGAATTTCATTCTGAACTTTCAGTGATCGTACAATATGTCTTAACGGTGCCTTGTAATCCCTCCCAATGCAAGCGCGTTTAGGCTTTTTTCACTGAAGGAAAGTCACTAGGTAAAAGACAGAAACTGGTTCAATGTTGATTATATTAACGGAACTTGGCTACTACAATATAATTTAAAAGAAGCGTCGTAAGGTCAATTCCATTATTATTTAAAAAGAACATAATGAATTGTTAAAAAAGATAATGTCCGCCAAAATAAAAATGTAATAAAATAAATAATAATAATAATTTTAATAATACTGACACATAGTCCGCAACCAGAAGATACGTCAAGGCCTAAAATCCCACCCCCTGCAGACCCAAGTAAAGCAGTCCCAACTAACATGGTTTGGCCATGTCTACAGAATGGGAGAAGATCGGCTACCAAGACAAGCATGGGAAACAAAGAGCCAAGGATCCAGACCCGAGGACGACCCAGAGTCCGCTGGAAGGACAACATTAGACAATCTTTGAAGGACCGAGGACTAGAATGGAACCAGGCCAGGAGGAAGACAGCCGATAGGATAGTCTGGCGCTTTCTTTTCCAAACCTCTACACCTCACGGTAGAAGGGGAACGACTAAGTAAGTAAGTAAGTTAATAATACTGATTAATATGTGGAAAGTTAATGTTTGATGTTAAAAGGATTTTAAAACATACATTAAAAAGTATTTTAAAATGTATGTTTTAAAATCCTTTTTATTACATGTTTTTCTAGTTGTCACGCTTGGCTAAGAAAATTCTGGCACTCTGTCGGTTAAGACCACCTCTTCATTAGTCTGGTCTTGTAGTCCCTCCCATTTCTTATTATTTTTGTCTCTTGACAGCGGTAGATTGGGGAAACTGGCCTGTCACTTTGTAATTGGACAGGTTAACTCCCCTATCTCTAGCGTGATTGAGAGGGAGAGTATCTTAAGTCTTTTCATGGCTTCTGTATGCTGGTCGGCATAATTTGTAAGGCGTCCCGGGACACTTTTGTTGCTGGTGGCGGCGACATTCCTAGAGTTCTTTGACACCAAGCTTGCTCACTTCACGTTCATTTTGGTAGAGATCGGCAGAGTTCCCGGGTCTTTAGCCCCGGGGAAAGCCGTTGCCTTTCATGTGACCGTGCATAGCTAGAAACTCTGCTCCAGAAGGTCGGTCCAGCTTTAGTATTGCTTTCATCCCCGAAACACGGGAAACCAAGTACCCGGGGCCTTGCGTCATTATTACGCACGCTCCTTGTTTCCGGGGTCTTCGACTCGCAGGTGAGACGAACATCTGCAGGCTTTAGTCTCCTATATAATTGGGTAACTCACTTTGTCTAGCACTTAATGTCTCCAGAATTCTCTACTGTAGAGTGGGCGCTGTTCAATAACTAGTACTGACGGCCAGCTACATTTTGGTGTTATTGGAAATCTTTACATATCGTGAAACTCCCATACACTACCAAAGGAAAACTGGGAGACAATAAGTCCCAGCCTGAATTACCTTCCCTGTTTGAAAGTTACTGGTCCCGATTGGATTCCAGATTTGGGCCCAGTTTGGTGTTTTTTTTTTTACCTAAACCATATCTTGCAGTACAAAGATTTCAGTACACAGCTACTAGTACCCAAGGCTCCAGCCGCAGCAAACCCCAGAGACAGCCAACGCTCAAGCTCACCAAACTTCAGAATAGTGCGCCAATCCTAACCTCATTTGTAGATAGCTTTGGCCCTGTTCACTCCACGCGCAGTCACATTCTGCATGGCCAGCGTCTCTCAGTTATAGCAGTGAGCATTGCCTACACAAAACCTGAGTTTAGACTCGTTCAACCCGCTGGATATAAGGGTTTATTTATATTTGAGTCACTCGTGGATATATTCCCTACTGCCGTCCGTCGTCCTTGGATTAATTTGATTTCCACACCTCGTCGGAAGAGAGAAAGGTATCGTGGTGGGTTTTGATGTTATGAAATGTTTTTGATATGTTTCCTGATTGTATTGATTGAGGCCAGCTGTGAAGGTCCCTGATTCTAACAAATTTAGGGTTGAGTTATCAGGATACCTTTCTGCTACCACCTTATGGCCTCAAGCAGACTTATTCTTGACTAGTATGAATGATAGCTACGTCTAATGTCTAGGGATATGCAAGTGTGGTGTGATGGTACTTTAACAATAATACACCTCTACACAAACAAGTATTAAGGTCTAAGATTAAAGGAAATAACACCTGGGATAAATGTGTACAATTAATAATTTTCTGTATGGTTTATTGGTCCTGAACCTAGTATTCTTCTGGTCAGGACTTTAAAAATGAAAAGAATTCAAGATATATACAAAATGTAAATTTTAGACCCACAGGGACAAGTGTCCAAACAAATACTGTTAATTTAAACTAATAGTGTTACTAAAATCTGTCTATTACTGGTTTCTAACACTGGATGGCCGTTTGGGATTCTTATAATCACTCCCAGTCTCTTTAAAATACACTGTCACTGTTAATTTCACTAGGGAAATATTTTATTTCTTTAATACAGGGGTATGCTGCTCTTATAGCTGATGTACTGTTAGGGTACCAGATATTTCACTTATCTGGCCCACTGGAACTGTCTGAATTCTTTCTGCCGAATGACCACTGCTCCAAACGTAATAGGGGGATACTGGCGACCCCTATCACTACTGGACTCCAAAACTTCTCAACGGCTTTCCTATAGAAATCTGGCACCGGACTAGTGCCAGATAAAACCCTGTAATAATGAAACAATGTCTCCTGGTTGATATCTTATTTAGACTGTGTTTTATATACAAAAGAGCATACATAAGAAATAAAGAGCTGGGTCATATCCAATGGACCAATCCAGCCACATCCATTCCACAGTGTACCAGTGTTTTTCACATGTCTCTCCTACAAAGGCGGTACTGCATCTGCAATAATATTGTTAATCTTTCTTTTCTACCATACAATGGGATAGGTGAGCTGTGTTCCTCTGGTCACCTAAGAAAACATTTTATTTCACAAAACATGTGCATTTACAAAACTGGCAATGTGTTTTATCTTAATTCTCCTTCAAGCCCTGCACAATTCAGCTTGGGACCTGATTACTTACAGTCGTGATGGCAGCATCTCCCACTCACATTTTTAAACAAAAGATATATGAATAATGTCGGTCTTACCAGAAATTCAATGAACAAAAACACAGGTACGTTGAATAGCAGATTCCAGATATACTGCTGGCTGAACTGTGATGCCTATACTTTCATATATATTTGCTTTAATAAGGCTAATCACTTTTCTTCAGAAATACACAACGTCCTGCTCTCGGGACTATCTTCTACAAATGGCATCAAGCCTTTGAATGTACTCAATATTATGAAAGGCTTTGGCCAATGAACGAACGACAATTTTGAAATTGTAAGCAAAAACAGACTTGATTTTTGGACACTACCAAGTTTTTTTTCTCTCTCATTCTTAGATTTCTACTGCTAAATATATTTGGTGTTAAGCCATCCCATAATTTTTTCCCCTCCTTGTCTCCCCCTTCATACAACAGATTACTTGTACCCTTTCTTGCCTTTTTCAAGGACATGTCAAAAAATGTCACGGTTAGTGCAAGTCCAAACGAGCATGTGTTGGTCTGTCTGTACGAACAAATACCGTCTTTTGTCTATAACTTTATTTATATCTGTCGGATTTTTGATTCGAAAGCATATTACCCATCAGGACAAGACCAGCTTATAGACTAGTAGTTCAGTATATGACCATAAACCTAGTAATAAAGAATTCAATATATTTTCCATTTTGGTGTTCGTTGTTTTTCTAAGTTTCAACTACTTGAATGTTATAAAAATCGCCTCAGATCTTCCTTTTTCCCGATAGGAAGTAATTATGCATGTGTGTATATATATTTTTTCCACAGTGTCTGTGGTTAGAAATGTATTGGACTAGCGGGGTATTTTTAAATTTTCAAACTTGCGACATCGTTTTCGACACAAGCTAATGGCATCGTCTCGCACTGTTGGCCCGAGTAGCTAATTCAAACCTCTAACACTTGACAAGCCGGCAGCAGGTGTCCGCACTCTCAATCTTATGCGTTCGTGTGTTTTATTCTTTCTATCTTTCCTGGAACCACTACGCTAGTAGATTTTTCAAATTTTTATCGTTAACCCTTGACGGGCGCGTTTTAAAGGCCAATACTACCAACGCAGCGATAAGATTTCTCACTATGTTCTGTCCTGCTTAAATCAATGCGTTTTCTGGCGCGGGGAAGAAGACGCGTTACAACTTTACTAATTATATTTCTACTGCTATTATTTTGACTTCAATATATATATATAATTTATGATTTTATCGCTCTATCAATGTACTTTACCACAAAAGGGAAGAGGATAGTTTTTAAGTGTAGAAGAATAATACGCCACTTCTGAAATGGAAAATATAGACTCAGGGACTCAGAGACGGGGTGGGAGTTAATGAATTATCGAGGGAGTGCAAGGTTGTGGTTATACACCTCTCGGAATTTGTTTCTTTGGGCTTTGTCTTGTTTGGGTTTTTTTCTGTATCGCCTAGACCACGGTCGTCTCGCCATAGAGACTGGAGACCGTTGATGAGTCATAGATTAGTAGTGTGCGTTTGTGTTATTCCAGGTACCCCCTGTGGATTTCCTAATTTAATATTTTTTTAATTCAACTTAGGCTGCCATTCTGGATTGTAAACCAGAATCGGTTTGAGGTTTTTTTTCTGTTGTATGGTTTTCTTTAAGTTAGTGATTGTGAATTTATTTGGTTTTCCTGACATCGCTCAGGCATAATTTTTATTTTTTATTTTTACACTTTAATAAACATAGAAAAACTATTAGCGGGTCAGAATTCTCTTTCTATCTCTATATTTGTTATTGTTGAATGTGAAGTCACTTGTTGTGTATGAGTCCGTTACTCAATATATATTCAATTGTTGATATATGTGTGGAGGAGAGGGTGAGTTGAGTTAACATTTAAAATAAGTCCGAGTGGCGGGATAAAAGATTATTTATCAACTTTGTATTCCTTACTGTTACACTTCCACTCAACATTCACAATTTCTATTTCAGAAACACATCTATTTTCTCACTCCTCACTGAAACTTTTGTCTTGTCACAGACAGACTCTTTTTTTCTCCACTCGTGACACTAGTCATTACAGTCTTGCATCAATAGATCGAAATTAAGTCCTTTTTTTTTGTCTCGTACTGTCCTCTTTTTTTCTTGGTACTTTCCTCTTTTTTGTGTGTGTCATGTAGTGTCCTTTTTTTTTAAGCCAAAAAGTCCGAAAATTTCCTCTTCTTATGACAAACTCTATGGTCACCCTAATATTTGATCCATTTTCATTTCTTTCTAATGATCGCAAAACTAATATCCCCATTCTTATTTTCCCATGCATTTCTAATCTGATAACTTATTTATTATTACGAGTATTATAAATCTCAGTATTTTAAATACCGAGCTAGATATTATGTTTTATAATCCTGAACCGTACACAGTAAACATTTAACTATAAATTCTGCCGATGTATGTGGTTTATTGCATTACGTTTAATGCATGCAGTTTTTAGCTTTCAAAGTAAATAAATAAAATAATGTTGATATACAAGGCAGCAGACCTCTTGAAATAGATTTTAAAGTCAGTAAATTTCCGTTGGCCGGAGAAAAAGATTCTGTTCAGTGCTTGGCTTGGATGTTACAAATGTGGTTTCAAACACGTGCAGAATTTGGAAACAACTTCAACTACGGATGTAATTTCTATAGGGTGTCCACTCAACATACTTTTTCTTTCAAAGTTGGAGACTTTCTCGATGTTTGCCTTTGATCTCCTAATCGATTTTTTTCTTGAAGTGTCTGATGAAGAGATTAGAGACGCCTGGGATAGTATCTTCAAGACTCAGACGAGTACGTCAGCTTCCTTTTTTAACTCGGTCTTCAAGTGTTAACACGCACGTCACTGAGTTTTTAGTTTAAATCATTTTCTTTCCCAGGAGAAAGAATTGGATATAAACTGAATAAACAGAAGAGAATAAACGAGATTTATATTAGCTACACACTTGGCGGAGAACTGTGGTAGCAGAGATGCAAAGAATGAACCAGATTTGGGGCACCACACAAAGGATAGCAGCCCACCGAACAAAGTGGAGACAGTTTGTTGCTGCGCAACAAAACGCCACGGGGCGGGATGGTCATTAATTACTTCGTCAATCGAAGGCGCCCAAAATATGAGGAACAGAGTAAGCGCATATGGCCTTTACCAGCGCCATTCCTGGAATAAATATACGGAGACGCCGTTAAGCTGACTGCTGCTTTCTTTGAACATATTCAGGTTGACTGCTGCTTTCTTTGAACATATTCAAGTTCACTGCTGCTTTCTTTGAACATATTCAAGTTGAGAGTGAGCGACGAGGACGTCAGTCAGTGGCCGAGGACCAAAGAAGAAGGTATGGGCTACAAACATCTAAGAAGACCAATAATAATTCATGTATGTCTTTCCAAATTCTAAGTCTTTATTTGTAACATGGAAAACTTTCCACTATGGACATTTGATAAGTGCTGAAGGAATAGGGACATTGTTGTATGGCGGCTAGAATCAATTCTCTAAAAGTCTTGAGGGCTGGTGCCAGGGATGATAACTTTCTTTTAGTACCTTCCCCTGTCGTCTTTCCTTAACACCTTAACAATAGCCATGTCCATTAGGAATTCTCACATATCTAACTAGCCACACATAGGCTAGATATTCTTTTCTATGAGGTTGTGAATAGGACTGTAGGACTAGTATTCTTTTATTCGCCTTAGAGAGCGAGAGAGAGAGAGAGAGATAGAGAGAGAGAGAGAGAGATCTAATATATTATCTCTCTTCACATTTATTATCTATTTCACCATCATACCACAACTGACCAGGCAACAAAATAATGTCATTCCTTACCACTCTGCGTATCCAAGGCAAGACTCAACTCCAACATGTTTCCATTGCTGTGTTGTTTACTATTTTGTTTCTTACTTTGCAGGTGGTTATGTTGTTATGTTTTGATAGAACATTAATGAGCCTACGATTTCTTATCCAAATAAAATAGCTGGCAGGTGTAATTATACTCTCTACCTTTTAGGAAGAATACGATTATGGATAGCCAATCTTCTGAAGACGAGAAAAAAAGGGAGTTCCCCAGTGTCTTTGCAAGTTACTTATAGCCCATTCTGATATACGGGAGTGAGTCGTGAACAATTAGCTGATAAGCAAAAAACTCACTGGAGGTCACAGAGATGGGTTTTTTAACGTGCTCAACTTGCACACAGGACGCCCTATTTTGTCACCCTTATCCAAGATGCCTAGGCATCCGATCTCATTACCCAGGAAGATCAAGGGGGTGTATGACATCATTAGGACCCACTGGTTCTGAAAAAAATTTCCATCAAATATATTCCATGTACTGGGAACCGAACCCGATACCTTTAGAATTAGAGGCAGACACCATATCTCTAAGCCACTCCGACCCCTTTCATGAGTAGTCATGTTGTATAATGATTGAGTTTGTTCAAGCTTTATAAAAGTATAGTAATTTTATACTGTGACTGTTAGGGAAACGGTGTGAGGATTAATTAAATATAAAATTATCACAAAACAAAACAAAAACTTCGCCACGATATACAGCGCAAAAACTGGGCTCCCATCACAAGAGCCTGGGAAAATCTGCCCTAAGTACTATTCTCTCGTCCTTTAAAAAAATGAGTCTGTTGTCTATTTCCTTCTACATGTGTTTTTCGATCCCTCACTATTTCTTTTACTCTGGGACTTACAGAAAATGACTGTCTTGTAATGCTATCCGCCGGTTTCCTCAGTGTTTTCTTATCCAAAGTTAAAGTCTTTTCCTCATATCTGGTTCTACTGATATTTGTCTGTTTCCTTCCGGAAGTTATACATTGGTAGTCTTGTCATAAATAATGATGGAAACCTGAGCTCTGTGGTTAATAAACAAAAAGGATCCCGTTACACGCCCGTTGAGGCATATTGGGAATATGGTGATAGGCCCATATTTTCTTGACCGTCGGCACACTAGGGGTGATGTGGTCAGCATCACGCAGGCCGCCTTAACCTTTCCAGAGTTGCTCTGGTACCCATTTGGGGCTGGGTCGACCCAGGAGCCGTTTGTGGCCTAAAAAAAAATTACACCTCATCTGGGGATCGAACCATAGACCACTGCGCTAGGAAGCCAGTGCACTAACCACTATGCCACCGCGGCTCCAATAAACAAATAAATATAGATAATATAGTGCAAAATTGGTCGATCGTCCTTTCATGCTTTATTTTCACAGCAATGCGTTGGCGCCGTTTGGGTGGTACTTGGTTCGATTCCCGGTAAGCCTCTCACTTATATCTCTTGTCTGTTGGTACCGTCCTTTCTGTCCAACGAGTGCCTAATAATCACATATATTTATTTATGTATTAATCTTGTCATATCACTTTATTTCGTCTATTGTGCGCAAACATCAAATTGTGAAAGTCTCCAATTTCTTGGTTGACATTGTTTTTCTTTGAGTTATATACTGTAACCAGACCTAAAGATCTGTTATATTTGGACAAGCGCCCTAGTATAACCAACTACGTTGAACAGGACGCGCCTCGCCAAAACGAGGCAAATATTTTTTTTTTTTTAAATTCTCCAAATTTCAGAGCCATACAATATTACCGTCTTGACATTTGATTTAAAGGCTTTGATTTTTGCCCTGCATTTGATTTCTTTTGATTTCAATATATTTTCCTATGCAACAAAGCTCCTTTAGAATTTTGTTGTTGTATTACTGTCCATTCCTCCAGTCTGCCAAGATATATGGTTATGCATGTAGATGTGCTTTTCCAAGTCCAGAATGCCTGGTCTTTGTCTTTGTGCTAGAAACTAGCTTCAGCGACTACTGCATGCTCCTGCAAAATGAACGATAAGGGGAATGATATGCATATTCACAAACCTGTAAAAAAAAAAACACACGTAATATTCATGTGTCACACAAAAACATACATATTATGCATGTGTCACGTATGCATGTACATAGACATACATTCACATGTTCTTGATTGTAACGCTGCGTTATAAATTTCATTTTCATTACATCATTCTGTAAAGAACACTTAACGATGATTGATACGAGACCTCGTAAATCGGATTTTTATTTACTTTTACCTCTGAAATAACAGGCGGTGCAAAGATAATATAAATTTATATGCTACAGGAATTCTGTCCCCCGCGGCGCAGCAAAGAGACCCCTGAACCTTGACATGAGAAAGGATTGTGGTCTTTATAGCCTTGTATGGTTCCAGAACGTGAAGTACCTATATTGAAATATCCTTTTTGTTAGTATTAACTACCTGGAGTACACTCGAGCTTAGATTGTAAACTTTATAACTTATCTCTAAACTATTTACAGTTAATATAAAGATATACTCCTTGTTTACTTCGCAGTTTAAGTAGAGTTCCGAACAATTTCACATTTGGGTTAGGCCTGAATATATGTTAGGACGTTTTATAAAGTTTTTGAAAATGTCATCTTATCAGCGTTGCCACTCCTAGGTGGATTCACCTAGATCTAGGTTTTGTTTGGTCCGTCTAGGTGTCATTTTCCTTCATTAGTTGAAGAACGCAATCTATATTTCTCTCAAAGTAGCCCAAATTCGTTCAAAGTAGCCCATAAATAGCAATAAGTAGCCCAAAAGTAGCCCGTCGCCGATATCAATTTTTTTCCAAATTTTAGAGTGACAACGCTGCATCTTATTTATGGTGTAAAAAATACATGGAGAAGAGAACTGGAGAAAGACATGAAGGGGATGAAGAAGGCATGGAATTGACCTTGAGCTGATGGCACGTGACAGGAAGACTTGGCAGACGTGTGTTGAAGAGCTATACTCCTGTGACAGTTGAAAGGTGAAAGGTGAAAGAAGACTGTAGACGAAGCGCTGTGTTAGTTCCCGGGGATCTCTTATGAGATAAAGAATAATGCTACTGCTCCCTCATGCATGTCGTACAAGGCGACTAATACGAGGTTGGGCGTAGGGCAGGCGAATTGCTACAAGAACCACCGCTGCAAGAGCATGTAAATGTGTTGAGCAGGCTTCCTGTCAGGGGGCCAGCTGCATGTGGGCCCTATGCTCTATATGAAGCGAAAAAAGAAACTGACTGACTTACTGTACACGTTAGGCTTTTTTTAAAATACAAACAGTGTTACCAGAAATCAAATACTGTCTTCTTCTTCAAGTATCATACCGGGTGACGTAGGTGATCATGTCCATCCTCAACTTCCTGTCTCCACAAGGAAGTTGTTATGATTCATGATTGTACAAAGGGTTGTACGACGGTAGTTTCCCCGCTGCTTTCCGTTAGTTTGTGCACCGCTTTTTCCGATAGACTATAGATTTTGACTAAAACATCTGACCCACAAAGGCAGTGAGGAGGTGAGAGGTTTAAGCGCTTCCATCTCTGTGGTTGTCACGTTATAAAGCCTGAGATGTGATTTAATTTCTTTGCTGTAATGTTACCTAAAGGATGTGGCATGTAATTGTTCTAGGTGTATGCTCCTTGGGAAGCTAAAGGGTATTGATAGATTGAATGTTACCTAAGCCCCCGTGGAGTTCCCGGGGGTCTCTAAGGAGACAAAGAAAGAATACGTCTACTCCTTCAGGCATGTCGTAAGAGGCAACTAACATGAGCTTGTTTATAGAGCTGACAACCTCATTATGTGAAACAATAGGCTAGAGAAACTGCTGCTACAGGAGCAGGAGGCAGCTTTGATGCGGGCTTCCTCAGAAGGATCCATTTTCTATATTGACTTATTGGTAATATTATAGAAGATACCAATGGACAACAATGACCATCATATACTTGTTTACACTATATTACACACGGAAAGACACCAATTTGGAAATAATATTGTCGCTGACACTGTTAGACACCGACAGACACCAATGTTGCTATCATATTCGTGTTTACACAAGGAAAGACACCAATCAGGATATAACATTGTTGTTGACACTGTTAGACACCGAAAGACACCAATCTGGATATAACATTGTTGTTGACACAGTTAGACACCGACAGACACCAGTTAAGATGTAATACTCTTGTTGACACTATGATATACAGCGACAGATACCTATTCGGATATCACATTCTTGATAGCTCTACAACAGACACAGACAGACACCAACAGGTGGCCTGCCTTTTTGCCGAGACAACGTTAGTGGCGGAGCCGTCCCACAGACAAGATGGATTGCTCAATAATAATATACAGCCTATAATTATTTTGCTATTTAGACGTCACCCGAACGAGGCTATTGGATATGAGCAATAAGCTTGATTTTATCTTTCGTCATCGACAGTACAAATTCCTAGAGGCAATCTTTTGAAAGCTTTTTATATAACTTTTATTATCTGCAGAAACGAAATTGTGGTTTATTTTTCATAGTTTTTTAATGCCCTGGGAAGATTTATTGACGTATAAAACATATCGGAAGTTCGGGTATTAATCTGCTATCTTGTAACTGCAGGTCATTGAACTTATTTGCCCTCAAAGTGTGTCCCTGTACACTCATTCATGTATCTTCTTCCTTCTCTTTACTTTTACTTTCGTGATCCAATTTTGCCTTAAAGCGTTGTTGAGAGCTGAAGTTGTCATGTTTGTGTGTCGCATTGATTGCTGCTCTGAGGCTGTGTTATTGGAGAATTTATGTAACAGTGTCTATCCATGTGCTTCTTATATTTATGGGAAATATAAATCCAACACAAAAATCCAAATCTTCAATTTAAATGTCAAGTCTGTCCTATTGCATGGCTCTGAAAAATGGAGGACAACAGAAACATCAACCAAAAAAGCTACAGACTTTCATAAATGGGAGATTACGTGAACAGAAGTATTGAAGTGGTATGACAAGGTTACTAATGTGGAACTGATGACAAGAACCAGACATATGCCAGTGGAACAAGAGATGACAAGAACCAGACATATGCCAGTGGAACAAGAGATGACAAGAACCAGACATATGCCATTGGAACAAGAGATGACAAGAACCAGACATATGCTAGTGGAACAAAAGATGACAAGAACCAGACATATGCCAGTGGAACAAGAGATGAGAAGGAGACACTGGAGATGGATAGAACACATATTGAGGAAAACTGATGATAGTATTACAATGCAGGCTTTGTTTTAGAATCCCCAGGACAAGACAGATTGCGTCAGACCAAAGAAGACATGGAGAAAACTAGAGGCAGACGTGACAGATATGAAGAAGACGTGAAAAGACCTTAGGCTGGTAGCACGGGGCGGGAAATGTTTGTTGAAGGTTTATACTCCTTGGGGAGTTGAAGGACGACGAGGAAGATCTGCCCCGTCGTTTTACCCATGTCCTAAATCCAGAACTTCTACTGCTGTAGTCACGTGGTGCTAATTGGTTATGCTAAATTCTCATGAGATAGCCCAACAACTTTATTTTATGTCTCTCTGGATATCTGATACCGGATGTAGTTCCTGCGTTTTTCTGACGTCATCATTCTTCATTCTGTTTCCCCTTATAACTTCACTGGCTTTTCTCAAGCACTTCATTTCACACCATGTGATTTTCGTCTCCTGTGCTCTATTCAGTGTCCATGTATGGCTCTGATAGCAAAAAAGTTGGTAGGAATATACTGGAATGGGCAAACATACGGTTGATCATTAGAGCGTCAGGTAGTGTGTCTGGAACATAACTTGATGGTTGTGGAATCACAAAACGTTTAGGTGGTTGTTCTCATTAGTACGGCATTACTCTCTGTCGCCAATATTCGTAGATTTGTTGCTATTAATGATCAGAATCGACGTCATTGCACTCCAGCAAACCCGTAGATGTCAGTCTCCCTCAGTAACTGTCGAAGTGTATGTATGTTAATTGTTCCTGTTGGTGCTGGTTGTATACACGCCGGATGCATCCTCTCATACGCCCATCCATGCTGGTCTTATGTCTGATGCCAAATTCCAGCAATCTTAGCCTTGGTGATTCATCGATTGCAGTGTCATTCTCTAATAGATGGTAATTACTGTCTTCCTTATTCATATTCAGTGCACTTTCTATGGGTGCTCTTGAAGCTAGTCTGTCAGTTCTTTCATTGCCGCGTACCCCTGCATGACCAGGACAGTAGATCCACACTAGTTCCTGAAAATTCGAGGCTTCTTTGGTGGTTTTTCATTTATGCCGGAGCCATCCACTTTGGACGTCCGGAAGATGGATTGTGAGTCTGATACAATAACTGCCCTGTTAATGAAGTTTCAGACAGCCACCTTAAGGCTGCAGTAGCGGCCTCTACCTCCATTCTCACGCTGGAGATTGTCCCCGTGTAAGCCCCGCTATGTTCAGCGACGATTCTGCCCTTTACTCTAGCAAAGAAGCCCCGCCCTGATTTCTCACCATGGATCACAGAAAATTCACTGTACACAGTGGCATCATCATCCCCAGCATGATCATTTATCGGCTGATCAATTCCCAGCTCTGCCCTCCCATTGGCCCAACTTCTGCACTGTCTGCCCCGGCTGACGATAACTTGCTGGTAGTTTATCCAGTTCTCACCAGACTTACTCCATTCTTCCCCCTTGAATATATTTTCAACTGTGGTCACATGTCTAATAGTTGCCTCTGCCTGCGCCATCCATGACATCCCTCTCTTTATTCTTGCTCCTTTGATGGTAACTATGTTCACATGCAGGGGATGCCTTTTGTCTGTGGTTACTGGCATACAAGCTTTTATCCGGGATCTAGATCTAAATGACAGCAATCCAAGCATGTGCCGCGTGGTCACTATAGGGGTGCCTCGCGAACAGACCAAGACTAAACGCATCCCTTCATTTTGAATGCGTTCCAGTCATTCACATTATGATATTAACAGCGTGAGTATTCCCAGACCATACTCGATTACAGACATGACCAGCTGATGATACAGGAGAAACAGTAGTCTCTGCTCCAGGTGCATGCAGCTATAGTTTATAAGGCTGCCAGATCTCTGTAGATTTGTTGTGTAGAAAGGTGGCTATGTATACGTATGCTATGCCCCCTCCTCCCTCAATGTTACTAATCCGCGCATGTGTTAAAGATGTTTTTTTAAAAATCTAGAACATTATTTCGTCTTTCATTCTTCGTGTTGTTTCATCGAGACATGGTGATTTTACACGCAATGATTAAGGGATTTTACACACAATGATTAAGTGATTTTACACGCAATGATTAAGTGATTTTACACGCAATGATTAAGTGATTTTTACACGCAATGATTAAGTGATTTTACACGCAATGATTAAGTGATTTTACACGCAATGATTAAGTGATTTTACACGCAATGAGTAAATGTTACCCCATATAGTTCCCCAGGGGTCTCAAGATGACCCCCATGGAGGAAGCATGTCCCAAGCATTCACAAGCTTTTCTGGCAGTTGTTTCTGTTTACACGATGAGGTTGCCAGCTACAAGAACAGCTTCATATTAGTGGCATTGTAAGACATGCCTGATGGCACAGTAGTCCTATTCTTTGTCTCTTTTAGAAATCTTTGAAAACTACACGGGGTATCACTTCATTTGGTGTCTAGAGATGTCGAGTCAAAACAAAAGCTACACGGAGTATCAGTTCATTTGGTGTCTAGAGATGTCGAGTCAAAACAAAAGCTACACTGGATATCACTTCATTTGGTTTCTAGAGATGTCGAGTCAAAACAAGACCTTCACGGGGTATCACTTCATTTGGTTTCTAGAGATGTCTGTTACGGGTTGCCTCCCTTGCTCTGCAGTAGTGGTCCAACAGTGGTCAAAACCTAGAGTATATAATGTGGGTCTTCAAAGGTGTCTACCTTCGCTCAAGATTACTCTTGGCAGAGTTGTACATAGAATGATAATGATGCGTCTACCTCGAGGGAGTATCCACAGGATATTTCAGAAGTCAATAACAATGCTGAATGAGTCTTAGCACGTTAACTTTTTATCTGACCCGCCGCCTTTTGTGAAGATGGAAATAAACGATTTGCTCGTTCAAGCCCCCTGCTGATTTAATTCAGCAAAATTCCTCTTATTAGCTTGATATATATATATATATATATATATATATATATATATATATATATATATATATATATATATATATATATATATATATATATATATATATATATATATATATATATATATATATATTTATATATATATATATTTATATATATATATATATATATATATATATATATATATATATATATATATATATATATATATATATATATATATATATATATATATATATATATATATATATATATATATATATATATATATATATATATATATATATATACTAGAGGTTCTGGATCGTACATATGCCTTTCCCTCTGTAATGATTAATTCAACTCTGAATTTGTCAAAATCACATACACTAATTTAATGATCAATTACTTTGAAACAAATGTAAATAAATATGAAATGGTAATTATGAGAAATTATGGTTCATTTTAGATCTCGGTTTGGGATATAAAAATATAGTCTTATTTGGCCTGCTAAATTTATAACCTAGCTTCCAAATTGCTGAAATGTTGGTGCTGCTGGTTACGCCACTTCGTCTCTATGGCAAGGGCACGTCTCCAAAGGATTCTGGAGGTAACCGCTTCTGGTCAAGGGTGGGATCTTCACCACCCGTGTTATGTAGGTTTCACGTGTCGATCTCAAGCTTCGAATCACAGACTAGTACAGCTGGTAACGTGAGTAGAACCTCAAATGGTCTCTCCAGTCCGTACCACCAACTTTAGAGGGAATAAAATAACACATTTCGCTGCTAAGTACTTGTTTTCCTGATTTAGATCAGCCGCCTTTCCCCGCTGTCCGTCGCCGATTCTTTTAAATCAGAATTTGTACTCTACCTGAATGTATATCATATAACTCAGGGGATATGATGAAACATCACAATTCTTGTTGTTAATGTAATGAAAAAATTTCAACTGGACAGCAGCAAGTGGTTTGTGCCTGAAGGAACAACTTTAAGCATATATACAATTAATTACAAATGATAATATGCATATGAGGTCATCATCATCCACTTCCTTTCTCCAGTTGGAGTCTGGGATTACCTCTGCGTTTGGTTCTTCCGTGAGAACTAGCATGAAGCGATCACCAGCACTTGTTGTGGTGGTTCATGAACGTATCCTTTTCACATGCTGAGGTTGCTAGCCTAGTATGAATGTTTAACACCACTATCAAGTATGAATATGTCAAATTCACAGCATAAAAAATTTGTTACACTCATCTCAATAATTGATAAGTTTTAGACTTCTTGCTCAGTAGAATAGTCCTGGCAACTTAACACAGATGCCTCGAACACACGTCTGGGGATTATTTCTGTTTCAGAATCCGTCTGTGACTTGTGAATGGTCGTGTAGAGTTCCATGATCCGTATTAATGTTGGCGAGTTTCTACTGATGTTCAGAGATAACAATGTTGTCCTGAAGTTTCCTGTCTTTCGAGATGTTTTCCAAGGCGTTTAAGTAATTATGCAATCTTAAGCAAACAGTTCGTGCTCGCATTTACCTGGAGTCAATGTGGTATTCGCTCGTTTTAGGGACTCGGTTAATCTCTCAGGGATGGGCGATACGCTTGTCTAGCCCTGCCATGCATCGAAAGCGGGAAACGAGATTAATGACTGTAGGGGAAAAGAGTGTGCTAACAAAAGAAAAATGCACCTAATTCAGTACGCACAACAAATGTAGTTCAATACTGCCGGAGAGGAGAAGAGAGCGTGAAAATTATGTCACAATATCAAGTCAAAACAAAAACTACACGGGGTCTCAATTTATTTGGTGTCTAACGATGTCGAGTCAAAACAAAGACTACTCAGGGTATCACTTTATTTGGTGTCTAGCGATGTCAAGTCAAAACAAAATCAACACAGATCACACAAAACTTTCAATTATGCCTTTTCCTTTTTCAAAAGCGGTATTATTATTATCATTATTATTATTAGTATTATTAATAATATTATTATTATTATTATTCTGATTATTATTATTATTAATGTTACTGACTCGTTAGTAAGACAGGTTGATTGAGAAGAAAATTCTCTCTCTTACAATCATGACACAGGTAGGCTACGGTGGCGAGATGGGATGTTGGATAGATAGATTAGAAAGCAGTTCCAAGATACTGATAAGAGAACTGGTTAACTAGTGGTAGGGATTGCATAGAACAAGTCAGGTAGTTAGCTGCACAGTTCTAGGTAGTAGCTGTAGAAGAGAACTGTGAAGCTTGTAAGTCACCTTCTCACTAGACCTATCCTATGCTCCAGGGGTGTTATATAAGTATGTGAGTGCAGCTCTTATTTATTCCCTACCAAATTTAAATTATAAATATTTCTTTGACCGTACAGCAAAATTATAACTGATTTAAATAATTCAATAACTGCAGTTATAAACAAATCAATGCACTTTATTGATTAATGATGTAAGTAAAAAATTATAACTTTGGTATACCAAGCTTTAACAAATTTTCTCTGTCTTTCGTGGCCACATCAATCACGCCTTACCTAAACTTGGTGTAACACTCTTGAACGTAAACATCCATGCATGTGTATCATGATCCAGTAGTTTTATCCTCCGAAGTGGGCCCCAGTCCCTCCACTAACAATTAAATTTGTATAATGGGGGACGCCGAATTTGGTGGTTGATTCTTGGGTATGCAATGTCACATCAAATAATTCATGTAGCAAAAGTAAACCGCGATCTTGTGTTCACAGTAGACAGTACTTCCAATAGCTAAAGAAACATATGGTTGCTAAACTGTTAATTAAGATGATGATGATAAATCCTATCGGCTTGCTCTGGGTTGAGTGCCGATTATGAAACAGCTTATTCTCCTGGATAAAATCCACTTGGGACAACGACTGTCAGAAGTCGGAAAAATGTTATGTATATTGCCCCAGCGGGCTGATAAAATTGAATAAACAATCTAGGTATTTTGTAAGTCCAGTTAACTCAAATTTACAGTTAAAATGAAAGTTTGTCGCCTTGGCAATTCCTGTTCACACCTGTACTGGGGACGAACGCCAAGGAAAAATGACAACTATTACTTCTTCGGTAACTGAGGAAAGGACCACAATAAAAAACCGCTGGCCGCTGGTTTTAATCAAGCACTATATTAAGAAGAAAAAAACATTTAACCAAAATGCCAATATCCTATACTATCACGCGTAAGGGTATCATCTCTTATCCTCTCCGTCACCTAATTAAATTAAAGGCACATGGTGTCTTAGCCTATCTTATCGCGCTTTGCTTAGCGAGTACAGGTTGGGTTTTAGGCATGCCGCCTTCGCCCCCCCCCCCCCCCGACCCGGTAAACAATCAGCGCACAATGTCAGTTATAATTTAATTATAACTACGCGGCCCTAACAAATATCGCCTGTCATTACTAGCTAGTTGATTGTCGGCGTCTATTGTTTTGACATGATATTAAACCTTAGTCATTTTGAAAATTACACACAATGAAATATAATGCGAATTCTACTCTGCCACTTTATCCGTCACTCATAGCATTATACTTAGTCAGCTAAACCGTATCTTCTGGTGAAAAGAATGGTTGATTGATTTTTACATTAAACTGAACCACTGGTAATAAAATATCTACGCGTTTGCTATTTCACTAGTCTTAACGCTAGGGAATCACAGTGAATAAAAATGGTAAAACTTTAACAAATTGAACACTTAAGCACAACTTATATTATTACCAGAAAACAGAATAAATCCCCACTAAGGCTATTAACGCACTATTCCACATAGGTTCTAGCGTATGCGTTCAGACTATCCAAAATTTTCTGAGAGACTTGATATCTGACTTGGAGAGAACGCAGTATATATACAGATTTTGTGCAATTATCTCTAAAGGATGTGACAATTCACACCTTCGGCATAGCAGGGAAAAACAAGGAGCTTCGTCTACGAGATAACGGATTTTACTGTTCGCTCTACTCGCGATGCTGAACGACATCAAAAGACATGGGCCGTGCGAACGGGCCCCTTTTAGATTTCCGTCCGTTTCCGCAGATCAAAGCTTTACGTCCCCTGAAATCACGGACATCAAAGGTGGTCGGGAAGTATTATTATCGCCCTTGTATTTCTTCAAGGATCTGGTCTTTTCCCCACGTGCGTCTGTCTAATGACCAATGATTGACAGATCAGCTCGCGTGAGAACTCAGGTAAACAAACCAGGTTCGCTCCCCTTGTTAAGACTGCCAGGTGCGAAAGTTGGTAAACACTCATCAGCGCATGTAAAACAGGAAAAATAGGCGTGGCTTCAAAATATGAGTCAGACAGACAGCGAAATTCGTGGTTTTTGCGTAGCAAAATTATAAACACTAAATGGGTAAGCAAAGGTGGTCGGATTACTGTAGGATTACTGAGGCTATATATACATTATACGTCACAGTTACCTGTCTAAATGCCTTCCGTCAAGATTGTCTACCCAGACATTTATCTGTAATAATGGTACAGACATGGGCCAGCGGATTCGATAATCTAATTATCGCCTGTGTGTGTGAATCCCCCAGACTGATTTCTCAGGCGGACAATATTGGCTTCCTATTCATCCTCGTACGAGACCAGATTGTGTTAAACGAGAATCGTCTCCTATCAAAGGTGGCCGGCGACTCAAAGAGATAAACGTAATACCGCTGACCGGTGATAATGGCGTTTGAGGAGCGGTCGCAGCAAAAAGAATGTAAGGGCAATAAATATACCAAATAATAGGACGATAAGTGAGAAAAATGAAGAAATAAAGAGATACTGCCGGAGTGAATGAGAGCTATAAAAATTGCGCGACTGGTTTCGTCACATATTCTCACATGCATTTTACCCATCAAGGAGTGAGGAGGAAGGCAGAAAAAAAAAAGATGTTGACATTGAAGGATGAAGAGAAGAAGAAGCAGAAGAAGAAGACGAAGAAGAAGACGAAGAAGAAGATAATTATAAATGACCTTCCTGACCTGAAAATAAACCGCATATGATTATAAACCGAAACAATAAAAATGTCAGACTATTGTAAAGGAAATGTATGTACCAAATTAACCGTTCAGTTTTACTTGTAACAGAATGACGAACAGTTTTAATTATATGGGCACAGATGTCGAACTCTGCCTGTATTTTGATCTGCTTACTTGAAAAGTGTAAACATCGCTGTCTTTAAACCAGGTGACATCTGTGGCGTAAAATCTATGTCCTCGCTTCATATGGTTAATTTCCATAGCAAATGACGCTGTAGATTTAACAGTATTACGATACTTTTTTTTCTTAATTTCGTAGCCTTCTTGAAAAGTATGTTTCATTTTTGGGGCAGCTGAAGAGGATTGAGTCATATTTGATCAAATAATTCAAAAAAGATTTATTACGCACATCTGTTTAAATATTTATGATGTATGACTGGCGGATCCTGGTAAGGATTATTTATTAATCTCTTATCGTGATTTTTTGTGGGTCCTTTTCTGCTCAATGCTCGCTGTAAAACTGATTTAAGTTTTTTTAAGAAGTAAATAGAAGTATCAAAAGAGACAAGAGGAAGTATATTGGGGAGTTGGCAAGAGAGGCAGAAGATGCTACAGCCAAAGGAAATATGAGAGAACTGTATAACAGCACAAAGAAGCTAACAGGGAAATACAAGCAAACAAGTTGCCTCATACAAGACAAGAATGGAAAACTGCTCAGCAATATACAAGAGCAAATGAAGAGGTGGACAGAATATTTTGAGGACCTTCTCAATAGACCAGCTCCACAAAACCCCCCGGACATCCAGCCAGCAGAAGAAGAGCTACAAATTAGCGGTGAAAGACCAAGGAAAGAAGAAATAAAGAAAGCCATAAAGCTTCTAAGAGATGGAAAAGCGTCTGGACCTGATGGCATTCCAGCAGAGGCCATCAAAGCAGATATCGATACTGCTACAGAGATGTTATTTTTAAATTACTTGGTAAAGTCTGGGAAAAGGAAGAGATACCAGCAGAATGGAAGGAAGGATATCTGGTTAAGTTGCCTAAGAAGGGAAATTTACAAGAGTGCACAAATTATAGAGGAATAATGTTACTATCAGTGCCAGCAAAAGTATTAAACAGGATTATCCTTGAGAGATTAAAAGAGTCCAAAGACAAGAAACTGAGAGATGAACAAGCAGGTTTTCGACAAAACAGATCATGTACAGACCAGATAGCCACTTTGAGAATAATAGTTGAACAAAGTCTGAAATGGAATTCATCACTATACATCGGATTTGTGGACTACGAAAAGACATTTGACTGTGTAGACAGAGAATCACTTTGGAAATTGATGAGGCATTATGGAGTTACCCTGAAGATCATTAATTTAATAAAGAAAACAAATGAAGACATGACATGCAGAGTTCTTCACGAAGGACAGCTTACAGAACCATTTAGGATAAGAACAGGAGTGCGACAGGAATGCCTCTTGTCTCCATTTCTTTTTTTTACTAGCAATAGACTGGGTAATGAGATCACCGACAACATACAACAGAAATGGAATCCAGTGGACTCTGACTAAGCAGTTGGATGATCTGGATTTTGCTGATGACTTGGCTCTTCTGTCCCATAACTGTAACCAGATGCAGGACAAATTGAAAACACTCGATGAGAGGTCATAGCAATTGGGTCTGAAAATACACTGGGAAAAGACAAAAATAATGAGAATAAATGCAGGTAATGATAATAGGGTTGAACTTGAAGAAACACCAATACAAGATATAAAATCGTACACCTATCTTGGCAGCAATATAGACAAAGTTGGAGGGACAGACAGTGATATCAAAATAAGAATACAAAAAGCAAGAGGAGCTTTCATTGCATTGGGAAATATATGGAGATCAAGAGAAATTGGATCCAACACGAAAATAAGAATCTTCAACTCAAATGTGAAGTCAGTACTATTATATGGGTCTGAGACATGGAGAACAACAAAGACAACAACCAAAAAGCTACAGACTTTCATAAATGGGTGCTTGCGTAGAATAGAGGGATTAAAATGGTATGACAAGGTTACCAACGTGGAACTGATGACAAGAACTAGACAAGTGCCAGTGGAACAAGAGATGAGAAGAAGACGATGGCGATGGATAGGACACACACTGAGGAAACCTGTTGATAGCATTACAAGGCAGTCCTTGTTCTGGAACCCCCAGGGCAAGAGAGGCAGAGGTAGACCAAGAAGCACATGGAGAAGAGAGCTGGAAACAGAGGTGAAAATGATGAAGAGAACGTGGAAAGAACTTGAGATGATGGCACGTGACAGGAGGACTTGGCATGTGTTTTTTGAAGGCCTATGCTCCTTTGGGAGTGGAGGGTTATGAATATAGGTACTGGAGAGTGAAACGTTAGAGACTCCACTATATTAGGTCCAGCTTCGAGGGTTGGGGTAACCAGTTCACTTTCTCGTTGCCATTGTCTTCCCTAGCTCATGAGTAGAGTCACGTACCTGAGTAGACTGGAGTGTGGCGCCATCGTGTTTCACCCCGGTACGTTTGCCGCGAGAGGCCAGCGCTCAAAGCACTCTGCCAATCAGACACTAGGTATAGTCACCTAAATTACATTTTTAGTTTCAGATATAATTACCCACGTTACGTTTTTAACTTCTACATTTGATGACTCAGCTATGTTGTCAGTGACATATATAAATACTCTAATTACGTTTTCAATACTTCTTGCTGTATAAAAGTGCTTGGGGGAGAAGCCTGTACTCATACCAGTGACGTCAACAGGGCGGAGGTTGGTTCAACGACCTATAGATATAGAGGTTAACTGTGAAAACTGAATAAGCAGCCGTGGACCAAAAATATATGGTTGTCACTGAGGGAAGGTTGTAATGGGCAGCTGTCTATGTAAAACACAATTCAATCTTTATGACATGAAAATCGTGTTGAAAAAAAATCACTTCGATTTCAGTGTCATTTATATTTTGACATACGCCCTAATATAACGCGGCGTGATGCCGACCACATCACCCCTAGTGTGCCGACGGTCAAGATAATATGGGCTTTACACCATATTCCCAATATGCCTCAATGGGCGTGTAACGGGTTTCTTTTCTTTTCTTACCTAATATAACCAACGAACCTTGTGTGTAGGCAAAACTCCTAACTTAAAAAAAATTACAACAGGCAAGATGAATGCAATTAAATCTCTACCCTCCCCATTGTCTTATGGGTTAGACTTTTTACTGAGAAGCTAACGGAGTCCCGTACACAAACCAACGGAAGACAACGCGAAATCACCGTCGTATTGTCCTTTGTACAACTATGAATCCAAACAACTATTTATGAACAGTACTGGAGACAGGAAGTTGTGACGAGACATGATCACCAACGTCACCAAGAACGATACTTAAGAAGAAGTATAAAACTGAGAAAATAAGATAATAAATCACAAATACGAAACAAGCATACGTTAGAACTGTTTAACTATAATTGCGTGGAGGAAAATACGTGTTTATTCTTACGGTGTGATTGCTGTGGCAGAATGGGGCGACCCTTCTCGTTCTCTGTTTCGCTACGGCAGTGTAGTGGAATTGATGGTATTGTATGATTGTGATATTACTAAGTGTGATGCATGAGGTCAGCTGTGAAGACTCCTGAGATAAATGTAGCTGTGAATTTTCAGAAGGCCCTTCTTGCTACCACTACGACCTCACACCTATCTTTTTTTACTAATGAATGTGGCTACGTTAAAATTCTAGGGTACTGATATGTAATGTATTGTGGTAGTTTACATACACACACACAGGTATTTAATAAGTCTAATTATATTAATAAAATGTTATAACACACTGAACTAACTCAAGTTGTGTAAAATTTTGATAGAAAATTTTCTTTAAGTTTATTTGTTCTGAACCAAGGTTTTATTTTGGTCAGAACATATGAAAGGTTTTGCAATTATGAATGAAATGCATGAATATATGGCATAATAAATGAAAGGTGTGTACATATGTATTTTACAAGACTAGTTAATATTACTACTGTTTATAGTTGTAATCTATCTGGGAGAACGATTTATGGATGTGCTGTTGGGGTGGCCTCATCACTCCCTGTCTATGGTTACTAACATGGTCCATTTATGGATGGGGTTATAGTTGGTGTGTTAGAAAATGAGTTTGTGAATCTCCAGCAGGCCAGACGCTCACGTATCTTGAATGAGTAGTTCTGGTGCTGGAATATGGTGGCCCCACCTCTCCGTGCTTGGGGGCAATATACGGCTGCTCTGCCAAGATATAAACTGCACGGGTCCACTCTTGTAAAATTCAACACCACATTTGAGACCACATTGGTGCCAAATAAAAAACTCACAGTTCTGCAATAAAAGTATTGGTCATGTGTCAGAATTCCATCCTCTAAACCATTTCTGGACACAACACTACACACAACAACACCACATAAACGGGTCAGATCTCTTTGACCATACAACACATCTTACCAAGTTGGTTTCACATAGGATAAGTTCCCCCAGACTACATATTCTGAAATATGTTCATTAGCTTTCTGCCATAGAATAGGATAGGTGATCTGTTCCACTGATCTCAACACTTGATCCACC
>JAMPIV010007288.1:0-77306 GCA_024509875.1 Oreohelix idahoensis | reverse complement strand
TTTGTCTTTATAATCAGTTCTGTGTTTGTTCTTGTTGGAATTGCCCCTGTGTTCATAGTTGGTAAAGTTTTTGTGAAGGTTTGAAGTTCTCACCCTGCTTCTTCTTATTTCCTGATACTTCTGACTGAGCTGCTTGATATCTTTCAGCCATGGTTAAAATATCTTCCAATCTCTCAGCTCCTTGTTCCATAAGAAATTTTCTCATTTCTTGAGGCATGGATTCTCTCAGTTGCTCCATCATGACCATTTCTTTTATATCTTGACACTTTCCTAAGCTAATCCATTTTGTCAGATAAGTTTCCAATCTGGCAGAAAACTGGTGATAGTTTTCTCCTGGAAGTAGCTTAGCAGTTCGGAATCTCTTTCTATAAGATTCAGAATTCTTTTCGTACCTGACCAGTAAAGCTTGTTTTAAGATTTCATAATCTTCCTGGTCTTCTTTTGAGAGTTTTAAATAAACATCGTATGAAACTCCCCTCAACCCCTGAGATAGCTTAAGGCTCCATTTTTCCTTTTCCAATCCATAGGTAGAGGCCAGTCTCTCATATCTATCCAGGTACGACTCAATGGCGTCCTCTTTTTCAATAAATGGATCCAGGTGGAAACTCATGGCTCCATTTGCCGCGCTATGGTTGGAGCTACTCTCAGAGTGAGGTGAGCTAGCACCATGATTGCTAGCTGCTCCCTGGAGTTCAAGTTCCTTTAAACTTAACTCATGCGCTCTTTGTAACCTTCTTTCTTCAGCTTCCAAAATTAGTCTCTTTTCTTCTCTTTCCAGTCTTTTGGCTTCTCTCTCTGCTTCTAATTTCTTAGCTTCAGTCTCAACTTCCATTCTTTTAGTCTCTCTTTCTGCCTCTAATTTCTTAGCTTCAGCCTCAACTTCCATTCTTTTGGTCTCTCTTTCTGCCTCTAATTTCTTAGCTTCAGCCTCAACTTCCATTCTTTTGGTCTCTCTATCTAAATATTTATCCACTTCAGTTGTGATATATCGAATTAGAGCATCTCCTGTCATACCCAAGTCTTTTCCTTCCTGCATAATCGCAGCTCTAAACTTCACCAATTCAGCCATGATGCTTACTTACCAGAGGGTATATAATTTTTATCTTCACTAACAAACTAACTTAATTAAAATCAATTAATTACTTTGAACAAGACAAATCCTTAAAACCTTGTGAGCGTTTCCTATTTACTTCGTACTCAATGGTACTACTATTACAAACAAATTTCTAAGTTTTTAGAATTTTTTCCAAAAAAAAAAAATTATTTTTACAAACTATTTGTGGCTCAAGATAGAAGAATACATAGATAGTGGCCCAGGATACAAAATAATATCCCGCGAAAGAGCCCCCAATGTAGCGAAAGGTTTTCCTAGTATGATAGTAGTGGTAGAGCAGAAGTAGAATCTCTCTCCAGAAAGTATGAAGTTCCAGTGCCCGAGAAGTACACTGGTATCACAAGTGAGTTACAGCTGTGAATACTCTGAGCTGGACAATAGATTTAGGCTTCAGAAGTATAAGATGCTACTTCGCTATCGTAACCCTATGTGATATTATAATTAAATTAGAAAAAGTAACTCAAAATTTAACAGTTAAAAATTTAACAAGTCAAATGAGTACAATTATCCAATTTATTATGTACATCTATATATTCTTGTAATGATAAATGGGTGTTGGAAGATGGTAAAATGTATGATTATTTACAGTTACAAATTAAAATAACTAATAGAAAAAGTCTTGGATTTATCTTCCACTGAATTTATAAAACAAGTTTGTCACATTATCTCTTGCCATCTAGTTTTCATCATTAGAAAGTCGTTTTAGAACTGCTCACAGGATTTGTTGGATGGAAATATATAAACTCAACTTTATCCACGTCTGCTCGAGGTTCCTCCGACACACTGGAGTACGGAAGACTTTCCTTCAGCCCGCCCTATAACTACGGGGGACTAAGGTGTTGAAGTTTGGTTGACCTCTAGGCTTCAGTGAGCTGGATCAACTTCTTCAAGTCTTTAGTTTCTCGATCAGGAATGATCATAAACATTGATCATAAAAACCTGGAACAAGAAGTAATAGGTGGCCATTGTTCTAACAATCTCACCACCCTCTGCTGTTCATGATGCGACCATGTCTTCAGTGTTTGTATGTAAATGAATGAATCATGGTAGTATATTACAGAGATAGCATGATAAGATAATGTATAAGGTGCAGAATTAACAATATACATGAATAAATCACATGTTATGATACATGGGTACGATATAACCTTTGCCTTCCACTTATGGATGTCAAGTCACTTATGTACTTGCTGGTATGTCGTAAGCTTCCAGGCAAGAATTAGCCATAATATATTTGGCTAACCAATTAATGGTTATGCTTCCTGACAATGCCGGTGAAGGTTATCTCTGGTTAGCGTCATTCCCTTTTTTATTATATCTGCTACAATCAATCAGAAATAAAATCTGAAATAAAATGATATTAGTAATACATATATTTTTAATAAACTTACATACCCTCTTAGGATTAATAAGCTCACGGTGAGACTGTATTGGCTTAACTTAATCTGCCCTGCATGCAGCGTGAAAATAGAACTTTTCTTGCAGAGGCTGTCCTCCAGTTTCTCACTCTGGCTTCTGGATTTGGTGTGTGATTTACAATGCGCCGCTCTGTCCTTATATTTCAGTCTCTCGCGCGTACGAGAAAGCAGCTCCCAAATTCCCCAAAAGATTTTAGTTTCATCTCCTGTTTTGAAGCTATTTGAAACAATCTGTGCTTTTCCTGTACTCGTTTTTCTCTTCTGTCACTCACACACTTATCTCCTTCCTTCCTTCCTATATATCATTTCCTTTTCCCCATATGGGGCTTTCATTACATATAAGTTTTATACAATTCCGTTGAGGCTTGTTAGTGTAATAAATTTTTACAGATTATTAGCTAACTTTTAGCCGATGTGATGAAGGTGAAAAATATTAATTATCTTTAAAACTATTTATATTTGAATAATATCCTTTTGGATATAATTCCTAGCCTATCTCCTTTGTATGGCTTTTAACCGTAAGTCACATTTCCGCTGTCTACCAACTTCAAAGAAAGACCACAGCGCTGACCTTGCGCTGGTGTGTGTGGGTGTCGCGTGGGCGTGTCGCGCTACAACCAAGCAAGTGTTTACCAAATCTCGCTACAATTATTAAGGTTAAAATAAGATAATTACTATTTCAGATTTGGTGACTCATAATATTAGACATCATGTCTACACGTGATTACTTTATTGAACAAGGGAAATCCCTTGGCAAGACAGGTGATAAGTTGGAAGAATATGCAACTACTTAATATGATAAGGCATTAAAGATGGAAGAGAAAAAAATGGAAATGGAAGCTGAACAAAAGAAATTGCAGATGCAGGTGGAGGAAAGAAGATTCCAAATGGAAATGGAAAAACAAAAAAGAGAAACAGAAGCAAAAGCTGAAGAGAAAAGACTGCACATTGAGGCTGAAAATAAAAAAACTTGAAAGAGAAGCTGAAGAGAAAAAACTTGAAAGAGAAACAGAGGCTGAAAATAAAAGACTTGAAAAAGAGGCTGAAAATAAAAGTCTAGAAATAGAGACTGAAAATAAGAGACTTCAGGCTGAGGCTGAAGAGAAAAAGTTCCAACGAGAGGCTGAGGCTGAAGAGAAAAAGTTACAAAGAGAGGCTGAAGAAAGAAGGTTACAAAGAGAGGCTGATGAGAGAAAAGCAAAAATGGAGCATGAAGAAAAACTCTTAGCTTTAGAGTTAGAAAAGATGAAATTATTGAACACTAGTAATGCTAATAATGCAGATAAGGTGTCAGATAAGACTAATGCTAATAATTTTAAGCTTAATCTACCAGCATTTAATGCCTCCATTGATGACCTAACATTTTATTTAGACAGATTTGAAAGTGCATGTAAGGTGCATAACATAGATAAAACATTATATGTTTATCATCTGTCCAAGATACTTAGAGGTGATGCTTTGACTATGTTGGGCATGGTAGATGTGCCTGACAAGAACAACTATGAGGTTGTCAGAGCAGTGTTGTTAAAAAATACCAACTTAACGAAGACGGCTATCGTCTTCAATTTAAAAATATGTTGCCAGAAACTGGAGTGGAATTCTCTGAATTCATATCAAGGATACGTCTTACTTTTTCACGATGGGTTGAGCTGTCTAAGACAGAAAATACATATGAAACTCTTATGGACTTACTACTTAGAGACAAGGTTATGTCTTCTGTAAATCAATCTTTTCTTTCCTTTCTTCATGAGCGTAAGCCTAAAAACATAAAAGAAATGGAAGAATACTGTTGCCAGTATGTGACTGCGCACCCTAACTTAACCGTTAGCAACTCTGGAGTAAAAGAAGGTATGCCAGTTGCTTCGGCAGCACCATATGGCCAAAACTTCAAACGTAAGTTTCAATGTACTCAACATAATATTAATGGAAAGAGCAACCGTAATGATGATCAAAATCATAGCAATCAATCACATGGTGATTCTTCTTCGAATAACTGGAGACAAGCTAACACTCCTCGTTATTATGGATCTAATAATTTTAGACATTTCCGCAAAGGTAGTCAGTATAGAGGTAGCTATTTTTTGCGTAGACCTCAAAATCAATCTACTAGATTTTCAAATCAATATAGAGATGATAATGACAATTATGGAAGCTGGAACACTAACCATGATAACAATTACAGGAGAGAAAATAATGATAATTTCAGAGGCAATAATGGTCGCGGTAGATCTCTTCATAAGAGAAAGAGATATCAACAGACAAACTCTGTACAACAAGAATCTCAGGGAGCAGATAAACAGGTTAATGATAATAAAAACCCTAATGCTATAGGATGTTCTTCTTTTGACTTTGGTAGAGCAAATAAATTTCCCCAATGTAGTACTTTGTTCGAACCAACTACCGTAACTTTTTTAAGCTGTGGTCATCCTCTTCCAGCTCTTCCTGCTAATGTTGCGCATGACGGGAGAGGTTCTCTTATACTACATAAGGGTCTTGTAAATAGTAATCCAGTCTCAATTTTGTTTGATTCTGGATGCACTACTGTTGGCGTTAGGCAATCTCTTGTAAATCCATCCTGTGCTACAGGAAAGGTCATCAAATGTATCACATTTGGTGGCACTTTGGAAAAGTATCCTACTGCCATAATACATATTGCTACTCCTTTCTTTACGGGAGATGTCCACGCGTGTCTTCTTCCAAACCGTATTGCGGACCTTATTATTGGTCGTATTCACGGAGTTAGGGAATGTACCCCACAGCAAATTGCTGTTTGGGAAGAGCAAAACATGGAAGCTACCAATGCGGTGGTCACAAGAGCACATGCTCTGGATTCACCTCAAACTTCATTAACTAATAATGAAGAAGTAGATAGCCAAAATAGTCACCTGATTATTTCACGTGACTTATTTATAAAATTGCAAGAAGAAGATTCTTCTTTACAAAAATTCTTCATTCTAGCGAAAAAAGGTGATCCAACTCAGAATACTAATAGAAAGTCTTGGATTTCTATGAAGAACGGCGTACTTGTGCGGGACATCAATTTATCCTTACATGTGTCGATATGTGCACACGTTCGCCAGAGGCTATACCTCTCAAGAGCATCTCATATGCTGATATCGCAGACGCTCTTTGGCTGATATTTTCTCGCTTGGGATTCCCCGGAGAAATATTTTCAGACCATGGCACTCAACTTATATCAGACACTATGTCACAAGTAATGTCTATGCTACATAATAAAAGGTCTCTCAGCAGTATCTATCACCCAATGTCTAATGGGTTAGTTGAGCGTTTGAATAGGACACTAAAAACTTTACTTGGGAAAATAACTGAGGATCATCCTCAGGATTGGGACAGGGTTTTACCCGCGGCTCTCTTTGCTTATAGAGAGGTCCCCAATGAACACACAGGGTTTTCTCCTTTTGAACTTGTCTTTGGCGCGCAACCGCGCGGCCCTATGTCTTTACTACACGATCTTATCACTGCCGATAATATTAGCGATGAGACTCAATCTTCTTATGAGTATGTCATTGCTCTTAGGCAAAAGATCATCGAGGCATGCAAACTAGCAACTTCTTCATCCGAATTTGTTAAAGAAAAGGCAAGGCAGTTTGCAAATAAAAATAGATGTCTACGACAACTTTGTCCAGGTGACAAAGAATTCGTTCTTCTTCCGTCAAGGGAGAACAGACTTCTTATTGCATGGAAAGGTCCGTATGCAATAGTCGCAAAAGTTTCCGATGTCGACTATGTTGTCGATATTGCTGGAAAGCATAAAACTTTCCACATAAATATGCTCACGGAATTTCATGAAAGACCTGACTATTTGCAGATTATTTTCCAGGCAACGGACAATTCTCAAGTACCTCATGGTCATTACTCATCCCTGTCAGTTATACAGGATGAGGAAACTACTTTTTCTGATGTCAATCTTCCACTTCCTATGGTCCCACTTCATTCTATGGAATCTTGGAAAAACGTTACCGTTTCTCCTAATTTTTCCGCTGAGGAACATCGACAAGTTTCTTCGATGTTGCAAACGTTTCAGGATGTCCTTACAGACATCCCGGGACACACACATGTCATCGAACATGACATAGTGCTTTCTGACCATAATTCTATCAGAGTCAGACCCTATCCAATACCTATCCACTTTCAGTCACAAGTCGAGAAAGAATTGGATGAGATGATACGGTTGGAAATAATCGAACCATCTACTTCACCATACTCTTCGTCTATGGTTATTGTTCGAAAGAAGGATAATAACATTCGCATTTGCGTAGATTATCGCAAATTGAACCAAGTTACGAAGTTCGATGCTGAACCTATGCCTTCATTGGAAGAGCTACTAAATAAACTTTCTAATTCTAGGTTCTTTACCAAACTAGACTTGTCTAAAGGTTATTGGCAAGTCCCTTTAACTGAACGTGCCAAACCTTTTACAGCGTTTTCTACACCTAGGGGTTTATTCCAATGGAATTTCATGCCTTTCGGTCTTATGAACGCCCCTGCTACATTCGTACGCATGATACGGCGAATTCTCGCATATCGTACAGATGTCATAGCATACTTAGACGATATCTGTCTGTTCAGTGATTCCTGGGAAGATCACTATTTGGGTTTATACGAATTGCTGTCTACTCTTCGCGAGTATAACTTGACTGCAAAACCCTCTAAAGCTTTTATAGGATTTAGTGAGATTTCTTTCCTGGGTCATCGTGTTGGTCATGGTCTTTTAAAGACAGAGGACCACAATGTTTCAAAAATACTTAACATTTCTGTCCCTAAGACGAAGAAACAAGTACGGAGTCTCTTAGGTTTGATCCAATTTTACGGACGATTCATTCCGAATCTGTCCTCCATTATGGCACCGCTTTCTACTTTATTGAAGAAAGGATCGCCTAATCTGATCCGCTGGTCTCAAGAATGTCAGTCCTCATTGGACCAGGTTAAAACCCTATTTTCATCTCCACCTATCCTTAGGTTACCTACTATTGAGAAGACTTTTGTTCTTCGAAGTGACGCCTCGTCAACTGGGATTGGGGCAGCACTTATGCAGGAGTATTCTGATACTCTGCACCCAGTGATGTATATCTCTAGGAAATTAAATGCTGCAGAAAAGAATTACTCGGTTTTAGACCGTGAATTATTAGCTATGGTATGGTCTATTCTGAAGTTACAAAGATTTCTTCTAGGCGCACATTTCATTGTGGAAACCGACCAGAAAGCTCTTACTGCTATTCAGAGCAAAAAACTTGAAGAGCTCGAGGTCCACTCGATATGCCATAGCTCTTCAACCATTTCATTTCACGGTGCGAGCTATCCGTGGTTCGGATAATGTGATGGCAGACATTCTGTCCAGGTGCCCACACGATTCCACATAATTCTTCTGTCATATATATTTCCTGATATACAGTTCAATACTATAATGACATATTATCACATATTTTCTCACTTTTTGGGAATTTATAACGTTGTACCATGTAATTTCTTTTTTTTCTGTTACCGATTTGAGCATAACAGAAGAAGGCTTAGTTAGCGATATACGGGCCAAAAGATCACATGGCCACATTTAGATATTATATTTTAATGATTGTATTAAGAGATTTAACATTTGTCTTAAAGATTTGTGTTATTGATATTTTCGCAGCACATCATTGAAGTCTGCGAGATTTTGTACATTGTGGAACTTTGAAATTATCTAGTCCTGTCCTGGATTGGGAGCGGATGATGTCCACATCTTCTTGTATCGATTGTATTTATGTCTACGAGAAACAGCACATGTATTAGTAATGTTTAATAATGCATTATATAATGTAATCTTTGTTTAAATATGTGTTATATTATATTGCGGTATATTGGTATATTACACCGCTGTTTGCGGATTTTCGAACGAAGGTAATGCCTCATTTACATCCAATCTGTAACTTTACTTATGTTTGACAAAGGTCGATCTCTGCTCACGTATGCATTACAGAAAGGAAGGTTCTTCTAATAGATGTCACGCCCCAGGTATCTTCATACCTGAGATCTATATGTACACGGGTCATAATCAGCCCGAAGGACAGTTCTTTGTTCTATGAACGTCGCTGTGTGTCAGCGATTATGGCTACGTCAAAGTTAGACTTAGGAATGCCTGTAAAGGTCAGTTTGACCTGCACTCCTGGAATGCCATCCTCGTGCGATTTATGATTTGACTCGTTTGGCACATCTGAACAGTAAGAGGATTTTTTGTTGATGTACTTTTGTATTTGGAGCCAACCATATAATACCTTGGCGCCATATCATCATCTTTAGAATATGCCAAATGCATTGATAAACTATGTAAGCTGATGTTTGTGAATGTCATGACTTTGCTCTATTGTGAACTGGATGTACGTTCTTGTACCTGTGACGTCAAAATAAATGATGAAAAAACGTCCAGAGCGGTTTACCCATTTATGACTTCACATGTCGTACCCTACGTGCTGTAACTCTGTGAACTACATCACTACTATACACAGCAACAACAACAACACAAAACCAGATAAGACACCCTACATCTACAACTATAATTTTACTGGTGTCGATAGGGGTGGTAATTGAAGTCAGCCTAAATCCACCCTTATCACATAAGTGCACTCAGTTATACACCTAACATCTGAAGATCTACGGCATCTTAAACAACTGCCCAACATGTTATGGCCTGTTTCTGTGCATCGTGTCTGTTGATATAGTTCTTAACCCAAAATATATTGATGTAAGTTGTAATATGTACATTTTACCATTTTATATTTTGCATTTGACATGTATCTTTGGCTTGTAGACATACAGTTGCGAATGGGGCTGGGAACCTCATCAGGTAAAATAAGTTTCATGATGACACACCACTGCAAAAGCTGGTGAATGCTTCTTGCCGGTCTCCTCTCAAGAAGCCAACGGCAAAGGCGGCCCCAGGCTTAATGGAGAGCAGGGAGTTGATATCATGGTGTATATATGTATTATACCAAGATTTTAGTAAGTTCTATATGTATAAATATTTACACAGAATGTTGCATTTATCGTCTTCCACAGTCCAAAAGCAATTTCATATGACTCAGTAGGTTAATGATCAGGGATAAGAGGACAAATTCTGAGGAAAATGAAATGGTGGGTGGAAGTGGAGGTCGCCTGATGTTTATATAAGGAAACCCGATACTTAAAAAGAGGCATATTTTTCCTCTCATTTTGTGGTACAAGATGCCAGAAGTCGACGCTAGATTCCTACATCAGACGGGTCTTGGAGATGTTTGCAACTTTCGTAGTTACCCCGGCCTTGCTACAAGGGACGTGCTACTGCCACAGTATTTGACTCGGGAAGGGAAGAAACAATCCAAAGCACAGCTGGGAAACCCAACATCAACGACAAATCTTCGTCAAGAACTAGCCAGTTAAGTACCAAAGTATTGGCACAGTAAATAAATTGTACAATTTCCACCCGTATCATTCGATGATGATCAAAATCAATTTATTATTTTCATTGTTAAAATAACTTTATTTATTTCAATTTTGTTAACCAATAATTGATTATTAAACTTGTATCTACGAATATAAATATAAATATTTAGTTGATTTAGTAATTTTTGAGTGAATTTGCACCCGTATGACTCAATTTTTATTTAAATACACTGTGATGGTATTGCCTCCCCTGCTTTGCAGTAGTGGCCCAACAGTGGCCAAAACTCAAGAGTATCTAATATGGGCTTCAAAGGTATCTACCATCGCGCAAGATTACTCTTGGCAGAAATGTAGATAGAAGGGTGATGACACGTCTATTGCAAAGGGAGACTTCACAAGATATTCAAAATAAGCGAGAACAATACTGCTTTGGCTGAGTATGTTAACTATGTAATTCTGCCGACGCTGTTGTGAAGGATTTAAGCACTTATTACTTTCAGCTCGTTTAAGCCCCCACCCCTGATTTACTCAGTGGAATTCTATTATTTTAGTATAGCTCTGTTTAGAGTGTGTGTAGTAATGTGACTGAGACAAACATGCAGTAACTTTAAAATGATTAAATCGAAGTTAAATTTGTAACATTACAAATAACAAAATTTAATAATCACTTTAGGTTTTAACAGTGGGAAATAATTTGAATAGTTATGGATCAAGAAATGTTATCAACACAGTCTGTGAGATATTACTAGAAGTTAAACTGGCAGCATATATTTGAACTTAGCTGCCAATGATGGTTCTGCTCCTTCTTATGGGTTGGTTCTTTTCACTTGCTCGAGCTTGGTTCTTTTCCCTCTGCTCGAGCTCGTCTCTGATCAAGGTTGTCGGCTGTAGCTCGTTTCCCAGAAATGTCAAGGAGAGTCTACCACGTGGTTCCTTCGTCTTAAAGCTTAGGCCACTGTCGTGTGGTGAGTCACTGGGGCAACTACTACAGTAGTTTTTGCCAGGAATAGTCTATGGGATTTAGATATAAGGTCTCTAGAAATTGGCTCGTTAAGAAAGAATAAAGACCTATTCGAGATAGGGACAAGAAGACAGGAATGCGAATGCTTTCCACTAGACAGTGTTTTCTAATTATGGAAAGAGTTCTGTTTCCCCACGACCTTAGCTTCTGCCCTTAGATCCCGTAAAGAAAAAGCCCCCAACCTCATCTGAGTAGAGAAAGGTTCCTATAGGTGAATATGTAACACCGACAGCACGAGTGATACATTAACAAACTCTTGATAATGATCAACCGATCGTTGGGTTTATTAATGAAATATCCACACATATAGGGTTAGTAATGGTTAGAACGTGATGATGGTGAAAGACGATTCACACAAAACACACAGATGAGATAATAAAATTACAGTTAATTAAGTAATAGTTAATTAAGAATGAACTGGTGTAAAGTGAAATGATGATGATGTGATATGATACGTGTTACCAAAATGGTGAGTACTCTACACATTCCATGTGTCTCTAAATGCTTCTCCTAGATATGAGGATTCACATGTATGCATAAAATGTCCCAAGTTGTTATACGTTATGTCGAGTGGGGTATCTCTAAGCTGAGGACGTTATGATGAATACTGTTGTCGTACGGAGAACGCTGACGAGATATCTATGTATATTCCTTCACTGTTTGAGTATATCTCTGTAGTGTTGATCAACAGTTAATAGCTGTCATCTGAACAAAAGGTCTGTTGTCTAATCTCCCGACGGTACTGGTCAGACTGGATATCTTCACGAAATGTTAGTGATATGTAGACTCATAATCTTGCGTATGTAGTCGTGATTCATATACTTTCGAGTCTGCTTCATAAAATGCGCTTAAGAGTGTGTTGCACGTGGTATAAATATGCGATTCCTCTTTTGAGCTCTTTTGCTTGACTTCAGATAATAATGATCTTTCGAGTGATTGAATTTATGATGACTCTGTATTGAACTTGTGATAACGATGTATTGAACTTGTGAGCAAGCAGTATATGGTGACGAAAAATGCTGCGTCCACCTTATGACTTGTGGGTGAGACAATATTCCTTTTTAATTGAGGAATGAAAGATGTCCTATGGCGAATTCTGCTAGCCAAATGTCCGTTTTTAATAACTTATTTCTGGTTAGACGTCAGACACGTTGCGTGTAGACTCAGACTTCTGATGAACTGAAGACACACAAAAGTCTTCGTAAGTTTTCACATTTAACATCACTGGTTGACTTGCATTTAAACTACTGCTCATTATTCATCTCTCTCTCTCTCTGAGTTCAATTCTAATGATGTTAAATATCTTGTGCATGAGAGTGTGTGCGCATGGGAGACTGTGATGATGATAAAGGTGAAATATGAACTATTAATTACCTCCTATCATCCTATCATCTTCTAGGAAAATCTTCTGATTTTATTAATCAGTTATGCCAAGAATTATTTGAAACTTTATCTTTCGCACATTTTAGCTGTGAGGTTAAAATAAACAAAAATAAGAAAATGTATTAATAAGTATAAGATCTACTAACCTTCTTTTCCCTTCGCAAAATCCTTTAAGAACACAATTAATCACAGAACTGAATTATCATCCACTCTGAATAAACACATGTATTAGGCTATGCGTTTTGGGTTTAATCTCTTCCTCACAAGGTAAAAAAACTTGACTGCCCCACTCTAGTAGATTATGCGGTATTATATATTTCTGGAAGTCACCTGGCCAAGCTGGGCATCCAATGTGGTAAACCAACGCTTGTCTGAACCGCGGTGAGACGTTTTCCCCTGGCCAATCTGGGCGTCCAATGTGGTGTCACAGAAATTACCGCATGCCCATGTTTGATTCGGATGACCATATGTGTTTTTACCTGATTTATCACGATGCAATGTGGGCTTCAAACGATAATGTCGGGCATGTGGACTCAATCAAAGGATTTTATTTCCCCCGATGAAAGAGCAAATGTGGTTCTCTAGATACCGGTTGCGAGTAATCACAACGATGAAATAGCAAATATGGATCGCAAATGTTGCATGAAAGAGCAAATGTCGGAGAAAATACAATACGAAAGATGTAGGAAAAGATAGAGCAATAAGGCCTTTGCGCTCGTTTATCACAATAGCCCCTCCTCAAGTGTGATGTCAATCGTACTCAGGAGAGCTAAGCCTTCTTGCTCGGGATTCCTTAATCATTTTCCTCATCTTCGTTTTTCTCTTCGGTTTCCACCCTTTCCTCTACTTGTTTGTGCTCTCCGTCCTGCCTCATAGGATGACGGCTTAAAAATCCGCTCCTACGTTATGTTTTCCTTGGATATAGTCCACTTGGAACGTGTAAGGTTGTAGAACAAGCGACCACCTCATCAGTCTAGCATTCAAATTCTTTGAATTGGCGAGGAAGGTCAGAGGTTGGTGATCACTCTGGATTGTAAATTTCCTTCCGTACAGGTATGCTTGAAATTTTTGTATTCCCCAGACGAGGGACAAACATTCCTTTTCGATTGTGGAATAGTTTTGTTCTGCTCGGTTTAACTTCCGACTCGCATATGCGACCGGAAATAGATTTGGTGGGCTTCTGTCATCTGGCTGTAGTAATGTAGCCCCCGATTCCAATGTTACTGGCATCTGTGCGCAAGATGAATTTTCTAGTTAAATCCGGAAGCCGTAAAATAGGTTTTGTGGTGAGTTTCTCTTTTAAGAGTGCATATGCATGTTCACATTCTGCTGACCATGTCACTTTATCTGGGTTTCCTTTCTTGGTTAGCGATGTAAGCGGCGCACAGAGGCTATTAAAATCCTTTATATATCTCTGGTAGAATCCACAGAGAGATACAAATGACCGGACATCCCTTTTAGTGGACGGTCTCGGTGCATTTCTCAGCTTCTCAACGTTTTGAGTCTCGGGGAACATGGTCCCATGGGATATAGTATGTCCTAGGAACTCTAGCTGTTCACACCCAATTTGACATTTGGTTGGGCGGGCGCTTAGTCCCGCTTCTCTGAGTCTGTTAAACAGCAAGGATAAGCGCTGATATATGTTCTTCAAACGATTCAGTAGCTACTAGGATATCATCCATAAAATTGCTGATGGCGGGATGATTCAAAGGATCCAATAACTTTCGCATCATCCTTGTGAAGACACTAGGAGCATTGTTCAGTCCAAATGGCATCACATTAAACTCGAAGTGTCCATCTGGAGTACTGAAGGCTAACAGGTTCCTCACCTCAGCTTTTACCGGTATTTGATAGTACCCTTTACTGAGGTCGATCTTTGAAAAATAGCGAGCCCTGCTCAGCTTAGTAAATAGCTGGTTCTGGTCCGGTAACGGTTCTGGCTGGAACTGTGTTAACGCATTCAGCTGTCGGTAGTCGATGCACAGGCGGTGTTCTCCACTGGGTTTGCGTAACAGCACCACTCCCGCACTGTAAGGGGACTCCGACTTCGAAATTATGCCTTCCTTAAGTAAGTAATCAATTTCTTGTGTTAAATGCCGTCGCCTTGGCATACGGAATCGGATAGGTTCTCATTCGGACGGGCGTAGGATCCGTGACTTCCATGTCAAACTCCATCAGGTTTGTCCGGCCCGGTTTGTCTGTCAGAGAGTCGGCGTGGTTTTCCATCAATCTCCTTACTTTTTCTTGCTGGGCTTCCGTTAAGGTGGAGCTTATTTTCACATCTAAATGTGATTCCTCCTGTATCACCGGGTACTCTACGGATGATAATGGCTCTTCTTCCATTTGCATAGCAATGGCCATAGTCATGAGGTGCGCTGGTTCGGCAGGGGCTCGCTCGTAAAACTTCTTAAGCAGATTTAAGTGGTAAATTTTCTGCTTTCCGTTCACGGCGATTTTATAGTTGGTGCGAGAAATCTTTTCCACCACTTTGTAGGGTCCCCTCCAGCAAATCTGCAATTTATTACTGCTACTTGGCAGAAGAAGTAGCACCTTCTCTCCTACTGCTAGTTCTCGGTCCTTCGCATTGCGATTGTAATATTTGGCATGTTTCCGCCTAGCCTCCCGTACTTTCGCTGTGGCTAATTCCCAGCCAGTCTTCAGGCGTTGTTTCAAGTCTGTGACGTACTGGAAGGCTGATGTGACAGTGTCGTCTGCCTTGGCATCTGTCCATGTTCTTAGTAATGCTTCTAATGGACCTTTAATAGGTCTTCCGAAGAGTAATGTGGCCGGAGGAACTCCAGTTGACGCATGCGGTACTTCCCTATAAGCAAATAATGCGGCAGGAAGATACTGATCCCAAGTTTCTGGCTTCTCCTGTGCCAACTTCCGAAGAATAGAGGTGAGCGTCCCGTTAAACCGCTCTACTTGCCCGTTACTTTGGGGTGATAGGGCGAAGTATGGATATGCCTAGTCTTGAATATTCTAAGCACCTCCTCTGTCAACTTGCCTCTAAATTGTGACCCGTTGTCTGTGAGAATTTCATGCGGGAAGCCCAATCTAGTAAAGATATTCAGTAAAGCGTCAGCTACATGCACTGAGTCGCATGCTGGCATGGCTATGGCTTCGCCCCACATGGAACAGGTGTCCACTAAGGTAAGGATATGGGAGTTCCTCTTCTTAGTTCTCAGCAGAGGTCCAATTATATCCACGGCCACTCTTTCAAATGGGGTGCCCAAGATTGGCATCTCCCCAAGGGTCGCGGGTGCCGTCCAGTGTTTTGGTGCAACTTTCTGGCACTGAGGACAAGACTTGACGAAACGTTCAATGTCGCCGGTGATCCCTGGCCAATAATAGTGGCAGGCGATCCTTTGAGTCGTGGCGCTCATTCCCATGTGTCCACTAAATGGGATAGAGTGGCCCATCTCAAGCACCTGGTTCCTATAGGTTGCAGGAACTACTAATTGGTTGTGTTCCTGTCCTTCATTTCCAGCTCGGCGATACATCAATCCATTTTTCATAAAGAAGTCTCCCTTGGTAGGTGGGTTGTGTGTCCTAGGTAATTTTTTTAAAACAGGGCGCCAGTGTGGAATCTTCCATTTGGGCCCTCTTCAATTCCTCGGGGAGGATATTGGTAGGAGGTTCCTGCTCTGCGTCTTTTTTTGACTGTCCTCTAGTCTGTACGGCCGCCATGACTAGTGGTTGAGTAGGTTCTCCAAGGAACACATATCTACATCCCAAGATTAAAGAGTAGATTGGTTCTTCCATTATAGCTGCACGAATCTCTCCTGTCACATAACGAGATTCCACTCGATAAGTGCAATTGGCAGTGTCATGGGTGCAACATCCTTCGTCGGACCTTGGATGTCGACACTCTCTTCTGTTATCTGGTCAGGGGTGACAAGAGATGCCCTGACCACCGCATCGAAAGCAAGTCCTGTGTCATAAAGGCACTCCACAGATTGTCCGTTTACGAGGACTGATTCGATGACGGGAGGATGAGAAACGTTTCCGGTCCTCTGCTCCTTCCGGGGTGACGATTTTGTCTGCAGACAGGCAGCATGTTGGGGAGGAGGTCTGCGCTTGCACTCATTAGTGTTGTGATTGTTCAAGCGACAGTACTTGCACCATTTATCTCCCTGTCTCTGGTGTGGCGCAGCATTTTTCTTGTTTTGCTCTTTGTAGTTATCTTGTTTTGCGTGCTGTTTATGCGAGATGTGTGGTCCTTTGCTTTGTTGGTCTGGTTGGGAGCGAGCAGGTTGCTTTGGCGCCTGATCCGAAAACTTCTTTCTGGCTCCTTGAGACTCCATGAGAGCATTTTGGAATCGCTCTGCCAGTGTAAGAATATTTTCTAACCGGTCAGCGCCGTTTTCAGTGAGAAATCTACGCATTTCCACCGACATAGACTCTTTTTAGTTGCTCTATCACAATCAGCTCTTTCAACCCGTCATAGTTCTCGGTAAAGTTTCCCAGTGTACACCACTTCACTAAGTCGTCTTCAATACCGGCTGCGAAATGTGAGAAAGTCTCTCCCGCCTCCTTCTAGAACCTCGAAATTTTTTTCGGTAAGCCTCTGAATGAAGCTCGTACCTCACCAAGAGAGCTTTTTTCAATGCCTGATAGTCATCTTGCTCTCCGGCCGGAAGTTTATTAAAAACTTCGTAGGCGGCTCCTCTTAGGCCCTGGGAAAGTTTCAAGTTCCACTTCCGTTCTTCAAGCCCAAACCCTGTTGCAAAGCGTTCAAAGCGGTCTAAAAAGGCGTCCATGGTATCGTTCCTTTCTGAAAAAGGTTCCAGCGGAAAGTTCATGGCATTGGGTGGTGCAGGTTGCGAAGTAGGCACACCATCTGAGCGGGGTGAGTACCCTCCATCCAAGTTGGAAGCCGCTGCACTTTTTGCCAGCTCTATCTGATTGGTCTGCCCCTGGATTTCCAGTTGCTTCATCTTAAGTGCATGCTCTGCTGCTGCTTTCTCTTTACGCTCCGCTGCTTCTGCTGCTTCTTTCCGCTCCGCTGCTTCTGCTGCGGCTTTCCGCTCCGCTGCTTCTGCTGCTTCTTTCCGCTCCGCTGCTTCTGCTGCGGCTTTCCGCTCCGCTGCTTCTGCTGCTTCTTTCCGCTCCGCTGCTTCTGCTGCGGCTTTCTCCTTCTCCATTGCAAGTTTCTGCACTTCTATCTCTCTTGCATGGAGTTTATCAGTCTCCTCACTCACAAATTTCATCAGATCTTTTCCACTTAACCCGTATTCACGCCCTGCCTCCATTAAACTAGTCCTAATTTTTGCGGCATCTGCCATGATAGGCAGTATGGGTTCACGAAGGGAAAAATTGGCAGTGACCTCCAAGCAAATTGTTTGACTCGCACAAGTAATTATCTCTTAAAACCTTCTAGGTTTAAATTAATAATCAAGTTCAAATAGTTCTTTTAAAAAAAATCACTCACTTAGCGTATTCTGAAAATTATATAACAGATTATCTCGAAGTTTTCTATGAAAAATTTGCTAAATATTTATGATAAAAATTTTCCCAGCAGTTACAGAAAAAGATTTTTTTTTAAAATCAGTTCCTTACAGTATCTTCTGTTCTCAAAAAGTGCTTACTCTGTCCGTTTGATACTCAATTTAAAAAGTATCACTCGTGCTTTAGAGATATAAATTATCCCCCCTATGAAATAGACAAATTATAGTAAGAGTCAGTCTAGAAGGTAATCCCTCAAAATGCCAACAAATTTTGCAATTATCGCAACTGTATAGCAGGGATGAAAATGTGATTTATCACACTTCTAAGTCCGGGTTCACTAATCCCAAGACGAGTCCACAATTGTCGTGTGGTGAGTCACTGGGGCAACTACTACAGTAGTTTTTTTGCCAGGAATAGTCTATGAGATATAGATATAAGGTCTCTAGAAATTGGCTCGTTAAGAAAGAATAAAGACCTATTCGAGATAGGGACAAGAAGACAGGAATGCGAATGCTTTCCACTAGACAGTGTTTTCTAATTAATTATGGAAAGAGTTCTGTTTCCCCACGACCTTAGCTTCTGCCCTTAGATCCCGTAAAGAAAAAGCCCCCAACCTCATCTGAGTAGAGAAAGGTTCCTATAGGTGAATATGTAACACCGACAGCACGAGTGATACATTAACAAACTCTTGATAATGATCAACCGATCGTTGGGTTTATTAATGAAATATCCACACATATAGGGTTAGTAATGGTTAGAACGTGATGATGGTGAAAGACGATTCACACAAAACACACAGATGAGATAATAAAATTACAGTTAATTAAGTAATAGTTAATTAAGAATGAACTGGTGTAAAGTGAAATGATGATGATGTGATATGATACGTGTTACCAAAATGGTGAGTACTCTACACAGTCCATGTGTCTCTAAATGCTTCTCCTAGATATGAGGATTCACATGTATGCATAAAATGTCCCAAGTTGTTATACGTTATGTCGAGTGGGGTATCTCTAAGCTGAGGACGTTATGATGAATACTGTTGTCGTACGGAGAACGCTGACGAGATATCTATGTATATTCCTTCACTGTTTGAGTATATCTCTGTAGTGTTGATCAACAGTTAATAGCTGTCATCTGAACAAAAGGTCTGTTGTCTAATCTCCCGACGGTACTGGTCAGACTGGATAACTTCACGAAATGTTAGTGATATGTAGACTCATAATCTTGCGTATGTAGTCGTGATTCATATACTTTCGAGTCTGCTTCATAAAATGCGCTTAAGAGTGTGTTGCACGTGGTATAAATATGCGATTCCTCTTTTGAGCTCTTTTGCTTGACTTCAGATAATAATGATCTTTCGAGTGAGTTGAATTTATGACCATAACAGAAGGGAGAGTTGAAGGTAAACGTGCAAGGGGAAGACAGCGCTATAAGTGGGAAGATAACATCAAGAGATGGACGGGAAAGAGTCTATCAGAGTGTACCACCAAGACAAGAGACAGAAGACGTTGGAGATCCATTACAGCCAACCTCCGTTGTGGAGATGGCAACTGATGATGATGATGAATTTATGATGACTCTGTATTGAACTTGTGATAACGATGTATTGAACTTGTGAGCAAGCAGTATATGGTGACGAAAAATGCTGCGTCCACCTTATGACTTGTGGGTGAGACAATATTCCTTTTTAATTGAGGAATGAAAGATGTCCTATGGCGAATTCTGCTAGCCAAATGTCCGTTTTTAATAACTTATTTCTGGTTAGACGTCAGACACGTTGCGTGTAGACTCAGACTTCTGATGAACTGAAGACACACAAAAGTCTTCGTAAGTTTTCACATTTAACATCACTGGTTGACTTGCATTTAAACTACTGCTCATTATTCATCTCTCTCTCTCTGAGTTCAATTCTAATGATGTTAAATATCTTGTGCATGAGAGTGTGTGCGCATGGGAGACTGTGATGATGATAAAGGTGAAATATGAACTATTAATTACCTCCTATCATCCTATCATCTTCTAGGAAAATCTTCTGATTTTATTAATCAGTTATGCCAAGAATTATTTGAAACTTTATCTTTCGCACATTTTAGCTGTGAGGTTAAAATAAACAAAAATAAGAAAATGTATTAATAAGTATAAGATCTACTAACCTTCTTTTCCCTTCGCAAAATCCTTTAAGAACACAATTAATCACAGAACTGAATTATCATCCACTCTGAATAAACACATGTATTAGGCTATGCGTTTTGGGTTTAATCTCTTCCTCACAGGGTAAAAAACTTGACTGCCCCACTCTAGTAGATTATGCGGTATTATGTATTTCTGGAAGTCACCTGGCCAAGCTGGGCATCCAATGTGGTAAACCAACGCTTGTCTGAACCGCGGTGAGACGTTTTCCCGTGGCCAATCTGGGCGTCCAATGTGGTGTCACAGAAATTACCGCATGCCCATGTTTGATTCGGATGACCATATGTGTTTTTACCTGATTTATCACGATGCAATGTGGGCTTCAAACGATAATGTCGGGCATGTGGACTCAATCAAAGGATTTTATTTCCTCCGATGAAAGAGCAAATGTGGTTCTCTAGATACCGGTTGCGAGTAATCACAACGATGAAATAGCAAATATGGATCGCAAATGTTGCATGAAAGAGCAAATATCGGAGAAAATACAATACGAAAGATGTAGGAAAAGATAGAGCAATAAGGCCTTTGCGCTCGTTTATCACAGCCACGGTTCCCTTCTTGTTCTAAAGATAGTACTTTCTGCTGGTACTACCAATAGATATGGTAAAAGAATAGAACAAAACGCTCTTCCGAGTATTGCGTTTTCCACTCCAAAGTTATGGGTTCCTATCTTCCCACACCAGCATCCCAATTACTCAGACTTTACCTTCGATGAAAATTAAATTTAATCCCTCGGGATAAAACTTCCGTTACATTTAAATAGAATAACTTTAGCTTAACATGACATTTAAATAAAAAGGTTAATAATACATATAGAGTCTGTTTACATATACATCTCCACTGATTGAAAAGTGTTCACAATATAAATTGAATATGTTTTCATTTATAGTTACACTGATTGAAAAGTTGGAAACTTCCATTAATTTAAAATGAATATTTTCACATAGAAATTTACACTGGTTTAAACTTGAAAACTTACATTAATTTTAAAGTGACTATGTTTATATGTACATTTACACTGCTTTGAAAATGTAAGTATTAAACTTAGAATGTACATCATTTCTTTCATCTTTCTCTCCCTGCTCCATAGGGAACCTGGAACTACTTTATGATTTTAGTTATTTTTACGAAACTATCAATAAAGCAGTCACCAGTCCGTGCAGTAGTGGTTCATGAATCATTATTCTATACGCTGGGGTTGCCAGCCTCAAATGACTTTGACATCCAATAGCGAGTTTCACATATTAAAATTCACATGGTAATATATATATATATATATATATATATATATATATATATATATATATATATAAATATATATATATATATATATATATATATATATATATATATATATATATATATATATATATATATATATATATATATATATATATATATATATATATATATATATATATATATATATATGTCATGTGTAAATCATGTCAGATGTCAGACAAACTACTTATACTATGGATTTCAATATCTAAACACCTTCATACTTGGCTCGTACCACTAGAGGATGACCACAGCATACAGTAGCTGACAATAATTGACTATAACACCTTTAACAGGTAAGTACCCTTTTTAATAACACATTGCACACAATGAAGCCCCACACGGCTCATCATACATATTAAATACACTGACCACAAATGCCAATACAGCTTGCACTATTAACAACTTAATATATAAGTATCATACCCACTGGTATGGCCATCCTGAATGGACATCACAATGACTTTCGCTCACCGGCGAACTTATGTACTAAGATTAGGCAAAACTAAATCATAAATGACTCAACATCACCGGTCTAAGAAAATGCCACTAGAAAAATACATTAACACTCTAGCATTATGCACTACAATCCAAAGATCACATGAAGAAAAGGCAAGCACCAAATCAGAACCGAACATATATACTGTGAAATCCACCCCACCCCTTTAAGAAAGGAAACGAAGTTTTCTTCCACCGGAGGAGTCACGCCCAACCCTCTTCGGAGTATGGACGAACAAAATGCCGAGACGGCACCTCCTCTTATACCTAGAGAGTGCCAACGTTGTCCAACACCATTGTCGTTCATGCCTTCTCACCCTATGTACTCAATACAAAATGAACATGAACTAAATCACCCCAGGTACTGGTAGTCGTGAAAAATAACAACGACTGTCCCCACCTGGTCTATCAACCACAACATATGTTACCTTTTAGTTATTCGTATCTAAGCATCAACAATAGGAAATAGTCTCATAGTATAAACAATCCTACTACACGCTGTAAATATACATTATATTATAACATGATTTAAACATACGTTGAATATATTTTTATAACACATTGCCTTTATGGCATCATGACACACAAATCACATCTCCTAATACATTTTCATAGACACCAACTCTAACGGTCATAATACATTTCTTCCATAAACCAATGTAAATACTCTCTTCGGATGCTCCTGTCCCACACCAACCTCATAACCTGGACAGGACATCCGCTACAATGTTATGTACTCCCTGAATTGGTAAAATAGTAAAGTTGAATTGCTACAGCAACAATGCCCAGCGTGTCCACTTAGCACGGGTGGATTTAGCCGACTCCAAAAATAGTAGTGGTTTGTGATCTGTTTGGAGGAAAAAATGCGCCCCAACAGATATCGTGCCAGCTTAGACACCATGGCACATAATTACGTACACTACAAAGCATACCATAATACAGCATAAACATGCATTGCAAAGCATTACATAATATTTACAAGTTTACAATACTCAGATATTCATATCAGACTGGTACTGGGGCGCGGGTCATACTCTAAGGTTCGGTTCCCGTCAACCGAAACATCTTACTGAACACGAACCCAAAATCTAACCCTAGCTATTGCTGGACTATTAGCAGATGGTTCTGAAGCAACGACATATGCTTCTGCCTAACTGCATTACGCGCATCCCACCTATTCGCAAAAGTCACCCGTGCCATTTTGGTATTGTCGCGCAACGACAGTACCTCCTCAAATTTAACCGGCGCGACCTCATCAAACACTCGTCTGAGTGTGCGCCAACTAGCACTCAGAGGAACGTTACGCACCCAAACTGTGCGATCACTAGCTATCGGACCCTCGTGTAAGTTTCTACTGCTCCCAATCATGTAATTTGGTACTTGCCGCAAACCGCGTCTATGCTGAACCTTCTGGTCATCCTTCTTGGGAGTTTGGTGATGCTGAGCCTCTGCTCCAGCCACACCCACGGCACTATGCACTCCGCGTACATTGTCAACGATTAAATCGGCAATCGGGTCCTCAAGAACGAACGCGTTCACTCTACCTGAGAGGAACGGAGTGTCCCCATTAATACTCGCCTGGGGGTAAGACTAGACTTTGCCCCCGAACGTGGTGCACTTTACAGTTTTTCCTGTAAGGACAGGAGTTTTCGATACACGACCGCTGCACCCCAATTGTGGTACATCCAGTGTCCCACAACACGGAGACTGGTTTTATCTCTACCATGCCTTTGTGGAGATCCACCTTTCCAGTCTCATCGACTGCCGATAGACATGGTGCCGCATGCACGCATTGAAGCACTAACCTCTCGTTCACGTAGAACAGAGGACGACACCCCGCATAGTCCTCGCTATTGATTGTGTCCAACACAAACGCGGAGTTCGCGTGTTCAATCGGGGTGGGACATCTGTCAGCACAATGATTATTTCCACCACAATTGGTACACAAGCGCTCCCTCTTCGACTCTTCGCGTGAACTTTTACTAGAACCTTTAGAGGACGACGACGACCGCGCATCAGAGTCTGAAGATCCACTCTCTGAGGAACCACTCCTCTGCTTGGGATGTTTTGCTTTGTACCAAAACCGATCTTCATCCCGGACGATCCCCCAGATGACAGACAAACTACTTATACTATGGATTTCAATATCTAAACACTTTCATACTTGGCTCGTACCACTAGAGGACGACCACAGCATACAGTAGCTGACAATAATTGACTATAACACCTTTAACAGGTAAGTTCCCTTTTTAATAACACATTGCACACAATGAAGCCCCCCCACGGCTCATCATACATATGAAATACACTGGCCACAAATGCCAATACAGCTTGCACTGTTAACAACTTAATATATAGGTATCATACCCACTGGTATGGCCATCCTGAATGGACATCACAATGACTTTCGCTCACCGGCGAACTTATGTACTAAGATTAGGCAAAACTAAATCATAAATGACTCAACATCACCGGTCTAAGAAAATGCCACTAGAAAAATACATTAATACTCTAGCATTATGCACTACAATCCAAAGATCGCATGAAGAAAAGGCAAGCACTAAATCTGAACAATGATGGCAAACTCATCCCAGCAAAAACGCTGATAGGGAACATGAAGACGACCTATCCCGGTCGATGGCCAGAAGAAAAACTCCCGTTTTTGCGCCAGAATTTGTTTCCACTTCCTTTCCAGTCAGCTGACCAAACGGGTTTTTTATTATATCAATGTTGTCACTCTCAGCGCGACCAACCTGATATTTCGGCGAACATATATACTGTGACAATGTATATATATATATATATATATATATATATATATATATATATATATATATATATATATATATATATATATATATATGTGTGTGTGTGTGTGTGTGTGTGTTAGTTCACATGTTAGTAATGCATATGAAATTTAAATCACAACTTACGCCAATCCTGACTAATATACGTTTTGCTCAGATGAATAAAAGAGACTTGAATCGGCCTCTTACACGCGTCTGGGGTGTCGTTAATTTAATAAGTCCCCTCTCTGACTTCGTGTGTGGTCCTTCAGTTTCCTCAGTCCCAGTGTTCCTAATTAAAATTTAGAGATTTCCTGTGCTTTGTAAGTCTTATTTATTTCTCCAATAAACGTTCCGGAATATTAAGCAGGAATTCTGAATTCTAATTGTTCACTGTAGCAGTCTGGTGTCTTGGCGAGCGATTTCTCAAGTGAAATAGTTTGAGAAAATGACCAGATTACATTCCCTTCCTTTCCACGCCTTCGTTTGTCATGAAGTTAAATAAACGCTCCAATCATATTCGAACAGGTCGGGTTATGGGATAATTTCAAAATATTGCAACGTAAGGCAGAGGTCAGCTCTCCCATATATGGTAATATGATGTCCGATGCCCTTGTGTACAAATTTACAGACAGATCGGGGAACTCACATGACAACATGTGTATGCTGTAATACTTATTGCTTTATTAGAAAGTAATGTTGTCAAAACAAGTCAGCCCGGAAGCGATTATGTCACACTTGTCTGCCCATATGTGTCACACAGACAGTAATCTCGTTATCTGTCGTATGAGTATGGAAAAACTTCGTGTCTGTCCATCTGGGTTACCAAACGAGTCGTCTTATCAGCGGTTCAATCTAAACACGCCGGCGACTATCTTATCTCAGTTGCTCACAGCAAGCCAGGATGACCAGGTAACAAACAGGTGACATCACAGAGAGTAGTGTCGAATGATTTCATAAAATCAAATATCTGCTACTTAGCAGAAAAATAACGAAGAAAGATAGAAAGAAAGAAAAGTGTGACAATTGAGAGAAAATAATAAAAATCAGTACCACAAATGTACCGATACTGCCGGAGAGAAACAAAAATCGATAGGGGCTGCCCCGTTTTGTCACACACACAAACACAACTAGTAAATTAACAGTTACTTAATCAGCTTCATCTGGCTTCTCAGAAAATACAAGTCAATAATTTTCCTCACCGCCAGGGTGGTGAATAATACGTTCATAACGGCTTAGATGATCTCAGTTATTTTGCTTGCCATTTTGTAAAACACCTGTGAGCCTCCCTTAAATAGAAGCCGCATTCTTCTATTTATTTCTCTACCAATAATAATCTTGAGCGAAGGTTGATACCTTTGAAAATTCTCATCTTTATACTCTAAGTTTAGCCATTGTCGGACCACTACTGCAGATCAAGGATGACAATCCCGCTACATTATTTTTTCAATGGAACATTTAATAATTAAACAAATGATTTTGGAATATAAAATGTAAAATAAAAAAATGTATTTGAGATTTTACATTGTTAATATTAATATTGTTGTATAATTATAAAAATAGCTATGCTATGGACCCCCGAAGGAAAGCGAAAGAGAGGGGGACCAAAAACAACTTGGCAGAGAACTGTGGAGGCCGAGATGCAAAGAATGAGCCAGGACTGGGGCAATGTACGAAGGATGGCCACCGACCGAATACAGTGGAAACAGTTTGTTGCTGCCTTACAAGACGCTACCAGGCTGCTTTGACAGTCGGCGACTAAGGATCAAAGAAGAAAAAGAAAATTATGAAGAAAATCAGCTTAGAAAGCGGATTCTCATTATGTATAAAAATTACAGGTACGCTTTGTAGTGTGTATCTGGACCTGAAACATAAGAAACTGGTTTGATTAACGTATACAGGGCATGCATAAATTTAAAATGCTTCAAAATGCAATGAGGTGACTGTGAACATGAGTGTTTGCAGCACGGAAAAAGGAACATTTTCCAAAACTGCGGATAATGTCAAGCATATCAGTGAAAAGGGGATTGCAAAGAAGAAATTGATGACACTTGAAATTTTACAACGGATGGATGCAGGTCCGAAAACTAAACAAGACAAATAAGAATATGTACTATATTTTGTTTTAAAGACTACACTAAGACATTTAACACAGTGAATCACGAGTAAGTTATCGAAATCTTAGAAAGCATAAACATCTATGGTTAAAAGCATGAGAACATGGGCCGTTCACAAATTACATACGCAATTTTTGACATTTTCAGTTCCTCCTGAATTGACGCTTTTTGTCAATTTGATGTTACATTTTTTGACTGCAAGCTATAAACTCCTTGAAAAATTATTGTTGGGTTGTTAGTGCCTTAAAGGCGTGTGTTTAAAATATGTTTTTATTATTTTTATTTCCTTCTTTTCAGTGTTAGAAAAATTATGACATACTAAAACAATATTTTTACTTATTGTAAATCTGGTCTAAAATTTCTTAAGCGATACATTTCTTTTAGAGCGTCAATATTACATGGCTTTGTGCCTGTTAATTTGGTGCAATCAATTTCTTCAATTTGAAGGCCATCTAGACATCGAACTCGACTTTCCCTTGATTCATAATGTTATAATTTGGATTGTTTCCCTTGATTTAGCTAAACACTTTTTTGAGTGATGCCCTGTTTTACGCATAGAAAAAAATAAAGCACACCACGTACTCTTGCATTTTTAATTAACAGGATTATGGCCCCTGACTTGTTTACATTTCTTTACGAAAAAATTAATTTCACATAATGTTATAATTCCAATATTAAATTATTAAATAATTGACTGATTATTGTATTGTCATCGTGAATACACAACTATGCCAAGTTTCAGAGCTATTGCTCATCTGGAAGTGATTGAAAAATCGATTGCAAGATTTGACAGTGACATGAAAGTGATATGAAAGTGACATACAAGTGAGGTTAAATAAAAGCGTGTAAAAAATACACCTGATTAATGTTTAACATGAATTTCATGAGTTTTATGTTAAGAAAAGAGCACAGTTATTTTATGGATTCCGCGTGCTAAGAACTGGTATGGACTCTGGTTATAACATAAATTAATTACTTTCATTGTTTGACTTACTTTCTGGTATCTGATTCCTGCCTCGTTTTTGAGTCAAAGGTTCACTTGGTAGGTTAGCCGTATTTAATCATTTACATCGTCAAGATGACGTGACGTCATAGATTTGTGGTCTAGCATCCCACGTACTCTCCAATCACGTTAGTACACGGCACTCGCTAGTCACGTGCATGTTCTTTAAGAATACTGCCATATATTTACCCTATCCCCCCCCCCCCCACACACACACACACAACTAACATAATTACCGATGTATGTTACGTCGGTCGGTCTCACTCAAAATAGTAACTCGCACCAGAAACAAAAGTGCGCAACGCACGGTGTGCAACTTGCGCGGCTTGGGTGTTATATAAAACAAATACTTCAGTTTTATTTATTTATTTTTTATTCTTTCACGAAATTAGTAGCGCTCGACAAAGAAAAAGAGCGTAAAAATTGGTGTGTATGAGCCCTCACCCGATGTACAAATCATGAAAACTTGAAAGTTTTTGTTAAAACCACTTATTGTCAGGGAACACTCTCTGAAAACAATCCACGCAATTTTTACACGAAATGTTGTCATCAAAGAACTTTTAAATTGAATCTAAAATAACATAATTCTCGCCGTGTGTACGTTGGTCACAGCTGAGGAATGCAACCGTGTTGAAATATTGTATTGTTTCCATTATAGATACTCTCCCGAAAATAGTTACAATCAACAAAGAAAAGCGTTCAAATGACGGTGTTCCTGAACAGTTTGATTACACTGTATAATGGAAAGAAACCAAAAACACTCTAAGAATGTACTTCTATCTGCTCTTCCGGGAACGGAAACAGCACACTTTAATTAAAAACCCGTCAAGTTTGACGGGTTACAGCTAGTCATTATCATAATCACAATCATTATCCTATTCACCACCGTAACCATAATCATCATTATTATCATAATCACCCCTATTATTGTTATCGTCATTTATGTCATTACATCGTCACCTTCTCTCCTCATCTTCCCTTCCAGAAAATAGAATCTTTTTTTCTAATGCGCTCTAAATTATAACGGCAAAGGTAATCCCTCAGCATATACTGCCGTAGCGGAGTGAAATATTAGAGACTATTCTAAGTCCAGCATCAAGATGTGACCTATTCCTTTCCTCGCTGCCTTTTCCTTCCCTAACTCAAGACCAGTCAGGTGCCTATTTACAGCTGGGTAGGCGGGAACGTGTCGATACTATGAATCGAACCAGGCTCCTTTGTTACGAGAGTCCAGCTTTCTAACCACTCTGCCAATCGGACGCTCTTCTAAATTATACTGAGCATATTTTATTACGTACCAGCTGGAGCGGTGACGTCACGCTTCATAAAGAAGCAAGGAGAGAAACAATGTGATATTTTTTTTTAATATTTAACTCTTTGACTCCGGAACAACGCACAGAGCGTTGGTCAGATTTGACACCCGTGCCGACACAACTCTCTGAGCGTTGTTTTTACTCTATCACGAATTAAAATTACGGCACAGGGTGGAAAATAATTGCGGAGTCAAAGAGTTAAGAAACCTGTTGATAGCTTTACAAGTCAGTACTTGTTTATGAATCCCCAGGGTTGGAGAAGTAGAGGTAGATCCCAAAAAAAAAAAATTAACTGGAGTCAGAAATGAAAATGATGAGGAAAACATGGAAAGAACTTGAGCGGATAGCACGGGACAAGAAGACTTGGCGTGTGTTTGTTGAAGGTCAATGCTCCATGGGGAACTAAAGGATGTTGTTGATATTTGTTAACAACGTAAATCAACCTCAAGTGTGCAATCTGACATCTATTAGTGCTACACAAACAAACATATGTGCTCTTACCAAAAGAGGCGACGAAGATGAGGTTACATATAAATCTGGCAAACTCATCATACAAAAACACGTTGCGACAAAAGCTACTTATGCAAGAACACAAGGATGCTTTAATGCGGAGTTACTGCAAAAGGGTCATACTCCATAAAGAGCAAAAAATTTAAAATGGAACAATAGAAGGACCAAAAAAATTAGGATAATAAAACAGACAAAGAACTAGACGGAGGGAGCAGCATAGAAGGGCTTAATACTAACGAACTGAAAGCATGTGCTCCACAAAGAACTGAAGAGATTTATGAATTTATGTCATCAAGAACCACTGGAAACAAGAAGGCGAATATAGGACTTTTGCTCGATAAGAGCACTCACCGAGGACACCTTCTCAGGGCACTATAATTTTTTTGTTTAAATTCTGGAATCCGTAAAATAAACGAATTAGAGGACAACTTTAAAACACATGAAGAAGAGAATGCAGATAGATATTTTTTTTTTTTTTTGGTACGCCCGCTAATACTCGAGGCGAAATCTCAGGTTATTATTAATATTTTAACCTGACATTGATTTTACGTGAGTATCCCTTTGGAGACAGGTGTCCCTCGCCATTCAGGCAAATACTCTCCGATTTCGGAGATACCCATTAGAGCTGGGTCGGCTCAGGAGCCGCCAGTCCCTGGTCGACGACACTCCTTCAAATGTACTCGCCAGGTCTCGAGTTAATCCAGTCCAAATCTCGGTCAACGAAAAATCCTCAAATGCCGTCGCCCGGGTTTGATCCTGTATCACCCGGTCGCCAGAGCGGTGTTGTAACCACTACGCTAGCGCGGCCCCCGGATAGATATAAAATAGGATACATGAACAATCAGGATAGGGAAAAACACGGAGTGAATGTAAGAGTATTGATTAGGACAAACGTGACTGAAATAATTGAAGGTTTATGCACTCTATGGAGTTAAGAGGCAAAGAAAAATAAAATGGAAATAGTCGATTACAGTCATGTTTCAAATGTGACGTCTCGTCGGGTGGGAAAAGTTAATAATAGATTTATTTCAAACTGACATAAAATGAACCAAGACAGTAGAGATATAAATAATATTACAGATATTTCATTACGGACAAAGACTACATTTAAGGGGTTTCCCTACAGTGAAAACTAACTTTTGTTCTAATAACATTTTCAAACTTTTTATGTGCTCAATAGACACAGTGTATGTCCATGAACCAAATTCTACAGTTTATTTTGTTAAAAAACATGTGGTTACCATGGTAACCAAAAAAAAAAAAATCCGCCATATTGGATTTTCACCACTTTTCGAGAGCTAAAAACTTATGTTTCCCATTGACCAAACTTTACCAAATTGCACACACATGTTGTGACTGACAATTAAAACAATTTATCAGGGGCTTTTTTTGATAAGTTAAAAATTCTATTTTTAATGATTTAAAAAAAAAAAATACACTATATTTGTATGAAAAACAATGAAAAAAAAATATTTAAAAAATATATCAAAGCAAATTACCAAAATATCAAAAATAGCCCCTGTCATTTTAAAGGTATATATGTGTCCTACATGCATGCCAAATTTCAGACTGATCTATTAGATAGTTTGTAAAAAATAACATTTTTTGTTAATAAAATGTTAGTTTTGAGAAAAATGCATTTTAGTCACCGAATGACTTGTCTTGTCCAATATACTCCATTCTGGGAGGCTGAATGTGTTTAAAATTGTCCAGCACTATATGCTGCACCTCCTTCAGCTTCCTGCAGCTGCTCCTCTTGCCTTTATCTTGCCTAATTTTTCTTCTTTCCTTCTACATGGTAACCAAAAAAAAAACAACCGCCATATTGGGTTTTACACCAATTTTCAAGAGCAAAATTCTTATGTTTACCATTGACCAAACTTTATCAAATTGCATACACATGTTGTGACTGACAATTAAAACAATTTGTCTAGGGCTTTTTTTGATAAGATAAAAATTCTATTTTTAATGACTTTTTTAAAAAATACACTATATTTGTATGAAAAACAATGAAAAAAATATATTTAAAAAAATATATCAAAGCAAATTACCAAAATATCAAACAAAGCCCCTGTCAGTTTAAAGGTATATATGTGTCCTATATGCATGCCAAATTTCAGACTGATCTATTGGATAGTTTGTAAAAAAAAAAAACATTTTTTGTTAATAAAATGTTAGTTTTGAGAAAAATGCATTTTAGTCATCGAGTGACTTGTCTTGTCCAATATACTCCATTCTGGGAGGCTGAATGTGTTTAAAATTGTCCAGCACTATATGCTGCACCTCCTTCAGCTTCCTGCAGCTTCTCCTCTCGCCTTTGTCTTGCCTAATTTTTCTTCTTTCCTTCTACCCTGGTAACCAAAAAAAAACAACAACCGCTATATTGGGTTTTTCACCAATTTTCAAGAACAAAAATCTTGTTTCCCATTGACCAAACTTTATCAAATTGCACCCACATGTTGTGACTGAAAATTAAAACAATTTTACTCATGATTATTTTAATACGTTAAAAATTCTATTTTTAATGATTTAAAAAAAAAAACTATATTTGTATGAAAAAATATTTTTTTAAATATTTTTTTTTTAATTTATAAAAGAAAATTACCAAAATATCAAAAATGCAGATGTGTTACTTTAAAGATATAGATGTGTACTACTCATGATTATTTTTATAAGTTTTAAATTATATTTTTAATGATTTAAAAAAAAAAAAACTATATTTGTGTGAAAAAATATTTTTTTAAATATTTTTTAAAAATTTATAAAAGAAAATTACCAAAATATCAAAAATGCAGATGTGTTTTTTTTAAAGATATAGATGTGTACTACATGCATGCCAAATTTGAGACTCCTCTGTTTGATAGTTTTAGTGAGAAATCGTGCATTTTCGGCACAAATTTGAAAATCATAGCATGGGGGTGGTGCCGACAATATGCTTTTTGATACATCAAATGCATTTTTTATGTTATAAAACCTTGCTCAATCGATTCCTCGATGATTATTTAATAAAATAAGCTCAAAAGTAAAAAATCTATATTTTGTACGTAAAATCCAGTTTTCATAGTAGTGGACCTCCTTAACTTTATCACGTCAGGTGTTATCAAGGCCTAAATGGGCGTTAGGTAGTTGAAGGCAAGGAAGGGTGAGCCAAAATATGTTATGCGTCTTTCTTGGAGAAAGGACACATACTATTGTCTACGTTACGGTTACAAGACCTTCGTCAGGGACAAAAAAGCGAATACAGAACAGAAAGAAAGGGGAAGCTAAGTTAAAACCATAAAACAAATACATTAAAAAAATACAACCTAGTTGGTTATATTAGGGCGCATGTCCAAATACAAAAAAACCTTAGGTCTGATAACATTAAGATTACAATATAAAAAATAAAAACGATACGGGCCCGTAAATGGAATAAGCTTATGTCGTTCCTCTCAGGACGAATAAAATCGAAACGGAAAGAAATACATTCAAATTAATCAGTAAAACGGTATTGATTTCTCTCTCAACCGCAAACAACCTAAAATAAAAACTATAGCCGCTCCAACTCCCAACCCTCATAAACTGACTCAACATTTCAACGATTTTTAATTAATGCCAACCGATAGATTTTTCCCTCCCTTTGTACTATACTACAATTTATTTCCCCTGGTTTTCAACCAACCAATCCATGTGATCTTATTTTAGGCCTGACCTAGTTAGAAAACTGCACGCGTAGGATCCTTTACCTTTCCTCTACCCCAGGTAGTTCAAACATGAGAAAATTCAATAGGATTTAAAATATTGGAAACGAACAGTCAATACAAGGCTAGAGTTGGCGTGTGCGTCTGTTTTGTGCAGTGTTGTGGCACCATGCATGCACGTGTTCATTCGTATTTGGATACATTGAACATCTGTAAGGTAATGTCTTTAGTGTGAGCTCACGAGAAGGAATGACAGACGAGAAAGGTTAAAGACTGAGCGTGGACAGGAATTAAATGAGTTTATACATTATTTTATTAAATTGCTAACTGGTACAATTGCAAATGATATTTAATGTTAGTTTTAAACTGACGCTGGATAGGATACAAATTGAGGGCACCTGTTAATCGCATTACTAGCCAGTAGTCGTTCTTCAATCCTCGGGGTGAGAAAGGTAGACCGAAACAAAAAAGTACGGACAAGAGAGCTGGAAAGAGAAATGAAAGGTTTGAGGAAGATGTAGAAAGACCTTGATCAGATGACATGTGACAAGATTTGGTATACGTTATATGAAACTTACTCTACTTGGGGAGATCTGGAGTAATACTGAATGCTTGAAACTGTTTACTACATTATGTGTTTTCTTTGGCTGTCAAGGACAACTAACTTGTTTAGTCCTTCTGTCTTAGAGACAACAGAGAAAGAGGAAGAATGTGTATATGAATGTATGTGCGTTACCATACTTGATATATGTGCGTATGCATGTGTGCGTGTATGTATATGTGATAAAGTGTTCTTAGGATTATTTTGTTATTTTATTTCTCTCTCGTTTTTGCTATTTCAACATTGTTTAGTTCTCCTGTCTTAGATACAACAGAGAAAGAGGAAGTGTGTTCATGAATGTATGTATGTTACCATACTTGATATATGTGTGTATGTATGTGTGCGTGTATGTATATGTGATAAAGTGTCCCTATGCTTATTTTCTTATTTTATTTCTCTCTCGTTTTTGCTCTTTCAACATTGTTAAAGTAATCTTTCTTAATCACGGATTTTACCTAAGCGTAACTTAAATCACACCTTTGCTGTTACCCAAACCTTATAGTATCTTTTGGAGCACATCTGGCTAGGAAGACATCATTGTTAGCGCGTGAGACGTTCCCCTGGGGAATAAAAAGAATTAAGTTGATACTTTAATTTCCTGTTCCAACAAAACGAGTGTAAACATTGGTACAACAGCCTGTTCGCCAGAGCGATCGACAGTAAAGACTCTTGACACGCACATGAATGTTGGTTACCAGATGGTAGTCTAAGTTGAGAACGGCAGGTTGTCTACATGACAGGACGCTGAAAAAGATTAAAAGAAGCCGCTCCACATGCAAAGCGACACAAGGGAACTTTACTCGAGCCTCAAAATGAGAAAGACTGGGTGATAAGGGGGCAGATCCTTTCTGTATCGGGCGGCCAATCCAAAACCCCAAACGAACATCCAGCACGGATGAAGAGTTGGTTGAGAGAGCCCACCCAATTTTAGCGATTGATGTGCACTGAAATGGCACGCGAGTACGCCGATATCGCAGGGCACGATGGGTGCCGAGTTACTGGATTAGAGGGCGGAGCCATAGGACACAGTCCACGGCTTCTCACATATTGGCAACCCGAAATGTAACAACAAGTTTGCCAGAAGTCGGTATAGATTTTAAAATGCACGCGGAGCATCGAGTTTCCCACAGCACAGCCAGTTCACAGCCTGTTTTATAATTTCAAACCTGTGTGTATATATAATTCAAACTTGTGGAATTTAATCTTGTATAGTGTTTTTAAGGAGTTTACGAAAGGAAAAGAAGTCCGGCAGAAGTCCGAGTCTACACATTACGTATTTGGTGTATAACCAGAAAGAAGGTCGCAAAGCATTCGTACGGATAGCAGAATTCACAAGATAGGACATCATACACTGCCTAAGATACAAGGAAGATCTCCACACCCGCGTTTGTAAACTTTGGTGACTTAGCATTTATTCCCCTGTTTCTCAAGTGCTCACAAGCAAGTTGATTCGCATACACATATATCAAGTTCAACTCACACAAAAGATTACCGCCGAACGCCGAAGTCAAATTAAAGCACACACAAGTTGATTCTTATATATATATATATATATATATATATATATATATATATATATATATATATATATATATATATATATATATATATATATATATATTATATATATATATATATATATATATTATATATATGTATATGTATATGTATATATATATATATATATATATATATATATATATATATATATATATATATATATATATATATATATATATATATATATATATATATATATATATATATATATATATATATAAAAGGTATAATCAAGTTCAACTCACTCAAATGCGTCTTTCCTGAATCAATATTACATACTTTTACTTACTTACTTAGTCGTCCCTCTTCTACCGTGGGGTGTAGAGTTTTGGAAAAAAGAGTTCCCTACTATACTATTGGCTGACTTCCTCCTGGCCTGGTTCCATTCTAGTCCTCGGTCCTTCAAAATTGTCCGCTGGGAGGACAACATTAGACAATCTTTGAAGGACCGAGGACTAGAATCGAACAAGGCCAAGAGGATGACAGTCTTTAAATTTTTACATACTTACAAGTTGATAAGTCTATAATTTAAGATCACTTAATCACACGGTTATTCACCAAGATATCAAGCTGAAATCACAAAGTTGAGATACTCACTACATCAGTGCATGAAGTGAATTCATCTACTCTCATCTTATATTGAGCGAGATGAATTCATTCAAACAAGCTTCATTGCACGAAACCCACTTGTTAGTAGAAGATCATTTCGTGAAGAGTTCAAGTCCAGTCAGCGCCTTTTAAAGATCAGACAACAGACATTTTCCTGAGACAACTGTCAACGGTTTGTGGACGTTAAAGAGATTTTGAAGCGCCGAAGGACAATAGATTCTCATTACTACACGTGCAGAGGTTTTCATTAATAAGTCCTTGTCTTGGAGATAATCCACACGGCGTAGCATACATCTACATTGAACAGTCTGTGCATACCTGTATTTAATTATATAGTGAAGGAAAGGTGAGGGACACATAGACAGTGTAGATTTGACATCAGTGTGGTGACACTTAATAAATCACATCATCATTTCACTATTTACTTAGGTTCACTCTCATATTTATTTAACGACATTTTTCATTTCATCTGTGTGTATGAATTGTCTTTCATTATCATCCTTTTTACTTTCTACTAACCCTATATGTGTAAATATTTAACAAATAAACCGTACAGTCGTTTTGGTCATTTTATTTTTTGTTTATGGGAGCTCTTCCTTTATCGAGATCGAAGGGCAGAAGCTAAGGTCGTAGAGCAATAGAAAACTCCCCATAATTTATTAGAAAACCCTATCTAGTGAAGAGTATTCATCTTCTTTTCTTCTTGTCCTCGAATAGGTGTCTTTCTTTCTTAACGAGCCAATTTCCGGAGACCTTCTTGACGTCATTCAATAGGTCATCCCCAAAGACAACTACTATTGTTGTTGCACACAATTCAAAACGATACAAAAGTTAATAACTGTTAAAAATTTTTATATCTGAATATATACGAATATATATGTGTATATATATATATATATATATATGTGTATATATATATATATATATATATATATATATATATATATATATATATATATATATATATATGTGTGTGTGTGTGTGTGTGTGTGTGTGTGTGCGTGCGTGCGTGCGTGCGTGTGTGTGTGTGTGAATTTTATTGTATGTATTTATGTTTGCAAGTATATGGGAATGAAATCGTATTTAAATTTAAATTTAACTAAATACATACTTTGAAATGATAATTCAAATTTTTAATTCCATGATTTCAAATTTAATGACACAATCCCAAATTTAATGACATGATTTCGAGGCCACTTATTTACACAAGTGATGTGTGAAAATTGATAATTATATGCTTGAAATCAATGTTCTTACATGCAAATTTCTAGTGTGACATACCGAATTTTCGTGTGCCAAACGTTCTAATGCAACACAAGGCGTTTATTAACCTCATTTTTCATGCTCTATTGTGCTGCAAATATTTCTGTATCACTCATGTTGTAATGGCACCACATAAATTAAATGCCGCACCGATATCGAAGATTGACTGTAACAGATCTTGTTGACTGTAATGGATCTTGCACATTGTCTATTTCTTTCCGTGATGCTCCACTCTGACTGGATGTGCTCTCAGAGATCTCCTGATGGTACACTCAGGATATATCCTCTCAGTTATAAATGATATACCCTGCAAGGATATATCCTTTACAAGTTCTAAACGACATAACCTAATAGGATATATCATTTCAAATGTCTAAATGACATATCCTGATTGGATACATCCTTTCAAATTCCTAAATGATATACCCAGACAGGATATGTTCTTTCGCATTCTTGGATGACATAACCTGATTGGATATGTCCTTTCAAATTTTCAAATGATAAGCCCTGTTAGGATATATCCTTTCAAAGTTCAAAATGACACACCCTGATAGGATATAGCCTTTCAAAGTTTTAAGTGATATACCTTGATAGAAAATTTCCTGTCAAATTTCCAAATGATATACCCTGATAGGATATATAATTTCAAAGTTCTAAATGACATACCCTGATAGGATATAACCGTTCCCATTTCTGTATGACATACCCTGATCACTTCCAATCTCTCGATAGTAACACACTCTGATTGGATATTTCTTTTCATATCTCATTATGGTATTATATGAGCACCAGTGGCGTATCCTGGTAATGCGAGCTAGGCGTGCTGCTACTTAAAATGAATATGTACGCCTACTATTTAACTTCTTCCCCTCTTAATTTAAAAACCATCTATATTCAATTACGCAACGATAGTTATTAGGGGTATATGTCAATTATCTCCGAAATACTAATTAACTTAACTTGAAACTCACTGTCACTGTAATAATCTGCATTCCCGGCAACTAACAAAAATTAATCACAAAAAACACTGGACGGACACCGCCGATTTTTACAACTCGAGAGCTGCTAGGCCACCGCACGCATGTTCGTATTGTATAGACGTATCTGGCCTTTGACCCCGACCCAATCAAACCAGTGTTTAGACGTGAATCCGAAACGAGCCGCACGCATTGTGACGGAATTACCCGAGAAACTTCGGGCGATTGCTACCAACCAGTAAAAACTGCACTATAAATAGCGTCTGGGGAAACTGAAACTAGATTATACTCGTAGATTCTATGCGGGAAAATCCGTTATCCTGGTGCGTGCGGTCCGAAAGCTGAACATTAGAAGAGAAATATTTTATAGAATAATAAATTAAATTTTTATTTTCCTTCGGGCATAGGTGTGCGCAGCACGCACAGCACACATAGAGAATACGCCACTGATGAGCACCAGACTGGCTAAGCGGTAAGGAGCACTATTCTCTCAAGACACTGTTACTGAGTTCCGGGATCAAAACCTGGTAGCTTCACGCTCCAATCTAACAAGCTGTAAATGGGCGCCTGAGTCAGGGAAAGCAAATACAGCGAGGAAGGGAACTGGTCACCTCCTCCCCATTAAACGAGAATGGTGAAGTCTCTAACACTTCACTCCCCTACAATGGGACTACCTGAAATAATATATCCTTTCAAATCCTTTGATGGTACACTCTGCCGAAAGAAAGTAAGAAAGACAGACAGACAGACAGATCGAACGAAAGAAAGAAAGAGAACAACATACAAGTAACAGAAATAAGCACGAAGTCCGTCTGTTCTTTTTCAGACTGTAACATTTTTACATCTGATTTTCAAAGTAACACTAAACAAGTTCGATCCTCGTTAGCTCCACTCATAATACCCCGTTTCTTTTGGCATGTCGTAGCGATCTTCGCCAGGTTCCATTTTTTGCTTCTCCTCTCTCCTGTAGAATATAGTAAAGGGACTGTCTTGTTAAATTTGTGTGTTATTTCCTAATGGCATATCCAATCGATCTCAGCTTTCTTTAATCACATGGACTGGTCGCTATCTGGTTCGTCTCCACGTGTTTATGTTTGTTATTGCATCTGGGAATCCGATATGCATGTTGCATCAGAGCTATCTGTCTGCGCATGTCTGAAGTAAGGGATATGCTTGGTGTGCGCCGTGGGAAGTGACAATAAACTATAACAATATTTTTTAATCACTCAAGAAATGGAAGACATCGTGTTGTTCTTCCCACCACCTTCCTCTGTCTGTTCTTATTCCTGTTTCCTTGCTTTCTTCTTTGTCTACTTTCCTACTTTATTCCGTCAATAGAAGCGTCGAGTCTTCAGGAATTGGTGCGGATCTACTGTCCTGGTTATAACACATAAGGATTGCAGGGGTACGCATCAATGAGAAAGCTGACAGACTAGCTTCGAGAGCACCCATAGTGTGGAAACTGGATATGGATAAGGGAGAGATAATTAGAACAATTGATGTCAGAGAACGGCAGTGCATTCAATGAATCAGTAAGGTTAAGATTGCTGGAATTTTGCATTAAATGTAAGGCTAGCAGAGACTGACGTATAAGAGGATGTATCATTCGTGTACACAACCAGCGCCCTACAGTAATAATTAGCATTCATACCCTTCAACATTTGCTAAGGGAGACTGAGCACCTATGGGCTTTCCCGGAAACCAGTGTTGTCGATTCCGATCAACAATAACAATACCAATTTAATCAATAGATTTCAACTCACCAAGTTAAGCACACAAACACATACCACATCCTCTGGTCACGTGCCATCCGCTCAAGGTCTTTCCTTGTCTTACTCGTTATTCTCATGTCTGCCTCCAGTTTACATCTCCAAGTGTTTTTCTGTCGTCTGCTTCTCTCACCCTGGGGTTTCCAGATGATGGATTGTCTAGTAATGCTAACATGTTTTCTTAACGAGTGGCCGAGTGATCGCCATTGTCCTAGTTCATTGCAGGGCGGAAATGTTAAAGGCCAATAAATGTTATTTCTTTATCCTCAAGTAATGAAGACTTCGTTCGTTCGTCCATTCATTCACTTCTCCTCGGCGTTAAAGATCCGTGTGGAGCACGCAGTTATAGTCAGAGCTGCCAAGAGCATCACAATGGACGGGAGCTGAGTAAAAGTACCATGTTTGCGTGGTGGAGACAGTCTAACAAAGGCTGATGATACGTTTAAAACCTGGCAAGAAATTTAGGGTCACTTGGAAAATAGGTTGTTACAATGTTACGGTCTAAAAAAAGGTACAGACGTACTAAGGTTCCTGTTTATTTCTGTTACTTTTATGTTGTTTGTCGGCGGCTGTGGCCTAACTTTATTTCATTCATTCTTGCATTAGTTCTATCTGTTTGTCTGTCTGGTATGTCTGGTCTGTCTGTCTGTTTGTTGGACGGTCGGTCGGTCTATCTGTCTCCCATCTTGTTTTTTTCTTCTTTCTCTTTTTATATTTTCTTTCTTCCATTTTTTTTATTTCTTCCAAATGCCATTTTTATACCCATTTTCTTCATTTATTTAAGTTTCGTGCCACACTTCAGTTACAGCAGGAATCGGCATATAGTAGATCACGTTGTACCGTTAGATCATAAGGAACGACTTGGTGACGAAGGAGGCACAACTTTAAAGTTGGAGAATTTTCGGACTAACTCTGTGTCGCCGGTATTTGAAAGTGCAAAATCCCAGGATTCAAGGTACTTTTCCACATTAGCAGTGAAAAGTCACCAGCTATTTTACAACAATTCACTGTAAGCGTGAACTGCCTGAGATAAGCACATGCTCTTTTCTTTGAAGTGAAGTTAACATACGGTAAAACAGCATTTAGTTAGAAGTTTTCATTGCTCTGTCTACGTCATTACAGAACACAGACCATCCGGCAGGGATAAACGTTACGAATAGGCTGGTTTATTCCTAACTCCAGATATTCTCAAACCTGGAAACAGTCAAGATTTTATCAGAGTAGTTCTTTAGAGAGCTCAGTGTTTATAAAGTAGATCCTCGCGGCTCCTATGTTATCTGCCTCATTTTAGGGCAATGGTTTAAGAAACAATTCTTAATTAGTTTTTTTATTTTACAAACATTAACCAACAAACAAACACAATGGTAAAATAACGAAAAAATAATGCATGTCAGTTACTCCTACAGGAAAATGAATCCTGCTTTTTAGGCGCCAATTCTGCGTTTTGTCAGAACCGAATGTTTACCATGGTGGTATCACTAAAATCATCTGAGTATGTGCGTACCTGTAGAAAGTATGCCACGTGAAGTTCCCGGAGGTCACTGTTGAGACAAAAAAAAAGGACTATTGCTCCATCAGGTATGCCAAACAAGGCGACAAATGCAAGGTTGCCGATGCGGCTACCTCACGTTGTAAAACTAAGTGCTAAATAAACCACCTGCTGCATGATCATGTGACTGGTTTATGCAGACTTCCTGCACGTGGATCGGCAGCATGCTCTATAGGGGAGAGAATAGGAAAATGTTGATGATTTAGACCAGTGGTTCTCAAACGGTGCGGCGCGCCACACTAGTACGGCGCCAGAGGATGGCAGGTGTGGCTGGAAGATTAAAAGATAATCAAGAATTTAGATATATTTTTCAAAAAATGCATATGCCAAAAATAAATATGAAAGTCGTTTTGTTATTTATTTTGTTACTTGTGATATAAAAAGGGAAAATTATGTATAGAAACCCGTAGAATTTTCCAAAAGTTTCCAGATTGTATTCAGTAATATAATTTTTTTAAATATCAAAAATATGTTAAGAATAATAATAAAAAATAGTTAAAAATAAAGAAGGGGAACGACTAAGTAAAGTAGTAAAAATAAATTACGTTATAAAAATAGACACTCCAATACTCGTTTCTATGATATGAATAAAGCACTGCTAGGAGTAGATTTTTTTTTTTGAAGGTATTTCATTATGCACCCTAATATAACCGACTAGGTTGAACGGGACGTGCCTCGCCAAAACGAGGCAAAACTTTATAGAAAAAAATATCACTACAAAATTCGGTGTGGCGCTAACAAAGTTTCAATCAGAAAGTGCGGCCCAGAGAAAATAGTGTGGGAACCACTGATTCAGACTGCATATACAAACAGATGAAACATGCCACTTGAAAGCGTTTGGTTATAAAGAGAGTCACGGAATGCGTTGGGATGGATGTACGCCTCTTTTTAAAGTGTGGAGAATGTGCGATTAGAGATATATGGTCCTTAACAGAAGATAATGAAGAATTTTGCGTGTAGACAATGAAAGTCATTAACTCGATTTCCTGAACATGCTAAAAAAATTGAATCAGAAATTCAAAAAGTCGAAGGTCGGAGAAATTATTTTATGAGTAAATGAAAAAAGAGGCTTTATTAAAAAAATATATATATTAAAAGAAAGGGGGAAAAAAACAGAAGAGGAAAACAGTGTTATTTGTGTAGTCTCTGATGAATATATTATTAAAATAATACTTTTGTATCTCAGGAATTATTGAAAGGGTCTTCTTTGACCTTTCAATCTTTCACTTCTTTCTTCTTTTTCTTCTTCTTCTTCTTCTTCTTCTTCTTCTTCTTCTTCTTCTTCTTCTTCTTCTTCTTCTTCTGCTCTTTTTCGCCTCTTCTAGTTTCCTCAGCTTCTTCGTTCTTTATCTCTTAGGCAAAGCTGATTTCCAATAATTCCTTGGCACCTTGCTCCAGTTCGTTCTCTATTAAGAGTGTATATAGTTTTTCCTTTCTTCTTCTTCTTCTTCTTCTTCTTGTTCTTGTTCTTCTTCTTCTTCTTCTTCTTCTTTTTGTGGGGGGAAGAAGGAATGAATTAGATGCGATGCTGTATTTTATTTGTTTCAGCTACTTACGTTTTTGGCAGGATGACGTAAGTGATCCTGTGACCACCTTTTACGTAATGTCTTTTTTTTTAAATCGATTTTTGCAACAACCCTGAAGTGTCCCAAGTCACATACATCGGGATCGACGTCAACACGGCAGTCTGAAAACTATAACAGATTAAAATTTTACTGACTTGCGTACATACCTTTTAACATCGTTGTCACCATTGTTGTAATGAAGTAATTTCTGAACACATTTTCTAGTTTATTTTTTTTTAACTTTTACCAATGTTCCAATGAAGAGGTTTCTTAATACACATTCTCTTAGACACTTCCACAAATGTTATTCCCATATTAGAGAATTGCGTTATAGATAACGTCAGACCCATCTTTCTCAACCAAAGCTGCAATCTTTTCATGGTGCATCCCGGAGTGGGAACGAAACAGCACCATCGTTGAAACAACGCGCATTTCTTCTCAGTATACATCACTTTTTTTTTCTTTAATATTCGTGCATCTGTTACTGTTCGGTGAAAAAATGTCTGGAATTTTCACCACTTAATATTAAGCAGTTCGAGTAAGTGTGAATACGTGTCTCAATCATTTATTTTTTTAATATAGCCAGGGAAGCCACATTGCTCATCATAAATGAAGATACCATGCTTTCGTGTCACTGTTTCCGTACTTCTGAAGCAAAATGAAAATGATTGAAATAATCACAGGATAATTTAGTGCCGTCATCATGGCATGCAGCGGGAAGAGCACAATATAAATATTTCCTCCTTTATTTTGGTGGGTGACTTACTCGTAATAAAGAGATTTCTGAACACAGTTAATTATTTGTTTGACACTTTCACAACTGTTAAAAAAAAAAAAAAAAACACACATTCTGAACACACGTTTTCTTTGTTTGACATGTTCACCACTGTTCTAGTGAAGAGACTTCTGAACACACCTTTCGCTTTGTTTGACACTTTCACCACTGTTCTTTTAAAGAGATTTCTAATTATAATCACTAGTCAACAAATTTTCAAAAGTTATTTGTACCCGAAATTAAATGTACCATTTCTTATTGATTTTGACATGCTGATTTCAAATATCATAATGAAATTCACCAATTGGCTCTGGTTTTCTTTAAATGATGAATTTACATTACAGTAATACAAATAATGTATGCTTGTTTAATTATCTGGGGTGAACAGCTAGTCTTTCTACTTTAGCATTATAAAAATTGTGGGTACATACTCAATTAATTGATATTTCAACATAAAATGATACAAAAAAATAAAAACATTATTTAAAGTTCACATATCATGTTTTAAAAAGGCACATTTGAATCCATTCCGTCATTATTCAGTCGCTGTTCGAGCTCTCTTTGCTTGCTTCTTGTAGTCAATCGATGAGGTGTCTCTTGTCACAGTCCAACAGTAATCAGCACACATTGAAGAGCTCCAATTGCCTTGATACCTTGTCTCCATAGCAGCAATGTTCTCGTGAAATCGTTCACCATGCTCATCACTGACCGCTCCACAGTTTGACGTAAAGAAATCCAGATGAGAATCCAGAAATTGAATTTTCAAAGACATGTTGCAGCCAAGACTCTTATACTTCAGAAGGAGATTTTCTACAATTTCAATGTAATTATCAGATCTGTTGTTTCCAAGAAAATTGTCCACCACTGACTTAAATCCTAGCCATGCTGCTTTTTCCTTGCCATGCAACACACAAAGAAACTCGTCATCATGAAGAAGTTTTCGAATTTGTGGACCAACAAATACTCCCTCTCTTATTTTAGCTTCACTCAGTCTTGGAAATTTTCTGATGAGGTATTTGAAAGCCTCATCTGTTTTCTCCATTGCCTTGACAACGTTTTTCATGAGACCCATCTTAATGTGCAAGGGTGGCAACAAAATCTTGCTGGTGTCGACAAGTGCTGGGTTCTCAACGTTTTTACTGCCAGGCTGCAATGACTGCCTGATTGGCCAATGTCTTCTGATGTAATGGTCACTTCGTGCACGGCTATCCCACTCACAGAGAAAGCAACAGTACTTGGTGTATCCACCCTGTAGTCCAAGCAAAAGAGCGACCACTTTTAAGTCACCGCAAAGTGACCAATGATGATGATTGTAGTTTATACACTTCAAAAGCTGCTTAATGTTTTCATACGTTTCTTTCATATGAACTGCGTGACCAACTGGAATTGACGGTAACACATTACCATTATTAAACAAAACAGCTTTAAGACTCGTCTTGGATGAATCAATGAAAAGCCTCCACTCTTCCGGTATGTAATTGATTTTGAGGGCTGCCATTAAACCAGAAATGTTGTGGCACGCAGAAAGGTCACCCTCTTTGAAAAAGAATGTAATAAGCGGCTTCTGGCGGTTCCTATACACATAAATTGCAACATCTTCTGCCAGGAGATTCCACTGTTGCAATCTGGAACCCAAAAGCTCCGCCTTGTTCTTCGGTAAATTCAGATCTCTTACAATATCATTCAGTTCACCTTGGGTTATTAAGTGTGGTTTTGTGGATGTAGTTTGCTCAAAATCTGGGTCGCTTGAGGTTGATGTTTCAGGACCACCAATGTCCTCTTCTTCATCAGTGGAAGCAGCTGAAAATAATTCTGGCACTTTGGGAACTGGTAGGTCATCGCCATGTGGTACCGGACGTATTGCAGAGGGGATGTTTGGATATTCCAGAGTCCATTTTTCTTCTTTGATATGCCTTTCCCAACTGGAGGGACCATGCAAAAGTAACAGTTGTTGAGATGATCAGTGGGCTCTCTCCAAATCATTGGGACTGCAAAAGGCATAGCTTGCCTTTTGCCAGTCAATCACAGTTAAGATGTGCTGCACATGTATTGCAGCATATGTGTGGCGCCCAGCTCTTATCTTGATCTCCTATTCTGCAGCCAAAATACAAACTGTACGCCTTCTTAATCACTTTAGTTATATTTCGTTTTTGTGATAGAAATGTCACCTCACCACATATATAACAGAAATTATTAGCACTGTTCACACATGTCCTAGGCATTTCTAACTACGATACTTTTGATAAGGACAAATGCACTAACTAATGGCAAAATTTTATCAGAGATAAGATATTTATACACAAAGGTGATGTAATCATAGGTAGGATTGCATCATAACTTCTAGCTACATTTTTATTGGTCATTAGAAAAAATTATGCAATCGCCCACAACAGTTGCGTCATATATATAAATTGACCGTAATTAAATAAACTAGTAGCATATATCTTGAAAACTAGAGCCAATCAACATTTTTTTTGTCATTTTCGTTTTCAGCACACCAAAATTAGTTAAGATCAGCTATTTTCATTTCTGGTACATTTTGCTTGTTGACTAGTGTTACAGTTTCTCTTTATCGTTTTTACCACTGTTTTAGTAAATAGATCTGTAAACACACTTTTTCTTTGGTTGGAATTGTTACCACTGTTCTAAGAAACAGATTTCTGAACACAGCTTTTTCTGTGGTTGATAGGATATTATTACCACTTTTCAAATGAACTAAGCTCAGAATACCGTTTCTCTTTTGTTTGACACTTTCACCACTGTTCTAATAAACTATTTTCTGAGCTTAATTTGTCTTTGTTCGATAAGTACAATAGTCCTAATAAATTTATTTTGTATGGAACGTTTTTTTTTTTCTTGTTTTGTTCTCTAAATAATCTTCGCTATTATCATAATGTGGTGTGTGATCATTGTCTTCATCTAAAAATAAGATTATTAGATGACGCATATCTAAAATATATCCACAACAAAATAATATATTATTCAGACTATAACATTATTGATAATTTTAATCCAGTCCCTATTAAAACTGTAATATAAATTTAGATACTTAATTTTATGACGCACGAAAACAATCGATGAAAATATTTCTTTCTTTGGTCTCCAGCAGATTCATAGAAAAGTCGTGATCAGGAATTTTCTAGCTTTGGGCAAATTATGGTCCTATTAGTCTCACCTTACGAATTCATCCATCATTCACAGCTATTATTATAATTTTAACCGGTTCGTAAATTACGGTTCCTTGAAGATAATTTTCGGTCATCACGTACTGGTTAATATATCATTGATTGTTAATAGTAATTTTTAAAAAATTTCCAGCAGTTCAGATAAATTCATCGATTTATTAATTTTTGTTGTTTTTTTTTTTGTTACTTACACGGGACAGTATCTTTGGTATGGTTTATTTATTACATGCATGTATAAAATAATTTGGTATGTTAAAAAGTCAACCGTTTTAATTAATCAAGCGGAAATTTTTTTAAAAAAATAAAAGTTTGCCTCGTTTTGGCGAGGTTCAACCTAGTCGGTTGTATTAGGGCGCATGTCCAAATATAAAAGACATTTAGGTCTCATGACGTTCGCAACAATTTTAGCGGTAGACTGAATTGATTTTATGCTGTAATGTTCTGCTAAAACTTTTTTTCGCGTATCACAAATCATGTCAGCGCGTGTTAGTAACCATTCGAGACTTCAGCGACTGCTACTAAATAGATATATTGTCGCAGCATGTATTAGTAAAACAAACAAGACACTAACGCTTTTAGTAAATACACACGGAACGTCAACTATTATTACTAAATACATACAGAACTTAAGCCCGTAATACTAGAAACATAGAGAGCATAAGCCCGTAATACTAAATACATAGAGAGCATAAGCCCGTAGTACTAAATACACAGAGAGCACAAGCCCGTAATACTAAATACATAAAGAGCATAAGCCCGTACTAAATACATAGAGATACTAATTAAGCTGTCTATCACCCCATTAGGGTTGCGTATTTGTTTCCGTTCATCCAGCGGATGAGACTAAAACAGATGGTTGATTAGCAAGGAATGGTACTTTAAGATAACGCATGTTAATTTTTCAAGCATGACTTGTGTCGCGGGTTGTCTCCCCTGCTTTGCAGTAGTGGTAGACTAATGGCGAACTTCTAGTAAAGAGATGAGGGTTTCCAAAAGTATCAACCTTCGCCCAAAAGTACTCTAGACAGAACGAATAAACGAACTTTATTTTTCAAAGGGTTAAGAATTTGGCGTACAGGCCCGTCTTACATTTTGCCCTTTCACGCTCACTTATCTTGCACACTATATCCTTTCATTCCCACCAATTAAAATCAAAATCATGTTTAAAAAAAAAAAAACAAATAAGAAAGTCATGAAAACACAACAAAAGCAAAAAACAAACAAACATATTCAAAACATCCATACAGTAAATCAGACAATAGTTCGAGTATAATCACATTAGGGTGGCATAAAATCAGAACTCATAAACTATTTGAACAGTCTGCTATTGAATGAGAAGGGACTTTGTGTTTTTATTTGCCCTCCTTAGCTCAAGAGCAGAATCAGATAGATAAGACGAACGAATAAAATTTATCTTTAAAGGGTTTAGAACTGGGCACGCAGGCACATCTTACATTCTGCCCTTCTATTCTCACGTCTTCCATACTGAATCCATTTATCCTCACATGCATTTAAAATATTTTTGTTTAATAATAAAATAAACAAAATAAAAGTTCAATACAATAAATAAAATCCCAACATAGAAACAGTACGATAACCGTTACACACATTTACAGGACCTTATCATAATCAATATTGACCACGGCAAAATAATCATTAAAACCTACACATGATATTAGATAATGATTTGGGAACACAACTAAATTATGGTTGCATATAATCTGCACTAGTGATATATTTTAAAAGTCTACGTTTGTATGAATTAGGACAAAGCGTGCTTTTTACGTCGTGTGGAAGATTGTTCAACAGATGAGCAGCAGAAAAAGCTAAACTTTTCTTGAATAAGCCAAGCCGTGGCTTGGGCACATGTAATGTGTTTAAGCGTTGGCTACGGCTTCCGTTGTTGTAAAAAAATTGGCCACAGATACGTTGGAGTATTCTGTGATAAGATTTTGTGAATGAATTTGACTTTGTTGAAGAGGAAGCGCATTCTTAGGGGTAATATGTTGAGATATTTATAAACATCTATTAACTGTATTAGGTGTTTGTTATTAACTAGGCGCACTGCACGTTTTTGTAATGAGTAGAGCCTCTTTGTGTTGGACATGAAGCAGCCATCCCACATTGTGAAGCAACAGTATAGATGTGTTTGTATTTGGGATATATAGAACATTTTCTTTGATTCCTCATCTAGGAAACGTTTGATCTTAGCTAACTGGTAAACTTCCTCTGCCGTTTGTTTGGTCGGTGCTAGTACAGCGAATTCTAATATTGATCAACTATGAGTTCCAGTGTTTTGTGTTCATTTACATTTTTCAATTAGTGAAGTACCGATGTAGAGCTGAAGTGTTGTTTTCTGTGAGTTTTGTAATTTTTGTCTAGTTGATATTATTGTACATTTTGTTTTAATGATATTTATTTACATGCGATTTTTGTTGCTTCACTTGATAGGATTGTGTGTATTTATTTGTAATAGTATTTCTAGTGTATTGCAACTTTTATAACTTGTATAAATGGTACAGTCATTGACAAATACTGTAGGTCGCATAATGAGTGTTTGATGTGTAGTGGAAGATCATTTATGTAGACGGCAAAAAGTAGTGGACAAAGAATAGAACACTGAGGAACACCGTATCGATCATGGTTGGGCTTGACGAGAAGTTATTGTAAGATACTACTTGCTGTCTGTCGGGCAGAAATAATTTAATTAACTTCAATAGTTTAAAGTTAACTTTCATTGTTATTTCAGATGTCAAGGACGATGCTGTTTGAGGCGGAGCAATGTTAACTTTTGTGTCTGACCCGCCGCCTTTTATGAAGGTGGTTATGCAATACTTGATGTTAGCTCGTTCAAACCCCATGCTGATTTAATTCAGCGAAATTCCTTTTATTATTTATTTGGCTCTATAGATGTAACTATACGTATTAAGATTTTAGATCATACATGCGCTCTCATATCTATAAGAACTGAATTAACTATGAATTTGTAAAATAACATATAACAAATTTAATAATCAATTAGTCTTTAACAAATTAAAATAAATATGGATGAAGGTGACTTTAGGGGGTTTAAAAACTTTCGTCACTGAGACGTGTTTGGGGTCTGATGACAATTGTCCGTTGCTGTCTCCTATTAAGAAAAAAATCTTAACTTGCTGACTACTGCAACGGTTGGTTGTCTTTTGTGATGAGGGCTCTGCTCTAGAGGCGTCTAGATAAACTTCACTCCTAATCTCAAGGAGCCTCTCTGAATAATTATTTTCCCTGAGTATACACAGGATAACTCGAGGAATATGATTAGAAATAATCGTTATTCTTCTGGTTACTTTAATGGGAAAAATGTGTTTTGACAGCGCGAGTGCAATGGCTTGTGCCCAAATTAACATTATCAAGTTACGTTGATATGGTTAATCATCACTCCAGCCTCGTCTGGGGTTATGACTTGTATAACCACTTAGCAAGTAACATGTCACATTCACTTTGTAAAACATATGTTCTCAACTTACCCCAAATAGGGTCTACAATCTCCTGGCACAGTAGAATGGACACAGCAACGCTGATTCGATGCTTCGAACACTTGGTCTGGGTATTTTTAGTATTCCTCTTATGACTTATGCTTCTGATACCTTAAGTCTCCAGTCTTTGTATTTAAAACTGCGGGTTCTCTGTTAAGTTATGAAGACGCCCAAATACTTTGATCTGGTCCCTTTTAATTGTGGAATTCTTTGTCCGATCCTTTTCTCTGGCTCCGGGGAGTTGTTACTTGACGTTGTTGAAAATACAGTCTGAATTGTGTCTGAGACTTTGCTAGTTTATATCTCTCATTTGCCGCTCCAAGTCCCATAAGGTATTTTCGACAAACCTGCCAATGAGAGCTAATGTTTATGTTCTGCTCTCAAATGGAGCCAATGGTAAGCTTGGAACTGGGTGTGGTTGAGTATTAATCTAATTCTCCCCCGCGTGTTTAAAAAAATCATTTAAAATTTAAACTAATGACCTATCTTTTCAAAATAAGGCAGTAATATCTCCAGTTGCATGTGTACAAACTTACAAACACATCTGTGACCTCATTTCCTGACTAATAGCTTCCGCCAATATTGTCTCCTTTGACAGGTTATCTGTAATATTGATACAGAGACGGGCCATCGGGAGCGATTACCTTATTATCACCTGTGTTTTCGTACATCTCCCAGACGGATTTCTTAGACATACAATGTGGCTTTCTTTCCGTCGATCGTGCGATACTACCTAGTGTCAACAATGATTTCTTGTGACAGTCTGCATTACACGACACTGAGCGATAAAATTAGAATTTGCCAGCCGGTTTAATTAGCCTTATACAACTACGATTCACATGGTCAAACGTAAACAAATCTGGGAGTGACTACGCAAAAATGAAGGTGCATATAATATGCGAAAAATAGGACGATGAGTGTGAGGAAAATGAAGAAATAAGTTGATAATGCAAGCGAGAACGAAAATGATGTAAAAGGACACCACTGATTACGTCACATGTGGCTATCTTAAAGGCCAAAGGAAAATAACTCTTAGCGATACATTAATTATATATATATATATATATATATATATATATATATATATATATATATATATATATATATATATATATATATATATATATATATATATATATATCTAAAGTTAGTGACTCACTGAACTCACTGTAAGCTGGTGCAGCATAACGCAGTATCCGATTGCTAATTGCATCAAGCCGTGATGAGCTATTATCTTTAAGGCCCAGAAGATAGTTGTACACTTCATTAACTGTCATAAAAGGATTGTCGGGTGGAACTGAGTTTGTACATTTGCCCTCACAAAATGCTGAAGGTTTGTCTAAGGCACTAGGGGAAGGTTGTATTGTGGATTTCAGACTGTTTATTTCTGCCTGAAAGTGATTGCTGACGTTCTGTGCAAGTAAATGAATTGTTGGGAGTCTGGAGCATTTTTTTTCCGCAAAAGTGTTAATTGCCTTCCATATCTCCTTACAATTTGATTTTTTCTGAACCAGATTTCTAAAGTGATTTTTCTTTCTATTTTGCGCATTAGATATTGAACCTTGTTCCTTTATGCCGTGTATGTGTTGAGGTAGAGGCTGCGGACTTTTGTGGACGGGTGCTTGCGTATAATAGAAGGACTGAAGTGGTGTGACGGAGTCACAGATGTGGAGCTGGTGACAAGAGCCAGACAAGTGCCGGTGGAGCGGGAGATGAGAGGAGGACGCTGGCGATGGAAAGGATACACAGAGGAAACCTGATGATAGCATTACAGGGCGGTCCTTGCTCTAGAATCCTCAGGGACAGAGAGGCAGAGGTAGACCAAAAACCCAAGGAGAAGAGAACTGTATACAGAGGTGAAAATGAACATGTGTCGTAAATTTATTTTGAGAGAAAAGAGTCGTAGAAATAGTGGTCCGGTTTAGAGTGAAAAATGATGATGGAAAGCTCAGTGATAGAAAATGTAGAGATTTAATAGTTGCTTCACAGCGAGCTGGAGGAGAGTAAAGACAGACTTATTTACGACAAATCGTTTCTCTCAATCTTCTCTTTCACTCTCCTGGTCAACCAATTAGTTGCCAGTTTTCCAGACCCGCATCTGCGCGCACACCGATTTGGTGTTTTTTTCACACACACAGGCGACGTTGATACAAACTATATTAAACGAATAGGGGAAAAGTTGGGCTTTGGGTATATCCAACACACAGAACTAAATGAGTTTATGTGATTTTATTCACTTTAAACATCAATCACTAAAAATATCAGATATTACATAAATTATCATAAGTACACAAATGCAAATAACAAGTTTGGAAGGGGTGAAGAAGATTGGTATCGACTAAGCCCTTCCCGCTTATTAGACAAAGATAAACCCAGTCCAAAGATAGATAATATCAGGGACATAGGTACGTTAACCTAACAGTGAAGTTAATTACTCTGAAAGAGGTGTTACAAAATTAGGTATAGGTGATAGAAAAAACCTGTTCTTCCCAGCTGTTCTTCCCTTTACTCAGCAAATGGAAAGGAGGTGGTTTTAAACAGAGTTAACAAATTATCAACTATCCCACTTAAAGGAACAATGTAGGGGTATACTGTGACGTACGTCTAGTTTGACAAGTGAATTCTCCCTGATATGATGGATGATTTAAAGGGACTTTTAGCTTTTCATAACATTAGAACCCCTGAACATTTGTTGTAACTTTTCGTTTGCCAGAACTCATTCCACCGGGACTCATTTAGTAGGCGGCACGAGATCAAAGAGACAGACTGAGGGATTTCAGGGGAGACTATCGGCGTTATCGAAGACAGTAGTGGTCCCTGATACGAGACGCAGTTGCTTGCCGCTAATTTCGCGTCTAGGTGTCAATCGCAACCGAGCGAACGGGGGAAAGCCGAAACGGGCAGCAGCGAGCGGATACGAAGACCAGGGGGCGGCTTCTTCCCTTGATTTGGCGGTCAGATCCCCAAATCGTTCGTGAGATCAAATGAGCTGTCAAGTTTATCATGTCCCACTCAACTTTCATTCCATTTTAGCTAAATAGACCATCAAGACTAGACACGTTATCATTCGCTGGCCAGAACTTGATAGTAGCACTAGCGATATTTGAAATCTTGGATTTTCATTTTATTTGCAGTGAATTCTATTTCTGTGCAAAGCGGTAATATATATATTGTGTAAAGTGATCAGTGGTCTAGTTCATTCATTATATTTCATTGGATTTTGTGTTAATTTAAACCTATTAAATTAAACCGTCTCAATAGTTCCAGTTGTAAATATAATGATCTATCTATTATATTATTTCAAAAGATAATAGATGCTTAAATTAACTTTTAAAGTCGCGAAGGAATTTATAATTAATAAATTTAGTTAAGTCCTATATTTATAGATGTGTGATTTAACCACTAGAACTCGCGCAGTGTTTATTAAATACATAATTAAATACTCGAGTGTATAATAGGCTTAACGGGAAATTAATCGCGCGCTTAGAAGATTATTTGTTTTAAAGTATGATTATGTTGTTATGGGTTTTCTATCTTTTTCTCTAGATTGATCACCTTTTGCAATCCCAGCAATAACGAAATCTTTCAGAGTTTCCATACTCGGTTCTTAAACTTCCAGACAGTTTGATGAGACATTTTTTTAAAGTAAATCTTGTGGTGGTCCGGTACGGCCTAGCTAACATAATTACATGAAAGAAAGCCTACCCAAGATCATTTGTATTATTATCATCAAATTAAATCTGTAAGATAAACTGGAAGATGAACAGTGCCAGTAGCGATAGCTTATATACTGCTCTATTGTGAGAGATTACCGATTTACCTGAATGTGACCGAGCCTAGTTTTTCCTCACTGGATTAAAAACTTTACCGGTCAGTGGCTATCATCACGCAGTGAAGGATTATACCATCACCTCATTTTTCACCCCTATGTCGAACTGCGTCAGTGCCATCCCATAGACTCGTTTCTTTATAATAAAACACCAGAACTCTTAGAACTTCAAGTCCGGCGATAAGCGGGAATATTTGCTCTCAGTGAATCCTCGCATTATCTGGGGCGGGACATAGAAGGACTAGACAGTTGTCATACGTCAAGAGTTAATTATTGTGTTTATCATTCTAAGGGATTGTCTGATGCTGCAACTCGGTAAGTGTGTGGTGTATATGAGTGTGGATCCGCACAGTGTGTATGAATGACAGGAGATTTAATTTTTTTGCAACAAACCATTTGTTAACTTGCCTACCGGGTAATACGTTTTCTTGTAGTGAAATTGACAGAGATACAACGGTAAAATCCCTCCAAAGATAACATTTAAGGATAAAAACATAATGCGTAGGCTGCGAATAGTACATGATCGCCTAGACCGCGGGTCATCATCCTCCATAATAATTGACTTGCTAAACAGGAGGGGAACGGCGGATCAAAAAGGAAAAAAATATGACTGGAAAGATTGCGTGAGACTAGAAAGGCTAAGGAGACGCAATTGGGGGGGAAACGGAGAAAAGTCACGTTTCCCAAGTTGACATAAAAAGTAAGCAACTCGACAGAAGGGACCTTAGATATAATACGCCACAGTCATTTATTGGACGCTTTTGCAATACCAAGCCCTTGATTTGAATTCAGCGGCTAAAACGCAGATGTTTGGAATATTACAAAATTTAAAAAGTACTTTTTTCTTAATATTAATGTTAGGAATATAAAAATTAGCTGGCCGGATGGCCTATTCTGAGCAGTGAACTAATATGTTCTTACTTTTACAGACGGATAGATAATATTGAAGATAATGACAAAAAACAGTGTTGTTCACATCATCGACAGACTGTATTGAATCTAAAAGTGTCGCTAATTGCACAAAAAAACACGACCTCGAAACGCAGGTGTTCAAATCTACGTAGTATGGAAGAGAAGGGATATTTGTGGTGGCTGTGTCTAAAAATAACTTTTAACGACAAAATTTTGGAGGGGAGAGAAAGGTTGGTTCAAAAATCGAGTACATTTTGTAGAAACACAAGTAGAGACGGACAGACTAACAGATAACCATCCATACTTGACTGAAGCATGACTGAAATGACTTTAGGGTAGGAAATTTGAATTTAAAATAAACCTAGGCAGTGATTGGCCACAGACAATCATATCATTAGCGCTCAGACGCGAAAGTGGGGCCATTCTTCAATAGTTGTTCAGTGATAGACACAGATTTTAAAGTGTGGTGATTTCCATATGAAAGAAAGTGTAAGAAATTTAGGGACGCCATACTATAGCCAGCAGCTCAGCTGAGTTTTGCTAGCAGTTCTGTGTTATTTATTCATAATCTGAGCTGCGAGTTTCTGTTGTCAACCAAGCAGTGACTATTCAGTTGGTGACTTTACTCGAGTGTATCTGTGCAGTACTTGTGACAGAGACCACCATTATTGCCCGCCAGCACAGAGAGGTGGGGACCACCAGATTTCAGCACCAGAGCTACAACTAAAAGATGAGTGAGCCTCTGGTCTGCTGGACATTCACCAGCCCCGTTTAGTTACTAATACCCTCATAAAAATTCCCACCATTTTCTGGACACTGTGTAGTCAATATAGACAGGTGTGATGAGGCCACCCCAACAGCACAAACATTAACTATCCTCCCAAGTAGATGACTACTAGAACATTTTAATAAAACTACTAGTATAGTACATATATATATATGTACACTATTGCATTTATGATATAATATTCCATGCATTTCTTTCATAATCTCTAAATCCTTTTAAGTTCTGGTCAACCTAAAAAATTGATCCAGAACAAAATAAATGTAATATAATTTTATCAAAAATTTTACACACGTGAGTTAGTTCAGTGTATTTTAACATTTATTAATATTATTAGTCTTGTTAAATATCTGTGGGTATATCTATAACCTATTACACCACACTACATATCATAACCCTAGACACTTTACGTAGCCACATTCATTAAAAAAAATTAAGTGTGAGGTCGTAGTGGTAGCAAGAAAGGCCTTCTGACAATTCTCAACTACATTTTATCTCAGGAGCCTTCACAGCTGGCCTCATACAATTACATTTAGTAATATCAACATCATACAATACCATCAACACCACTACATATATTGGGGTCTTGTCCAGGGGATAATTAGCCCAACAGTAATATTAGGATCTCCTGGTGGGAGAAATAAAAGTAGGGAAATAAATTGTAAAATTCCCTTTAACATTAAAAGTGTCCCTGCAGATAAAAGTTGGTGAATCTTCACAGCCAGTAATAATTAATTAGTTAACTGGTTAGTTAGAATTAGTTAGACTATAGTCATAAGAAGTACTTAGTGTATTTACTGGTTAGAGATTTAGCTTGTATATTATTATATTGTCTCAAAAGTATGGCGGAGCTGGCAAAATTTAGATCAGCTGCTGTGCTCACCGCGAAGGAGATGGGAATGGATGGTCAAATTTTAATTCAATACGTAACGGCTGAATGTGATAAATATATTGAACGGGAAGAAAGGAGATTAGAAAAAGAGGCTGAAAGAAAATTGGAGTCTGACAGGTTGGTTGAAGAGAAGAAGTTAGAGGCTGAGACTAAGAGGCTGCAGATTGAGGCAGAAGAAAAACGACAGCAAAGGGAGGCAGAAGATAAAAAGGCCGAAAGGGAGGCAGAAGATAAAAAGGCCGAAAGGGAGGCAGAAGATAAAAAGGCCGAAAGGGAGGCAGAAGATAGAAGGTTGCAAAGGGAGCACGAATTACGACTAAGGGAGCTGGAATTACAAGGCCAGGCTCCTGAAAATGGTGCCAGCCCTTTTGCCTCAGATGCTACGCCCAGTCTGGGAGCCTCAAACTCAGCTATGGGGTTTCATTTAGACCATTTTGTTGAAAAAGACGATGACATAGAGGGGTACCTAGGACGTTTTGAGTTATTAGCTACTACATATGGGTTAGAGAGAGAGAGGTGGAGCTTAAAGCTATCACAGGGATTGAGAGGTACTTCTTATGAAGTATTTGCCAAAATGAACAGGGAAGACCAAGACAATTATGACATGTTAAAGCAGGCTTTGTTATTAAGGTACGAGAAGAATGGTGAATTTTATCGTAAGAAATTTAGAAATGCCAAACTGTTGTCTGGGGAGACATACCACCAATTCTCTGCTAGACTAGAAACCTATTTGGAGAAATGGACGGCTCTGGGGAAGACCCAAGATCTTAAAGAAATGATCATGATTGAGCAATTGAGAGAGTCCATGGCTCCAGACATGAGAAAATTTCTCATGGAACAAGGTGCAGAGAAGTTGGGGGAAATTTTAAATGTTGCTGAGAGGTATCAGGCAGCCCAGGCAGAGGTAAGTGGTGCTAAAAAGAAGCACATAGACAATTTTAAAGCTCCACAGCAATTTAATAAATTTGATAATAGAGAGCAGGGAAATAAAGGTAGGACAAACTTTGAGCGGCCAAGAAATGACTATCGCGACAGAAACTCACAGTTCAATGACCAAAAGTTCAATGAAAGAAAACCGTTGAACCAAGGGAAAAGATGGTGTAAATGGTGCAAGAGGGATAACCATAACACCGAATTTTGTAGAAGGAAACCTTCAAACATTGCTGCAATGATGTCGGGGACGCAAAGATTAAAGGTTAATCCTAAGGGACAACAGGAACCTTATCACCCCCCAGTTTGTGAGGATGTTATTTGTAATGGGGTCACCATAAGGTGCCTTTATGATACAGGTTTGGATTATGATTCAGTTGTGAAGTCTAGCCTAGTGGACCCAAGTCAGTATACCACAGAAACAGTGGAAATACAAGGGGCGACTAAGGACATACCACTCATGACACTTCCCATCGCAAGGATAACGGTGAAAACTCGCTATGTGGAAGGAGAAATCAGAGCAGCAGTGATAGATGAACCAATCTACCCTCTGATATTGGGGTGTAGATACGTCTTCTTGGGGAATCCCGAGAAACCTGTGATCATGGCGACAGTGCAGACCAGGTCACAGAAGAAGGAGGAAGAAGGTGAACCTATAAACGCTCATCCAGAGGAGATGAGGAAGGCGCAGGCTGAGGATAGGACACTCAAGCCCTGTTTTAAAAAAATTGCCCAAATGCACACACCTCCGAGCAAGGGGGAATATTTCATGAAGAACAAACTCTTATACAGGAAGACAGGAACTAGATCCACTGGTCACGGACAGTTAGTTCTTCCCAAGATATATAGGGCAAACTTAATAAGGAGCTTACATGTTGGAAAAGATGGTGACCATGAGAAAGTCGGTACCATCTGCCAAAAGATTGCTCGAAAATACTATTGGCCCGACGTAAATGTCGATGTTGAAAACTTTGTAGAAGCATGTGGCGTATTTCATGAGGGAACACCCACAAAGGGAAAATATGTGCAGGACCTAGAAACGCCACGGGGCAACTTTAGGCCTGAAAGGAAAACTAATTATACTCGGGTAGACAAAGTGGAATGGGAGCCCCCTTTTCACACCCAGTCTTCACTTGAATGGATTAACATGGCCACTATGCGAAGAGTACAAAGAAGAAATTTTACCCAGGATAAGATGACAATCCCTCGGTCAGACTTATATAAACTGGGAGCCGCGCTAGCGTAGTGGTTACAACACCGCTCTGGCGACCGGGTGATACAGGATCAAACCCGGGCGACGGCATTTGAGGATTTTTCGTTGACCGGGATTTGGACTGGATTAACTCGAGACCTGGCGAGGACATTTGAAGGAGTGTCGTCGACCAGGGACTGGCGGCTCCTGAGCCGACCCAGCTGCAATGGGTACCTCCGAAATCGGCGAGTATTTGCCTGAATGGCGAGGGACACCTGTCTCTGTACAAGAAATAAAGGGATACTCACGTAAAATCAATGTCAGGTTAGACATAAAAATAATAACCTGAGATTTCGCCTCGAGTATTAGCGGGCGTACGAAAAAAAAAAAAAAAAAAAAAAAAAAAAAAAAAAAAAATAAAAAAAAAAAATAAACTGGAAGAACAGACAAGAGAGCGAAGATCTCTCATAAACAATCTTAAGTGGGGAGACAAACCCCAGAGAAAAATTGGTAGTGGTCGATTTGTGAGTGATGATTCTAGAAAGAAAAGTCCTCATTATAGAGCTTCTAATGGACGGGACCCGATGGGTTCCATGAAAAATAAGTATGGTAAATTAAAGATCCAGATGTAACCCTATTAAGGACCTGGACAGATGAGAAGGCGGAAGAGACTGTTACCTCATCTTATCAATATGTGAACGAACTGACCAATCGTTTGAAAGCTGGATGGAAACTGGCAAATGATAATTTGAAGCAAGCCAGGAAGAAACATGCAGCATATTTTAATAGGAAGGCAAAGGACAGGGAACTGGCAGTCGGAGAGAAGGTGCTGCTTCTACTACCCGGAAGCCAGAATAAATTACAAATTGGTTGGCAAGGTCCATATACGGTTCTAGAGAAGGTGTCTAGAACAAACTATAAAATTGACAAAAAGGGGAAGGAAAAAGTTTATCATGTAAACCTGTTAAAGAAGTATCTGGACAGACCACTCCAGGAAAGCACCCCCTTATTGACCTTGGCTATTGCAACCCAGATGCAAAAAGAACCACTCACCTCACATGAATACCCATTACATCCTTGTGAAACAGCAGCACAGGTAAAAGTCAGTAAGCACCTGACTAAAAACCAGAGGGAGAGAGTTCAGCAAGTTCTGGAGGAACATACAGATGTATTAACAGATAAACCAGGCCATACAAATTTGCTACAGTATGACATGAAACTGGTAGACTCAAACCCAATCTGTATGAGAGCCTATTCTATTCCGTTCGCGAAGGAGAAGGCATTGAAGGAAGAAATAGAGTATTTGTTGAAGGAGGGGATTATTTCGCACAGTGAATCATCTTTTAGTTCTAGTGTCGTTTTGTTGAGAAAACCGTCTGGGGAACACAGACTGTGCATAGATTACAGGAAACTGAATGCTGTCACAGAAGGACAAGTGGATCCATTACCAGACACAAAACAGTTATTTGCCAGACTGAACAAGGCAAAATACTTTTCAAAAGTGGATCTTAGTAAAGGCTATTACCAGATCCCAGTGAAGCCTGAAGTGAGACCTTATTTGGCTTTTAGCACTTCGGATGGACATTATGAATTCAATATGCTACCATTCGGACTGAAAAATGCTCCGAGTGTGTTTTCAAGGATGATGCGAAAATTGTTGGATCCCCTGAATAACCCATGTATCACGAATTTCATGGATGATATTCTCGTCGCCACCGAGACATTTGAAGAACACATTGAAGCTCTGGAGATGTTGTTTGATAGACTTCGGGAGGCGAATTTAACTGCTAGGCCAACAAAATGTTGTATTGGATGCAAAGAGTTGGAATTCTTGGGACACACTGTATATCAGGGTAATATGACCCCTGATCCTAAGAACTTGGAAAAACTGCAGAGAGCACCTAGGCCGCAAACAAAAAAGGACGTGCGATCATTTGTGTCGTTATGCGGATTTTATCAGAAATACATCAAAAATTTTAACGCTATTTGTGCTCCTCTGACTGATCTGACTCGCAAGGGACTTCCAGATAAAATTATTTGGACTGCACAATGTGAACTAGCGTTCCAAGAGTTAAAGGAAAAACTCACTAGCAAGCCTATTCTCAAACTGCCTGATTTGACACAGGACTTTGTCTTAAGAACCGATGCAAGTAATGTAGGACTAGGAGGGGCTTTGTTGCAAAGATCATCTTCACCTGATGGGGAACTGAAACCAGTCGCTTATGCAAGCCGCAAATTGAATAAGGCGGAACAAGGATACTCCACAAGCGAAAAGGAATGTTTAGCATTAATCTGGGCAATAAAGAAGTTTCAAATCTATCTGTATGGTAGGACATTTGTGGTGGAGACGGACCATCAGCCTCTCGTGTTCTTGTCTCAGGCTAAGCATGGAAACGCAAGATTGCTGAGGTGGTCTTTATTGCTTCAACCTTATCAGTTCAGTATCCAATATATCCCAGGCAAATTGAATGTCGGTGCAGATTTCCTCAGTCGGCACCCCTGTGATCAAAATTAGAGTAGTGGCAGACGTGAGGAGTAATTTTACCTATGTGTATCGCTGGTTTTGGAACTTGCCATAGGCATGTTTTCAAGTGGGGAGATGTGTAGTGAAATTGACAGAGATACAACGGTAAAATCCCTCCAAAGATAACATTTAAGGATAAAAACATAATGCGTAGGCTGCGAATAGTACCTGATCGCCTAGACCGCGGGTCATCATCCTCCATAATAATTGACTTGCTAAACAGGAGGGGAACGGCGGATCAAAAAGGAAAAAAATATGACTGGAAAGATTGCGTGAGACTAGAAAGGCTAAGGAGACGCAATTGGGGGGGGAAACGGAGAAAAGTCACGTTTCCCAAGTTGACATAAAAAGTAAGCAACTCGACAGAAGGGACCTTAGATATAATACGCCACAGTCATTTATTGGACGCTTTTGCAATACCAAGCCCTTGATTTGAATTCAGCGGCTAAAACGCAGATGTTTGGAATATTACAAAATTTAAAAAGTACTTTTTTCTTAATATTAATGTTAGGAATATAAAAAATTAGCTGGCCGGATGGCCTATTCTGAGCAGTGAACTAATATGTTCTTACTTTTACAGACGGATAGATAATATTGAAGATAATGACAAAAGACAGTGTTGTTCACATCATCGACAGACTGTATTGAATCTAAAAGTGTCGCTAATTGCACAAAAAAAACACGACCTCGAAACGCAGGTGTTCAAATCTACGTAGTATGGAAGAGAAGGGATATTTGTGGTGGCTGTGTCTAAAAATAACTTTTAACGACAAAATTTTGGAGGGGAGAGAAAGGTTGGTTCAAAAATCGAGTACATTTTGTAGAAACACAAGTAGAGACGGACAGACTAACAGATAACCATCCATACTTGACTGAAGCATGACTGAAATGACTTTATGGTAGGAAATTTGAATTTAAAATAAACCTAGGCAGTGATTGGCCACAGACAATCATATCATTAGCGCTCAGACGCGAAAGTGGGGCCATTCTTCAATAGTTGTTCAGTGATAGACACAGATTTTAAAGTGTGGTGATTTCCATATGAAAGAAAGTGTAAGAAATTTAGGGACGCCATACTATAGCCAGCAGCTCAGCTGAGTTTTGCTAGCAGTTCTGTGTTATTTATTCATAATCTGAGCTGCGAGTTTCTGTTGTCAACCAAGCAGTGACTATTCAGTTGGTGACTTTACTCGAGTGTATCTGTGCAGTACTTGTGACAGAGACCACCATTATTGCCCGCCAGCACAGAGAGGTGGGACCACCAGATTTCAGCACCAGAGCTACAACTAAAAGATGAGTGAGCCTCTAGTCTGCTGGACATTCACCAGCCCCGTTTAGTTACTAATACCCTCATAAAAATTCCCACCATTTTCTGGACACTGTGTAGTCAATATAGACAGGTGTGATGAGGCCACCCCAACAGCACAAACATTAACTATCCTCCCAAGTAGATGACTACTAGAACATTTTAATAAAACTACTAGTATAGTACATATATATATGTACACTATTGCATTTATGATATAATATTCCATGCATTTCTTTCATAATCTCTAAATCCTTTTAAGTTCTGGTCAACCTAAAAAATTGATCCAGAACAAAATAAATGTAATATAATTTTATCAAAAATTTTACACACGTGAGTTAGTTCAGTGTATTTTAACATTTATTAATATTATTAGTCTTGTTAAATATCTGTGGGTATATCTATAACCTATTACACCACACTACATATCATAACCCTAGACACTTTACGTAGCCACATTCATTAAAAAAAATTAAGTGTGAGGTCGTAGTGGTAGCAAGAAAGGCCTTCTGACAATTCTCAACTACATTTTATTTCAGGAGCCTTCACAGCTGGCCTCATACAATTACATTTAGTAATATCAACATCATACAATACCATCAACACCACTACATTTCTGTATACCCGGCATTGTTCCTTTAGTGGGATAATTTGTTAACTCTGTTTCATCCCCCCCCCCTTTTTTTCTTTGCTTAGTAAAGGGAAGACACCAGTTGGGATGACAGTATTTTTGTCTACCACCATAACTAATTTGGTAACACCTCTTTTCAGAGTAATTAACTTCACTGTTAGGTTAACGTACCCGTGTTCCTGATATTATCTATCTCTGGACTGGGTTTATCTTTGTCTAATAAGCGGGAAGGGCTTAGTCGATACCAATCTTCTTCACCCCTCCCAAACTTGTTATTTGCATTTGTGTACTTATGATAATTTATGTAATACCTGATATTTGTTAGTGATTGACGTTTTAAAGTGAATAAAATCACATCAACTCATTTAGTTCTGTGTTGGATGTACCCAAAGCCCAACTTTTCCCCTATTCGTTTAATATAGTTTGTATCTACATCGTCTGTGTGCGTGAAAAACACCAAATCGGTGTGCGCGCAGATGCGAGTCTGGAAAACTGGCAAATAATTGTTTGACCAGGAGAGCGGAAGAGAAGATTGAGAGAAGCGATTTGTCGTAAATAAGTCTGTCTTTACTCTCCTCCAGCACGCTGTGAAGCAACTATTTAATATCTACATTTTCTATCACTGAGCTTTCCATCATCATTTTCCACTCTAAACCGGACTACTATTTCTACGACTCTTTTCTCTCAAAATAAATTTACGACAATATTTGGCTGGCTCGCCGGGATTATTTTGAGATACATTTGATGCACACATATTTGTGGGCTGGTTCTGGGATCTTGAGCTACATTTGAGGCAATCGTATAGCCGGGTTAAAGATATTTTGAGTCTGATTTAGTCTGGGTCTAACTAGGTAGAGTGTGAATGATTTGTCTTGTGAATTAGGGAAATAAATAAATAATTACACCCCTAGACAAACGTTCTTTAAGTATTTGGGTTGTCCACACAGCATATTTACAGGTTGTTTTCTCTCCACAGCAGTAGAAAGTACAGATAAACAAAAATATTTGCTATTTTATTATCCTCTGGCGGAGTGTTGACTCCGTTTTATCGTTGAGTTCAGTTTATACTGGTGAAGAGGTAGCTTAAAACGCGAATGGTTAAAATGAACGAATGTCAACAATATTCTTCAAACGAACTTCAACAAGTAGTATTGAACTTGGTGAACTGGGCAAGTACTGGCAGTACAGAAGTCGGTGGTGACTGTACATAGATTTTATTCAACACAGCACATACGGAGTGGACAAGACTAACATCGTCACAGGCGCAGAAATCATACGTCAACATGTTGATAATTACTTTTAAAGTTCCTGAAGATTCTCTACTAATAAAGTCCTCTGACTCAAGTGACTGAGGATCACAAAACTGTTACCATATAATATTCCGCTCATTCAAGTCCATTGACCTTCCTTCAAGGACGTCCATCATGGTAACGTATTCATACTCCAGGATAAAATTCTTCCATATCATACTTCACAATCCCAGACTTTCTCCATACATCCCGTTATATATAGTATATAGTTTTCAAACAAAGTCATACATGATAATACGAACAGGTTAGAGATTCCAGTTGACTAACCTCTCCCATTCTATGCCACGCTTCTGGCATTGTAGTAACAGCATATTAAACATGTGAAGCATATAAATTCATTAACTTGATTTCTTGTAGGTATTCTCCCTCTACGAAAAGATTCAAAGGCTATCGACTCCGTGTGTCCAATTCTAGGAATGTCATCTACGATGAATTCCCGCTAGACCATTAATAGGAGCGGCCTGATACTTTAATGTACATAAATAAACATGCCATAAGAAATGGGGCGACACTTACTTTATACTTCCACTATTGACTTCGCCATGAAGATCAATAGATACGAATACAACTGATGGCTACTTCACATTTGCCAAAAATCAAGGGATAACACAGCGGACATAAATATGGTCCGAGCTGCCCCCTTACATGACGTCAGAAACTACTCAACTAGGTTACACGTGCGTCCAAAGCAACTCACACAGCATTGTGCACGTCAGTGCGTGAATCAATCGAACGCACAAATAATATAACTATATAAAACTGGTGCGTACATTTGGCAGGACCGAAGACTACCCCCGTAGGTAATAAATGTACGTAACAGCTCCCTTATCACCTCCCCTTAAAAAAATTAATTCTATTAATTTTTTTCGAACTAATTACTCGAGAGAGGTGAGTCAAAACTACAACAAGATTTATGACATGCATAAAATTATATCATATTAAGAAAAGAATATTAAATGAAAACAATATAACTAAATGATAGTATGCATTAAAGCACACATCCACCATCGACCTACTTTGGAACGATGTGGTAATATTCGAAGTAAAAAGAAGTTGAAAATGAAAATGAAATAAACTATAAAAAAAAGATGATAATAAAATTCAACCAAATTTTTTTAAAAAGAAATTTGAAACATATGATTTCAAAAATGAAAATGAACAGCAACACTGATGATGAACAATGATAAAAGAATCAATAAAACAGAAAATTTTAAAATACAACATGCAAAATGAAACAAAGCATAATTAAACACTTTAAGAAGCAACGCACTTACTATTTCCTAACACTAGTAAGTTTGACTAGTTATCTAAAAGTGAGATATCATGTAGTGGGATACGTGAATACACGTATTGCGAAACACTAATAAAGTTAGTAGATGTGTGATTTATAATCAATCAAATTGATTAAATTGAATTATACTAATTAATAGTACTTAATTTATGAACAAATAACTAATTACTAATTTATTCTAAGTGATTTCAATTTCACTCATTGTTAATATTCTTTTAGAACTAGTTAAATCGACAAGAATATGTTCTAAATGTACCAAGTTATTCATGTTTCTGTGAGGACGTTTCACCATCTGGAAGTGGTTTAATTTCGACATGTTCACTAGGGCATCTTGAAAGACAGTCTGCAAACACATTCTGTACTCCAGGAATAGCTCGTATCTCAAAATGGAACGGTTGAAGCGCAATAGCGTAACGCGCTGACTTTGATGACTTCACGTTCCCTGTGTTCAGTGCTGTAAGAGCTTTCTGGTCGGATTCCACCACAAAGTGTGATCCGAGGAGATAACGATCCAGTTTTGTGATTGACCAGACAAGAGCGAGGAGCTCTTTATCTAGAACGGAATACTTCATCTCGCTCGTCGTAAGCTTTCTGGATACGTACATAACCGGAAATAAGGTGCCTCCGTATTCCTGCATCAAAACTGCCGCGATAGCGTAGGAAGAAGCATCACTGCGAAGAACAAAGGTGAGATCTTTGTTAGGCAACCTTAAAAAAGGCTTATTTGAAAAAAAATTGTTTTATATAATCTAAAGCCGTTTGATGATCCTGCGACCACTTTATTACATTAGTTGTACCTTTTTTTAGTAACGAAGAAAGAGGTGCAGTTATAGTAGACAAATGAGGGATGAATTTAGAATAGAACTGTATTAGTCCTAAGAGCGACCTCACTTGTTTTTTTGTCTTAGGTGCTGAGATGTTTAAAATTTTAGAGACGTTACTGTCTTCTGTATACATTAAACCGCGACCTATACGGTGACCAAGAAATGAGATGTCATGAAAACCGACAAAAGCCTTTGAAGGTTTCGCTGTTAAGTTATAATCCCGTAAGGTAGAAAGTAAAGATTTTAAACCCTGAATATGTTCATCCCAAGAGTCACTGAAAAGACAGATGTCATCTATATAAGTAATGACATCGGGACGATGAGACAATATGCGGCGCATCATGCGTACAAAGGTAGCTGGCGCATTCATTAGACCGAATGGCATAAAATTCCATTGAAAAAGACCCCGTGGCGTCGAGAAAGCGGTGAATGGCTTTGCTTTAGGGGTTAATGGCACTTGCCAATAACCCTTTGAAAGGTCAAATTTCGAAAAGAATGTGGCATGAGATAATTTCTCTAATAAGTCGTCTAAAAGAGGTAATGGTTCCGCATCGAATTTTGTAACTTTGTTTAATTTCCTGTAATCTACGCAAAGACGTATATTGTTGTCCTTCTTCCTAATGATTACCATAGAAGAAGAATATGGTGATGAAGATGGTTCAATTATATTTAATTGAAGCATCTCATCCAATTCCTTATCAACCTTATCACGAAAGTGTAAAGGAATAGGATATGGGCGAACTCGAATCGGTGTATCGTCAGTCAGAATAATGTCATGTTGGATGACTGACGTATGACCTGGGATGTCAGTGAGGACATCCTCATACGTGTGTAGAATATTAGAGACTTGCTGGCGTTGATCATCAGTAAGAGTAGATGAGATAGTAACATCATTCCATTTCTCAGTGGAATGGAGTGGTACAACTGGTATTGGTAGTTGTACATCATCGAAAGAAGATTCCTCTTCTTGGATGACTGACAAACTAGAATAGTGTTGAATAGGAGGTGTAGGATCGTCAGTTGCTTGGAACACTGATTGTAGATAATCAGGACGTGAGTAATATTCCTTCAACATATTAATGTGGAAGGTTTTATGTTTACCATTAACATCAACGATGTAGTCGACATCGGATATTCTTGAGATGATCCTGAAAGGACCTCTCCAGGTAATTAAAAGACGATTATTATGCGCAGGGAGTAATACAAAAGCTTCATCACCAGGTATGAGCTGGCGAAGACGTCTATATTTGTTTGCAAATAGACGAGCTTTTTCTTTGGCTTGTTCGGATGATGCAGTAGCTAATCTACAAGCATCTATGATTCTCTTTCTCAGAGAGATCACATACTCATAAGAGGACTGAGTTTCCTCTTCAATATTCTCGTCAACCAATAAGTCGTGGATTAACGACATCGGACCGCGTGGTTGCATGCCGAAAACAAGTTGAAATGGAGAAAACCCCGTTGCTTGATTTTGTACTTCGCGATACGCAAAGAGACAAGCGGGTAGGACCCGATCCCAGTCTTGGGGATGGTCTTGAGTCATCTTACCCAACAACTGCTTGAGTGTCCTATTTAGACGCTCAATTAACCCATTTGACATCGGATGATAAATAGAACTTAGAGATCTGTCTATACCTAATGTCTTCATAACTTGAGACATGGATTCAGAAATGAACTGAACCCCATGATCCGACAAGATTTTCCGTGGAAAACCAATGCGTGAGAAGATTAACATCAATGCCTCTGCTACACTGGCAGATGAAGTGTTCTTGAGAGGGATGGCTTCAGGCCAGCGAGTGCACATATCAATGCACGTAAGAATATGCGTATGCCCTCTAGCAGATGGTAGCATAGGACCAATAATGTCTATAGCCATTTTATCAAATGGTCTAATCGGGATGTCCGCAGCTTGAATAGGAGCCGCATGAAATGGACCCCGTACCTTAACTTCTTGACATATCAAACAGGACCGACAATAGAGAGTGATGTCCTTATGGACGCCTGGCCAGTAGAATGCCGAAAGCACTCTGGATTTGGTACGCGAAAAACCCATATGGCCCGCACATTGCGAGTCATGCGCATGTCGTAATATACGAGATCTCATACAGGATGGGACTATAATCTGAGAACATAAGGATGAATCCTTTTCTCGTATTACTCTAACCAAAATCCCATTCTTAAGTATAAAATCATGTCTAGATTTTGCAAGTTTGTTGCTGGTATTATTTTTGTTCACATACTGAAAAAATTTTTTTTAATGAATCATCATTCTTTTGCAATGTTGCAAACAACTCCCGTGAAATAGGAGCATCATCATCACAAGTGGTATGAACTGTAGGTTCCATAGGTGTATCATGCGACATATTAGTAGCTTGCGCTCTAGTCACTACTGCATTTGCAGTTTGAATATGTCGCTTTTAATGTTACGGAGTCCGCCGTGGTCTACACTCTTTAATACCATGTATGCGACCAAGTATTAAATCACAAATTGGATTCGGAAGGAGACAAGCTTGAATCTTTCCTGAAAAAAAATGGTGTATTAAGATCAATAATAGCAGTGGCAAATGTTTCAATTGTGCCACCAAACGTTACACACTTGACAACCCGGCCCGTGGCACAACTTGGGTTGATCAGCGAAGTCCGGACGCCGACTGTGCTGCAACCTGAGTCAAATAGGAGAGAGCATGAAATATTGTTGACAAATCCCTTGTTAAACTTAAGAGAGCCCTGTCCCTGGTGTACTGACGCAGCAGTGGCCGTACAGACTGCAGGTAGACTAGGCAAGGTATGTCCGCAACGCAGCGTCGTGATCGCCCTGGGCTGGAAAAGAGTAGAGCATTCTGAACAATCTTTGACTTGGGTACAATCAAGAGAACAACACATAGCATTATGAGTTTCAACTCCTTTACCCTGTTCAATGTTAGCCTGTGTATCACTCACTAAAAGCGACATTAGAATGTCTATTCGTATTACTCAACGATCTATCTCGTCGACGCGATCGATTTTGATTTTTGTCATTAAAATTGCCATAATTGTAGTTTCTGCTAGAGTTAAAATTTGGATGAGTCCGATAATTTGTATAATTATCGTTATGATGTTGGTAAAATGGTTTATTTCCAAAAAATTGTTTGTTTTGCGGACCCTGAGATCTTGATCTCCAGTTTTATTTATTATAATGTCCTTGATTATTTTTAAAATTATTGTTACCAAAATCTCGCGATCTGTGAGCCTGGTTCCAAGAAACATTAAATGGAGCAGATTGTTGAAATTGCTTCCCTTTGTAAAAAATTACCATTGTTAAAATTGTCATTATTTCCCTTCTTGACATATCTGTCAGCACTAAAAGAACGATTGCGTGAAAAATTGTTTTGTTGTGCTGCAAAAGCAACAGGCAATTCATTCTTAATCTGTGCATTACTTAGATTCATGTTTGGGTGAGCAGTGCAAAAATTTTTAGCATGCTGTTCTAAGTCTTTCATAGATAAAGGTTTCCGTTCGTGTAAAAATGCGAGAAATGTAGGATTTACAGACGAAAGTACCTTATCGCGCATCAGTAAATCGAAGAGACCTTCATACGACTTTTCAATTTTGGATAATTCGATCCATCTTTCTAATGATAGTCGTATTTGTGACAGAAAATCACTAAAATTTCTGCTAGATTGAGGTAGTAATGTATGAAATCTTGATCGATATTGGTCTTCTGTCATTTGGAATTTTTGCAGAAGTGCCGCTCTAAGAGCATTATAGTCATTTTTCTCACCAATGCTGGTGGTATGATAAACTGCTAATGCGTCCCCTGTAAGTAATCTGGATAAATATGTACAGTATAGAGCTTTATCCACGTTATAAGACACACAAGTGGCCTCAAACCTATCTAGGAAGAATATCACGTCATCAGACGGGGGATTAAATTTTGGTAATTTAAGGTGAATTTCCTTAAAATTATCATGTCTGGATGAAGTTTGGCTTTCAAAAGTTCTCTGAGAATTAGCTTCCTGAGTTAACCTAAGTCTCTCATATTCTGACTCTGCTAATTTCAGTTCATGCTGTCGTTTTCTTTCATTCTCTTCCATCTCAAGATGAAGTCGTTTTGTGTTTTGTTCAGCTATTAATCTTCTTTCTTGCATTTCTTTTTGTTTAACTTCCATTTCTTTTTCAGCTATTAATCTTTTTTCTTGCATTTCTTTTTGTTTAACTTCCATTTCTTTTTCAGCTATTAATCTTTTTTCTTCCATTTCCTTTTTAAGTCTATCTTCAGCCTCCCTTTGCTTCTGTTCTGCCTCTCGCTGAAATCGTTTCTCTTCTAATTCAGCGGCTAATCTCATTTTTTTTCTCCTCTTCCTCAGCTATAAATTTCCTCTTCTTTTCATCCTCCTCAGCAGTTAATCTCATTTTTTTCTCCTCTTCCTCAGCTATAAATTTCCTCTTCTTTTCATCCTCCTCAGCAGTTAATCTCATTTTTTTCTCATTCTCCTCCGCCTCAATCCTTTTTTGATCTGCCACAAATTTCAAATTTTCCAAACGTAAAGTTTCTAACCTTCTCTGATCAGCTTCTATTTCTTGAGCTTTCTTATATTCTGCAAGTGCAAATGCTTTTGCTTCCTCAGGAGCCATCTGAAGAGCTTTTGCTTGCTTAATGAAATAGTCTAAGGTAGCCATTATTCAATATTATTATGTAATAATACTACTTAAAATTGTTACTACAACTAGTGGTTTTCGTTCCTGTTCTAGAACGGTAAAATCAATTTATATAATAGGCAATAATATTAATAATTAATAATGTAATTTATAACATGAAATGGTGTGAAAGCAATAACGTGACAGACAATAGCACAATACTGACACGACACGATAATCAAAGACGAATGAAAACGTTCGCAGAAATCCAATGAAAAATAAAAATGTGGAACTAAAATGGAATGTCGTAAAGAATTACGATGATAACTGCGATAAAATAATGCACAAGACAATTGACAACACAGTGTAAAAACATATGCTTTGTAAAAAACTGAACGACAGTCAGGTAAGATGGACAATAATCACATACAAAATACATCATGAAAATAAGGTACAAGTAAAAATAACTACCAAAAACAACAATTAAAACTTGACGAAACAGCTAAAACAGTCAGGTGTCACAGACTACCAGACACAGTGGACCAAAGATCCTTCTATGCTCACGCATAGGAACATTCCACTGCGGGAAGTCTGCAAAATAATGTCCTACAGAACACTTAAGACGGACCTGTGGTGAAACTGGTAATTTCCCGTCCTAAGTCGCCATTCCCAACCTCCCACGAAGAATACACAACATATAACACTTAACACGAAAAATATGAATGTGGACATATCACGGAAGGCACAACTAAGCGTAATAAAGTGTACAACGGAAACACGTTATACTCATCTCGCGTGCAGGTAAAAAAATCAATGTGCCTCGTCTCCGTGGATGTACGTCTACAGATAAAATACTTCGTTCTGCGTATTCAGCACCAGCTCGCACGTAATAATGTCGAATAGGTGATCCCACGGCAGTTAGTCACTGTACAACTTGATGTGGAGGTTGATTGATGACCTTGACCTTGGTAAACGTAAGTTGAATCTGATTTCTCATCCCACTGGGTTCCAAGTTCGAGATGTTGGTGACTTGAAAGTTTAAAATCTTCTTTTCACAGAAAAGTATTGAGTACGTTCTTTGGAAGTTAGATATTTCCAGACCACACTGGCATACCAATTATTGTTGACTCCGTTTTATCGTTGAGTTCAGTTTATACTGGTGAAGAGGTAGCTTAAAACGCGAATGGTTAAAATGAACGAATGTCAACAATATTCTTCAAACGAACTTCAACAAGTAGTATTGAACTGGGTGAACTGGGCAAGTACTGGCAGTACAGAAGTCGGTGGTGACTGTACATAGATTTTATTCAACACAGCACATACGGAGTGGACAAGACTAACATCGTCACAGGCGCAGAAATCATACGTCAACATGTTGATAATTACTTTTAAAGTTCCTGAAGATTCTCTACTAATAAAGTCCTCTGACTCAAGTGACTGAGGATCACAAAACTGTTACCATATAATATTCCGCTCATTCAAGTCCATTGACCTTCCTTCAAGGACGTCCATCATGGTAACGTATTCATACTCCAGGATAAAATTCTTCCATATCATACTTCACAATCCCAGACTTTCTCCATACATCCCGTTATATATAGTATATAGTTTTCAAACAAAGTCATACATGATAATACGAACAGGTTAGAGATTCCAGTTGACTAACCTCTCCCATTCTATGCCACGCTTCTGGCATTGTAGTAACAGCATATTAAACATGTGAAGCATATAAATTCATTAACTTGATTTCTTGTAGGTATTCTCCCTCTACGAAAAGATTCAAAGGCTATCGACTCCGTGTGTCCAATTCTAGGAATGTCATCTACGATGAATTCCCGCTAGACCATTAATAGGAGCGGCCTGATACTTTAATGTACATAAATAAACATGCCATAAGAAATGGGGCGACACTTACTTTATACTTCCACTATTGACTTCGCCATGAAGATCAATAGATACGAATACAACTGATGGCTACTTCACATTTGCCAAAAATCAAGGGATAACACAGCGGACATAAATATGGTCCGAGCTGCCCCCTTACATGACGTCAGAAACTACTCAACTAGGTTACACGTGCGTCCAAAGCAACTCACACAGCATTGTGCACGTCAGTGCGTGAATCAATCGAACGCACAAATAATATAACTATATAAAACTGGTGCGTACATTTGGCAGGACCGAAGACTACCCCCGTAGGTAATAAATGTACGTAACACGGAGATAATTATATTTCTTTCTTTATAAGAGTTGCTGGGATTGCGTGATTGTTTTACAGTCACTAAGGTTTTTCAAGTTAAAAAGAGTTGAGCTTAGCTAAAGACGGATTGTTCTGATTTTTAAAAATTAAGTTAACAACGTCTCATCTCAATAATTGACTTTAGGGACGGAGTTTGTTGTCAGAGATTTAAAATTTAGGGAAAAAAAAAAAAAAATTTTTTTTTTTCCTTTTAATTTGGTTTAATTTAAATTTTTCTCTACTGTTAGTAAAAGTAGATTCTTTTCCAGTGTAACTTACCATTTAGTGGCATAGTCGCTTGCGTTTAGAGCCTTAATTGCCAGATAATAGCAGCGATAAGTTTGCACAGTACAGGTAGGAGGTAACTCAAGTAAATTTTTTTTACTTTGGTTTTTTTTCGTAGCGGCTTTGAGTTTTCCCCTTCTTGTTCCATCTTACTATTCTCTAGTCTTAGAAGCATCCAGTTCTTTGACAATGGCAGAGAGAATTAGGATAAGATCCCTTTTGAGGCAAGAGGCCAAGGACTCAGGACTAGACACAGAAGCTGCGAATCTGTTTATCAACCAGGAACTTCAAAGGTATGACGCGGAGGAAGAGAGGGCAGAAGCTAGAAAGAAAGAAGCGGACGATCGTCAATTGGAGCAGAAGAAAATTGAGGCAGAGATGGACGCCCGCAGGGAAAGAGAGAAGGAGAGACAACGCGAAGAGAGAGACAAGGAAAGACAGCATGAATTAGCGCTCAAGGCTTTAGAGAGTCGGAGTGCCTCTACTTCAAATAATGGAGAGCCGTCTTCGCCCCAGTCTCAAACAATGGATCTCTCCAGCACTCAGTCTGCCCAATTAACTGCTATGTCGTTTTCTTTAGAATCTTTTCCTAGCCCTAACGAAAAAATTGACAGCTACCTAGAAAAATTCGAGAGACTCGCGAATCTTTATGGGTTAGAGAGTACCCGCTGGGCGCTCAAACTTTCAACGTCACTGAAAGGCAATGCTTATGACGTGTACACAAAGCTGGGACCGAATCAACATGATTATGACCTGTTGAAGAAGGCCTTACTACAGCAGTTTGAGATGACTGCCCGAAAGTTTCTGCAGTTGTTCAGAAACAGCCGAAAAGAGAGCACGGAAACATTTCCCCAGTTCTCTTCACGTCTCACGGGTTATCTGACAAAGTGCATTGAATTATCTGACCTACCTCTTTCATATGAGGGACTCCTCGAACTTGTTCTTGTGGAGCAGATAAAATCCACTTTGTCGAATGAAACTCGTAGATTTTTGGCTGAACAGGGGGCAGTCAGGCTTGAAGACATACTCAATAAAGCCGAACGCTATAGCAATGCAATGGCCGAACTTCCCAGCACTAAACGTAAACCCACCGATGAGCCATCTCGAAAACAGAATCTAGAGCAGGCATCCTATTCTTCCACTTCCTCTCAACATTATAACCAACGAGATAACAATACCCAGAAACCTCCCCAGGAAAAATCGAAATTCTACAAAACCCGATACCCCCCCAACAACAATTCTGATCAACCCAACAAGCCTACGTGGCAGCGCGGCCACCAAGGTCAAGGAAAAGGGAAGACCCCTACACCAGGAACGTCTGATCAGGGCAAACAAACCGGTGCAAACCGCATTGGATGTTTGCATACAGCCTCGAAAGGTAGAGTCAATGTCAGTGATTCTCAACCTGAGGGGGACCGACCCTCAACTCGAGGAACTGTAATTTTGAACGGTACCTCTACTACTTGTCTTTTTGACACTGGATTAAGTTTTGATTGTATTGTCGCTAGGCACCTAGTCAAACCCGGTCAGGAGACAGAGGAAACCGTCAAACTTAGTGGAGTTTTCAGGAGTGACGCACCCAGGACGCTTCCTATCGCACTGGTAGAAATACACTCTGACTTTGTCAGAGGAGTTATTAAAGCGGCCATAATGGATGATCCGATCTACCCAGTTATCCTGGGATGTAGATATGTGTTCATTGGGAGACCTAAGGAGCCGATTGTGGCAGCGGTAACCACAAGAGGGCAAGCCAAGAAGGAGAGGGAGCCTGCGCCAAACTTGTTGCCTAATGAACTGAAGGAGGCGCAACAAAAGGACCCTACTCTGGCGCCCTGCTTTAAAAAACTGCCCATGGCTAAGGACCCCAGACACAACGGAGACATTTTTTCTAAGGATGGTGTATTGTATCGTAGAACGGGCAACCCGGACACGGGGAATAACCAGCTCCTAGTACCGACGCAGTACAGAAACCAGATCTTAGAAATGGGGCACTCTCTTCCCTTTAGCGGACATATGGGACAAAACGCCACTATTCAGCGAATAAAAAACCACTATTGGTGGCCAGGAATGAACTCTGACATTGTCAGGTATGTGAAATCCTGCGCCCAGTGCCAACGGGTAGCACCCAAGCACTTGACACCCCCAGTACCTATGGGGCAAATGCCAATAGTAGGGACTCCATTTGAACGGGTTGCTGTCGACATTATTGGTCCTCTGGAAAAGACCAAAAGAAGGAACAGGTTCATCCTGACCTTAGTTGACACTTGCACTATGTGGGCCGAAGCCGTACCGCTACCATGCACTAATTCCAAGCATGTCGCAGAAGCCCTTGTGCAAATTTTTACACGGTTGGGATTCCCTCAACAAGTTTTGACGGACAATGGATCCCAATTCCATAGCCTGTTAATGGAGGAGATCTTTAAGATCTTGAGGGCCAAACATATCCACACAAGTCCCTACCATCCGGCCGGAAATGGGCTCGTGGAACGTTTTAACGGTACCCTCACCATGATGTTACGTAAGCTGGGTCAGGAGAAACCGGAAGACTGGGACCAATATATATCGGCTGCCTTATTCGCCTACCGAGAGGTACCCCAAGCGTCTACGGGTTTTGCGCCAGCTACACTTTTATTTGGCAGACCTATTAAGGGGCCACTAGAAGCCTTACTTTGGTCCCTGACAGACCAGAAGGCTGACGAGACAGTCGTCTCTGCAAGCAAGTACGTATCTGAGCTTAAGGAAAGGCTAAAGCTAGGATGGGATCTAGCTACTACCAACCTTAAGAAAGCCAGCGCTAAAATTACTAAAAGATACAACAAAGCTGCAAAAGAGAGAGAACTACAACCAGGGGAGAAAGTCCTATTGCTACTTCCAACCGGAAGCAATAAACTTCGCACCGGATGGCAAGGACCGTTTACCGTCCTTAAAAAGATCTCACGTACCAACTACAAGATCTCCATCAAAGGAAAGGAGAAGGTCTTCCACATAAATCTGCTAAAGAAATATTTGGAAAGACCGGTGCCATCCTCCGAGCATCTCCTGGCTGTCGCCATAGCAACGGAAGACGAGGAAGATGATGATGGTTGCATGGAGTATCCTTGCAAACCCACAGAATCCTTTAAAGATGTCAAGTTCGGCGACAATCTCTCACCAGAACAACAAACAGAAACCAGGGCTCTACTAAAACAGTA